>JAIGNY010002382.1:0-322500 GCA_020152595.1 Chiridota heheva | reverse complement strand
AAGCATTTCTTTATGGTACCCCTAAAAGATGATGATGATGATGATGATGATGATGATGATGATGATGATGATGATGATGATGATGATGATGATGATGATGATGATGATGATGATGGATGATGATGATGGATGATGATGATAATGGTGGTGGTGGTTCAGCCTAAATTGACACACATTATTATCAACATTTCTCAGACAATCATGGACACAAATCGTGACCCTTTTCCCCTCCTTCTACCTCGTTTTAATGTTGGGGGTACAAAAGGTAAAAAAAAAGTCAAAAACTTTTGTCCATGATTGTATGTTTACCGTAAACTTGAAGAAGACTCCACAAACATCATAGAAATGGAAACTCATACCAAAGTTTCGTTGTAATAGGTTATTAACTGTAATAATATATATTCTTATTTAAAGTAGCATGTCAGTGATGTCGATCTCGTGAGTGGAAATTTGACAACAAGTTTAGGAATTTGGTATCCGTATATAACAGCTTCTATTTTCCAAATGGATTTCGATTGTCAAAATGGACTGAAATAAAGCTTTCACATTACCATTATACTCCTTTTTGGGGACTTAATAAACTCTGTACCAGAATAGCAAGTATAAATTCTATTAGCTATTCTGGTACAGAGTTTATTAAGTACCAAAAACGGAGTATACTAGTAATGTGAAGGAATTATTACAGTCCACGTTGACAATAGAAATCTATTTTAAAACAGAAGCTGTTATATAGCGTATGTACGTAAGGCGTGGCTTAACTTTACCCAATGTATGTGAAGTAAATATATATATATATATATATATATATATATATATATATATATATATATATATATATATATATATATATATATATATATATATATATATATATATATATATATATATATATATATATATATATATATATATATATATATATATATATATATATATATATATATATATATATATATATATATATATATATATATATATATATATATATATATATATATATATATATATATATATATATATATATATATATATATATATATACAAAAATACATATATATACATATATATATATATATATATATATATATATATTTACATATATGTAAATATAAATATATATATGTATATATATATATATATATATATATATATATATATATATATATATATATATATATATATATATATATATATATATATATATATATATATATATATATATATATATATATATATATATATATATATATATATATATTTTTATATATATATATATATCTTTATATATATATATATATGTGTGTGTGTGTGGGTGAGGGTGTGTGTGTGTGTGTGTGTGTGCAATAGCAATGGAGGGGACTAATGCAGATTAAGTCTATGTTGAATGTGATAACATCGTTGTTTTTTCTATAGGTAAGAGATCTATATTCTATTCATGAAAATAAGTACATAAACATTTGGAAATGTGTGAATGAGAAATTAAAACTAAATTAAAAGAATTTTTTTGGTTTAACCCTTGCACAACAGTTTAAACATTGCTTGATTTCTGCCAACTATTAGCGCTTGTTAGCTTTCTACGGCATTTACTTGTCAATGCCTTTGAAATTCTCAAAAAAAACGATCTTCCTACTGCTGAAGAGGAAGTGTTTCAATCAATGTAACAGTTGTTCTCCTCAAGAATGTGTCTCATTTGTTTCCTGTAATATGGTCGCTGCAGCTAAATAGGCATTGCAACTATAAACTTTGTGAAGCCTTTACATCTCTCGAAAATGGAATTTATTGACACATACGACTTTTGTTCTTTATCCAACTTAGCCAGCACTTTAGGAATATCTTCCATAACTTTAATTATTACATTATTCTTAAAAGAAATAACTTCGCAAAGCGCCATTTAAAACTCTGTTTCACACCAATCTCTCTCCGGGAAGAGAATTTTATATCATAAAAATGTCGGGGATAAAATACCTTCGAAAAATCCTTGTTTTCCTCTAAACAAGGAAGGAGTTCATTTTTAACAAAATCTTTATGTCGTTTATGTATGAAATAAAAGCATCATCATATGCTTTGCACCAGTCTTCCTTATATCCAGAGAATTCACTTGAATCTCAGACGAGTTTTATAGAAAATCAAAAAGGAAATAATTTGGGCTAAACCTGACATTAGGTGCAAGTGCAACTGTAAGTATCGTCATAATGCAAGCAAACCAAGTGTGTCGAGGCCAGCTCACTAAAGAAAATTCCAAATTGTTCCAGAGAATAAAATTCCTGTTCAAGATAAGATTGGCATCAATAATCCGTATCTTTTTACACGAGTGTGCATACACGTAGAAACCACTGACTTTTCGTAGTGATGAATTTTTACAAAAGATAAGGAATATTTGCTCCGTCTTCAATGCTGCATGTCGGGTATTTGTGAGACGACCTGTCGAGCGAATTAGGCAAAGTTGCTATTATAAGCTTTTGCCAAAACAACACCTCTTTTTTATTCAAAACTATATTAAGGCCGGTGTATGTTTTAGATTCTTTGTCTAAATTATTCTAAAGTTTAGACATTTCTCCATGACAATCAAAATAATTTGGTTCCTATCCAAAAGAATTTTATAATGCACCATTTTGAAGTCTGTCAAACACCATTCCTCAGGAAGTTTTTGCTGAGGACTATTATTGTGACATGATGAATTATCGCCCGGTCTCTAATTTACCATTCATTTCAAAGATATTAGAAAAAGTCGTTGCCAGTCGCCTTCATAAGCATTTGGACACGAATCATCTTCACGATGCGCTCCAATCTGCCTATCGCAAGTTACACTCAACTGAAAGTGCGCTACTTAAAGTTCACAATGATATTGCTCAGGCTTTGGATGGAAAATCACAGTGTGTACTAATAATGCTAGATATGTCGGCAGCTTTTGATGTAATCGATCATCAGATTCTTTTTCGTCGACTTCAATATTCTTTTGGCATCACAGCCAACTCTTTGGATTGGCTTAAATCATACATGAGTGACAGGGTACAATGTGTTAATATAAATGAAGTAAAATCTGAGGGGAAGCCTTTAAAGTGTGGATTCCTCAAGGATCTGTTTTAGGTCCAGTGGTTTATTGCATGTACACACGCCCCATTGGTGAATTGTTGAGACGGCATAAAATAGATTTTCATTGTTATGCTGACGACACCCAGCTTTATATTACTTTTCGGAGGTCTGATAATTGGGAAAGTATTAAGATGAAGTTAGAAGCTTGCCTTGATGACTTGCGCAT
The DNA here is from genome assembly GCA_020152595.1 of Chiridota heheva. NCBI lineage: Eukaryota > Metazoa > Echinodermata > Holothuroidea > Apodida > Chiridotidae > Chiridota > Chiridota heheva. The sequence goes on along the minus strand of JAIGNY010002382.1, from coordinate 319,241 downwards.
TTGGATGGTAAACAATAAATTGAAACTTAATGATGATAAAAGTGAATTGATTGTTTTCTCTTCCAAATCCCATCTATTCTCCACCTGTTCTAACAATTTTGACATTCAACTTGGTAATTGTTCTTTGCATCCAGTGTCTTCAGTTAGGAATCTGGGTGTACTTTTGGATAACATTTTAACAATGCACCAGGCACGTGCAATCAGTGATCAAGACATGCTATTTTCATATACGTTCTATTGGTAAGATAAGAAATTTTATAACTGATGATGCTTGCCGTATTTTAGTTCATGCTTTTATAACTTCTAGATTAGATTATTGTAATTCTCTTTTGTATGGTGTAAATATTACCACATTACAGAAACTCCAACGGGTTCAAATTTGTGCAGCCCGTTTAATTACTAGAACTCCCCGGCATGACCACATTACACCCATTCTTAGACAACTCCACTGGCTTCCTGTATGTTACAGACCTACTTTCAAAATACTGCTCTTTGCTTATAAATCTCTAAATGGTCTCGCCCCTGCCTACCTGGCTGATGAACTTACCCTTTATAATCCACCTCGTAATCTTAGATCACAAAATAAATATTTACTTGTTGTTCCCAAACCAACACTGCCCGTTACTCAGATAGAATTTTTAGTCACTCTGCTGCTACTCTCTGGAACAATTTGCCCGTTTTCATAAAATGTGCCCTGATGTCAAAACTTTCAAGAAATTCCTCAAAACTCACTTGTTTGTGGCTGCTTTGACTCATAGCTATTTTCAGTACTTTTGATTGTTTTTTACTTGTAAGTTCTACTTTTTGTACATTACCAGTTTTATACCTTTCTACCTCGCTTTTACTGCTTTTATAGTTTGTATATACCTTTTATACTGTTTAGGCCCTTGTATCGGTTATTAAGGTTTTTATATTGTTAAGGCCCTAGTATCGTTTGACTGTATTTAAGCTTTTAATGTGTCTTTCATGTTTTGTCTTTTGTAAAGCGCCAAGAGCCTTTTTTGGATTTGGCGCTGTAGAAGTTGTGAATAATAATAATAATAATAATAATTGTCCGTCAACTTTCAGCTATTGCATTTTCTATGTTTTCAATTATACAGTTTCCAGGAATAAATCTCACTCATGGATGCAGATCTTAAAGGAGGCTTCATTTGCTTCAAAACATGGGAGCAGCTGTTCCATAATAAAATCGTCATCTCGTTTGTTGTATGAAATAAATGTATTATACTCCTTTCTCCAGTCTTCTTTATTTCTTCCAAGAATCCAATTAAATCTCAGACCACTTTTATTAGAAATCATTATAGAGATATTTTCGCCGTTAATGTGTGTCATGGCTATAGCTGATATTAAGAAAATGAGTCTGGCAAGTGTTATAGCATCTTCATATTGCATGCAAAACAAGTGCGTCGAAGCCAACTTACCAGCTTAAGAGAGCTCAAGTTGTTGCAGAGGATATAATTACTTTTTTAAATGGTATCTGCATCAAGAATACATGTCATACCGCAAGAACAATCGAAAGGATTGTCATTAATCTTTAATTGATCAGACTTTCTAGCACCTATGGATTCATTGTGGAAGGTACGAAGTTTGTTTCTGGTCAAAATCAACATTTCTAAATAACTCATTTATAAAACTGTCCGTTTCCACTTTGGATATTGATTTATAGGATAAAATCGATACCAAGAAATTTAAAAATTGCATATTAAGCATGTTGAAATTGATAAAAACCAAGTCTATTTGAGGCTAAATTGAAAATTCGTAATACCTTAAGATTATAAAAAGCGCCCTGATGTATCGTGTGTATCATATTTCATGACAAATCATTTTTTGTTTGCATTGGCATTTGATTACCAAATACATCTTCTGCCAATACTTTGACTAAGATTTTTTTTCTGAAATCCGACTTAATTGCTTCCCTTGTAAATGTTTAAGGAATATAATTCACATATGCCTCTTCACAAAAAGCATAGAAAGATTTGTCTCCGCACTTAAAAAAACAGGAACAAAACTGCGGACAAATCAAATCGTTAAATTTAGCATCAAAGTAGACAGAAGGATCGTCGGCACTCGAATTGAATGTCCTATCCAATAAAAGAGGAGTTGTGCATTTAATATCATGGTGTTCGGAATATATTTGATTACTGTATTTATCTACTATATGTTCTGTCTTTATATTATGAATATCGGAAATTTCACAATCACAACTAAACGTATTGGCTTAAAAGAAATGTGGAAAAAGTAATCAAGTCCATACACTCAAAGTTCTAAAATTCGCAACTTTGCAATTTCAAGTCAAAAACATTGGTAATCTAGTCAAGTCAAAAACATTGGTTATCTAGTCAAGTCAAAAACATTGGTAATCTAGTCAAGTCAAAAACATTGGTAATCTAGTCAAGTCAAAAACATTGGTAATCTAGTCAAGTCAAAAACATTGGTAATCTAGTCAAGTCAAAAACATTGGTAATCTAGTCAAGTCAAAAACATTGGTAATCTAGTCAAGTCAAAACATTGGTAATCTAGTCAAGTCAAAAACATTGGTATTCTAGTCAAGTCAAAAACATTGGTAATCTAGTCAAGTCAAAACATTGGTAATCTAGTCAAGTCAAAAACATTGGTAATCTAGTCAAGTCAAAAACATTGGTAATCTAGTCAAGTCAAAAACATTGGTAATCTAGTCAAGTCAAAAACATTGGTAATCTAGTCAAGTCAAAAACATTGGTAATCTAGTCAACTTATTGTTTCTCAGGCTAAAAGAGTTTAAAATCGGAACAATAACAAATGCCTCAGCTGAAAGTGAATCACTATTAAGATAATTGTCAGACAACTCTACGTATTTCAAATTTTTCAGATTGCTAAATACCCCGTACGCAATAAAGGAAATTTTGTTTTGAGGAAGGTATATCGCGTCCGAATATTCATAATCACTAAAAGTTGTAAAGCCAATTAATGTTAACTGATTTTGAGAAATAAAACATTGTTCGAAGTCTTGTACCCGTTTGGACTGAAGTATCATTAAAGTATTCTGACTCCTAATGAATTATGGTGCATGTGAGACGCGATTACTGTCAAGCTTTATTGATGTTAGCTGGGACGAACCCTTTATATCTAGGCTACTCAGGTAACAGTGTTTCACAGAAAGTATTCTCAAGTCAGGCAAATGTTTGTATATCTGAGACGGTATGAATAATATTTGATTGTAAATCAATAATACATTTTGTATTTTGGGTAAAAATATGAATGATTTGGGAGTAATATACATGATGTAATTGAAATCCAATGATAGCGAAAGTAATTGTGTATTTTTTTCTACACTTGTTTCTGAAAAAAATATTATAAAGACGCGGTTTGAGAAAATGTTTTAGTATGAAAGTTATGTTTGGATTTTGCATCAATCTAAGATATTTCAAAGATAGGAGGTCTTGCAGCATTAGCATAAATTCGTCACTGAGATTGCAGTTCCTAAAGTAAAAAGTACTGCACAATTAGTTTGCATTAACAGAGTTATATCCAGTGTCTTAAGGAAATTTAAAGTAAATTAGTACAGTTCTGTCAGCTATCAGAACTGTTCCTAAATTTAGCATATTCAGATATTAAAGCCCCGAGAAAACACAATCACACTTGATGAAAGCATTTTTCTAATCTGTATTCATAAATACTTTAAGGAAATCCTTGCATCTGATTGGTTAATTACCCATGTTCGAATGAAGTATCGAGACATGGCTTGAGCTTCCACATGAATTTCTATAAACAAGTTGGGAGAATTAAAATTGTTGATCAACAATGAATCTCCACTTGTTGCTTTTCAATGTGTCTTTCAGATCATACACCTCAATCTTACACTTTTGTTTTATACATTATCCCTGTAGTTATTAGTTTATAATGAAAATTGGATATTTCAACGCCAAAACAAAATAGTAGCCTATTTTTTTTTGCTGCTCGCGACTGCACGTACACGTATATTCGTGTTATCATCTTGTTGTTAAGTGAATCTATTTTAATGTGTTAGGAGAATAAACTTGTTATCAACATGATTCAAATTTGTTTGCATTTTTCTCTTTTTTTTAAATTTTATGTCAGAATTTATGAATCGGAATCAAGTAGAAGGTGCCTTGGTCTCTACTGCTCATTCAAAACCGGCTATGACGTCACAGGGGGCAGAGGCCCTCGGCTGCGCCTCGGGCCTCTCAGCCTCCCCTGTGACGTCATAGCCGGTTTTGAATGAGCAGTAGAGACCTCGGCACCATCTACTTGATTCCTTAAGTGTTATAACAAACCGGACGATGTTTTACTCGGAACCAACACATAGATGCATGGACCTTCCTAAAACAATTTTGTTCATATTTATATAGAGCCGGGACAGTATTTACAATCTTGTAGAAATAATCTTTTAGTGAAAGCAAAGAGCTTTTCTTTGGTGAAAGTGTATTTCATATAACATTAGGAAACCTAAAGTGAAAGCCATTACAAACTACGTCAGCTCTCTCCTGGTTATCAAACATTTTACATTAAGTAAAAATTGAACACTAAAAATAATATACTTAACATATGCATGCTCAACGATTTTCCCGAAAAAACAATACCCAAAACTGTATTGACTCAAAGTAAAAGATATGGTCATGACCTACAACCTTTTCATAGATACAATTGTTCCCATGACGAAGAGTAAGCGGATATTATAAATTCTACGTTACTTTCTTTTAGGATAATAACTTACACAACGAAAGATAACTGACACATCCGTGAATCCAGATGTTTCATCGATGTAAATGACATACTGCAAAATGTGTTGTGGTTGAGTCAAAAATGCGAAAGTAAAATCGTAAAATCATCCATTTCTCTTCGGGTAGATAGTCTTGGATCAGATTTGGATCTGTTGACAAGCCTGATGTGGGATTGTCTGTAGTTGATAATTGTACAGTTGCCATAGGTAGTGAGAATGTTGATTCGTATAGTACATTGCCTGAAAATTCTGTTGAGGATAAAGTGTCGTGGATAGGGGATTCACTTGTTAGGTATATTGACATAGTTTGTGGAGTAGATCGTAATAGCAAGATTAGGGTGTGGTTTCCAGGGGCTAGAGTTGATGACATTACTTCTCGTATTGAGACTTTATGTAAGGGTGAAGATACTGTCGTAGCTTCAATTAGTACAAATGATATTTCGAAGAGAAATGTTGATTCTGGTATGCGTAGTTTCATTGATTTGTTAATCAAGTTGAAGGACACAGCTTGTAGGGTTCTAGTTGTTAGTCTGTTGCCGCGTAGGGGTAGTTTCTTCATGATAGATAAGATGATGTTGATCAATAGTTGACAAGAAAGTATTTGTCGTTTGCTTCAGTTCGGTTTTGAAAATTTGTGGCTTAATTTGAATCTCGGGTTGCATTGGTTCATGAGAGATGGTTTGCATTTAACTAGGAAAGGTGCGCGTGTTCTTGCTAGAGGTGTCAATGGGACAATTAAGTATCTGAGTCTTTTAAACTGGTCACGGAGGTGATAGTTAAATCCCCCTGTCAATCATGTTCATGGGAATAGAGATCGTTCTTCTAGTGGTAGAGTTAAAGTTATGTTTTTCAAATGTTTGTAGCATTTTGAATAAGCTTGATGAGCTGCTGGCTGAAGTTTCAATTAGTAAACCTGATATAATTGGTGTTACTGAGAGTTGGATTTATAGTAAAATTAGTGATTCAGAGATACATATTCCAGGGTACTCATTTTTCAGGCAAGACATAATAGATGATCTCAATGGTAGAGGAGTTGGTATTATTATTTGTGAAAAACACTTTTAATTGTATAGATTGGACTGCTCAGTTTTCTTTTGTTTTTCGAATTGAATATGGTGTGGTCTTATTGTAGATGGCGGTGTTGGTAGTTCAACGGTTGTTGGTGTTGTGTATAGCTCACTAAATTCTAGTACTGAGAACAATTAGAAATTACTTGACCTCTTCATGAAAGTTGGTTCTAGGAGGTTTATTGTTTTTGGGGCTTTAATTTTCGAGGCATTTATTGGAATCTTTGTACCAATGTTCGACATGGTAAAGATTTTGTGGAAGTTGTATCCGACTGCTTTTTCATCCAGCATGTGTAATTTCCCACGCGTGGTAGAAATTTTCGTGATTTGATATTCAGTAGTAAAGAAAGTATGGTTAGAAATGTGCTAAGCAGCGGTAAGGTAAAGTGCAGTGATCATGACCTCATTAGTTTTGATCTGCATTGTTCCACAAAAGCTTCCCCAGCCAATAAACTGGTTTTAGACTTTAAAGATGCTGACTGTGTTGTACTCCAGGATACTTTGTCTTTAGATTGGACTTCTTTGCTCTGTGACGTAGATCTAAAGCACAGGGTGATTTCCAAACTAAAGTTTTGGAGGGTGTAAATAGATTTGTCCCATTTAAGAAGGTCTGTAGGCGAAATCAGCCAGTGTGAAAGTCTCGGGAGGTTTTGCGGGGGCTGTTCAGAAAAAAAGAAAAAGTGGCGTTGTTATAAAAGTGAGTGTCCTGCGGGGTTTGCTAGGTATCAGGATCATGACCAGTTTACAAAGGGTTTGATAAGAGATACTAAAGTGCTTAAAAAAAAAGAAAAACGTTTGTCCAAAGAGGTTAAGATTAATCCTAAGTCGTTTCATTCTTATATTTGCTCAAAAAACAACAACAACAAGGAGGTTGTTGATCCCCTTAAGGGTACCGATGTTGCTACTATTAATAGTGGTAAGGATATGGCTGAGATTTTGAATGACTACTTTGTGTCTGTTTTTACTAAGGAGTCTCTTGCTGATGACGTTGTGGATAATCTTAGTGTGCACTCTCCAGTATCCATTAAGGATATTGATATTTCAGTTAATGTCGTGTCTAAGAAATTAAAAGGTTTTAATTCAAATAAAGCACCCGGTCCGGATGGTATACATCCTGCTGTCTTTCGCGAGTGTTTCGATAATCTTTCTCTTCCCTTGAATATTATCTTTTCAAAGTGCTTGCTTTGATGTTGGTGTTGTTCCTAGTGATTGGGGAATTTCTAATGTCACTCCTATTTCTAAAAGGGTGAGCACAGTTTTCCCTGTAAGTATAGGCCAGTGAATGTACCTAGTGTTGTGTGTAAGTTCATGGAGTTTATTGTTAAGAATGTTGTTCTAGTTTATTTACTGGTCAATGGTTTGTTGAATTTGTCCCAGTATGGGTTCTTACCTTAGTGGTCTTATATTCATTGGAGTTTTTGATGATGTTACTAAACAAGTTGATTCCGATCATAATATGGATGTTATTTATTAAGATTTTAAAGTTCCAAAAAGCATTTCATAAGGTTCCATTAGGCAGGCTCATGATGGAAACAAGAGCCTTTGGTGTGGAGGGAAAGTGTGCCAGTTGGATAAATTCGTGGTTAGTTGACAGGTCAAAAGAGTGTTTGTTAATGGGGAAGTATCTCCATTTCCTTCTTAATTTTCAATCATGATATTGATGTTTCCTTTGGCTCCATTGTTTATTTTGGAGCAGGTTCAGCGAAGAGCCACTAGTTTAATTTCCGAACTAAGAAATCTCTCTTATGAATCTAGGTTGCGAATTCTTTGTTTGATTACACTTGAGTTGAGAAGAGTACGTGGCGATATGATTCAGGTTTTTAAGTTCCTATCTGGTAGTGATGCTTTGACTTCCTGTTATTTTTTGCATGTTTTAGCTAATCCTCATGTGACAGCTAATAACAGTTTGAAGTTGACCAAAGAGCTCTCGCGGATAGATATTCGGCGTTCTAGTTTTTCACAAAGAGTTTTTAATGAGTGGAATGGTTTGACTGAGTGGGTAGTCAGCTCCAATTTTATCACAATATCAAAGTCAACATTGATAAGTTCTTTACTAACTAGGGGCGCCTTTGATTTTTTTGTGGTAGTTTGAGCTTGTTATGGGGTGACTAACCTATCTTAGCCAGTCATCTTGCTAACTTATCTGAAAGCGTTTTTCTCAAATGACATGAAATCCCAGGATTGCATATATGTGTCATGATGTAGTAGTCATGATATAACGGCAAAGTAACCAAGTCTTGCTGTGTTGTTATGTATAACAAATAGACAAAACGTATTTCCAATGTTAAATTTCATAACATCTAAGAACGTCAATATAAAGATAATAAATGAGCGCTATACATTCTCATGCACCCAGCAAAATAGTGTTCTGAGCGCTCTACACAAAAACGTTTTCACTCAGTATTAACTTAATTATAACTCCAATTTTGTAGTGACTTCTGTTGATATTCTTATTGGATGATATCCCTAAATGGGAGACTCGTCAAATATATTGCAACAAAAAAAGTAAAATACATACGAAAACAAAAACAACACTGGTATACAACTTCTTGGTCATATTTTTAGTTAGTAACAAATAATGCAAACAGTAAGAATCTTATGTAAACAATTCTGCTCAGTTCCTTAATCCGATATTATAATATTCCGTGAATATGATTATATCCGAGATTATATCATTGCTTTTTCGATTTTGTTTACTTTTTAACGTGCTAGAGAAATTGATTCTGTGAACCTCCTAAAAATAGTTCATCTCTATCATTTTTTAATTCTTATTCCTGTTCTTATTTTTTCAGATGAATTTAATAGACTTAAGTTTCTCATCTAGGAAAGGTGGTTGCAATCGTAAAGGAAGTTTTTCTGATAATAATTCCTAACAGGAGTGCACAACATGCATGTAAAATGGATCAAACGGCTGTGCTTTGTACAAAAAGTCGTTTCATGTCTTGTTTTCTTATATTCTTGTTTGTTGTCACTTCAATAGCGTACATTTCTAGCAGGATTTAAAATAGATTGAATAGATCAAGAAACAATGTTTAGACAATGAAAGATGTTCGACCAAATATATTTTTCCTTTCAACAATATGTAATATATATTGCCTTAACAGTAAAAGTAAAACCCCTGGTAAAACGCTTAGCTGTATTGACAATTTATTGTTAAATAGCTCAAAAATAAATGAGCAATTCAATTTGTTGGTAAATGTTGTAATAAACGATTAAAGATGATGGGAATTTCACTGAACTTAATGTAAATGGTGTATATAGTGCTGTAGATGGAATTTCGGAAACACTTATAGAGGAACAATTTTTAATCAATTAACACCCGTTAATCTTTATTAATACATGCTACCCTTTCAAACTTTGTAATTGATTAATAGGACATAAATGGAGACAATGCTTTCACAACAACTTAGTTCACTTTGTTTTCTGATGGAGTAAAGAAGTTTTTCTTAACTTTAATCATTTAAAATCATCACATAAACAGTTTGAAAGATAATCCTTCAAGATATTCTACGTTTTACATCTCCAGAATTAAGAGAGACTAAAGAGATAAACCTTAGTCTAGACTTATTCATTCGACGTGATGTTGAATTTTCCTGAAGTGTAAATGAAACGGGTTAGGGTTAGGGTGCTAAAGACATACTGCAATTGCTTGAATTATTAGATCATCAAAAAATCAAGTATTTTTCATTTTCACCATTTAAGATACCAACAGAAGATTCTTGATCCTTTAGTTGATAGAAGTTGATAGCGAAGTGAAGGGGCACATAACCGCTGCCACCGCCCCCCTCCTCCGTTCCAGAACCTATGTTTGTATACATTTTGATTGATTTGCTACCCCCTTTTAATGTTTTACTTTAAGAAAAGTTAGCGATGGGGACTTTTTTCTTGTATGATATTGAAAATTTACATTCACAAATAAACAGGAAGACCAGTGAAAAGACATGTACTTTATATGATACAGTATCCATCACTACTGATATTTTATTTTATGTTTATTTCTGGATGAGATGCGCAACGTCTGTGGTCTCCAACCTAGAGTTTGTTTTCTTGTAGTACACAGTATTGAGAGCGTGTTTAATTAATTACTCCATTTATTTTACTTTCTTCAGACACATTCCTTCCATTAATAATATTTCACTTTAAATATGAGGTTAAAAATGATCTAAATGAAATTTGGGGGTTAAGAGTTATTCCCGGGAATTCGTTGCTGTTATCAGCCTCCCTTTACACGTTAGATAAATTGTTTGCCCGTGTGTGAAGATGAAAAAGTGCCAGAAATAGAACATGTTAAAATTCATTGTGGTATTTATTCTTAAGATTTTATGTGGTACACTATCATTTTTTTCAAAAACTGATGGTTGTAGAAAAGTAAGGCGTCCACGTGAAAAATATATAAGGAGATGCCTTCCCTTCGCCAATGACTTTTATACCTAGCTTCTGTGGATCACATCATCTAATAATGTTTTATTTGCTTTATTTCGATTTGGCAGAATACGAATTGAAATTGTATGTATTCTCATAAAAGTAACACAAATTTGGGGGAGCATAGGGACATTATGGGTATTATAGCGAAATGGTATAATTCTTGGAGATATTCATCCCCTACTTTTGGGAGATATCCCTGACTGGCAATGATAATAGAAACCTGAAAGTGCCCATTTCGTCAACCATGAATTGTACTTTATTTATCCATCCCCTTGTTGTTTAGTTTCTACACCCAACAATTTTGGGACAGGGATTCAGCTGTGATATTAAAATTATTCATCTGGATCCACCTTTGTTACGGAATTAATTATTCCCTCACATTTGATTTATTTATCACCTTCAGGGTCTTCTTTGCCCCGCAAGGAATACTATGCGGGATTTGGGAATAACCAATGCCAATAATCGTAGTATTTTTCGTAGTGTAACTTTATTAGGAAATAAAACGTATGCTAGTGGAATCAAATAACCCTATTCCAGGTAGTGACACATAATGTACACAAAGAAGAGGTATTAAGCAGTCAACCGGATTGAAAAGTCTTCCTGATGAGGAAAAGGGAAAACTAAACCAACCAAACCTTTCATAAAGGTGTATATGATAAATGTTCCGTTAGAAATTTTACTGAAAGTAAATTCAACCTAATTATCTATTTACTCTTAAGATATTTCCCTTTATAAACTTGGAAAATCATTTTCCTGCTGCTCATGAAAATGGCAGATTTTTCGAATAGTCAGACGAATCTTGCTACTGCCTGTCACGCCGAATCATTTGAATTCTACCTAAATTATTCACCATCTGCCATTTTGTAGCAAGTCTTCGCAGTATAGCCACCTAAAATATGGTTCGATTGCATTGTTATGTAATGTTAAGGAGGAAAAAGCGAGCTAAAGAATTGTTTCTTGTTATGTTAAGAATCTTAAACTTGTTTAATCTGAGGCGTTGATGAGTAGACACACCTGCTGTATTTTGTAATATTATTATCGTTTAGGGTCGTGACTTTTCTGTTGCCTAGGATACGAACTACATTTCCGTGGATGTTGACGTTCACAGCCAGGCGTATAAAAAGCTTTCTTATAAAGTAAGATTAATATAAAATCTGCATTACAGAATATTTTGGTTGGCAAAGTTTCGTTGCGTTGATTTTGATAAAATCGGAAATATTTATTTAAGTTAAGTTTATAATGTCATGATAGCAGAAAAAGGGGGAACAAAGGAAGGGTTAATGAATAATTAATTTCAAGAAATATTTATGTATATTTGCTTGTTTATTGTTTCATTTCAGGAGGATATTAGTCAAATCTTAAAACAATCCAGTCAAGGAAAACACAGGAATCTATCATTAAAGTACTTTGAAACCAGATTGATAATCTATCATCATAGCTTAATTCGCTTCATCTTCAGGGAACATAAGACTACGATGATTTCTCTCCATCTTGAACGATCCTGAGCAAGATGTTGCGGGCATGTTGATGGATAAAACTCAACCAGGGATCTATGGATGAAGCTCTGGTTGGGACCTCCGGGAAGCCCTGCGTTTCTCGTAATTATGCTGGCAGAAACTTGCTTAGAAATGTTTTAAATCACTAGTCCCCGGAAGCTTTTCTTATGGTTTTGGAATCAGAAAATTGTTTCAAATTGTGTGAAATATAAGGCCCCGAAGTCCACCGGAAGTCTTGCATTTCTTATGATTTTGATAGCAGAACATTCCTTAAAATTGTGTCAAATCAAGAGGCGTCAAATCGAGAGGCGATGCCTTCTTTTTCTCATGATCATAATGGTAGTAGAAAATGGTGTCAAATCAAAGAGCTGGACAGCCCCCAGGAGGCTCTACGTTTCTCATTATTTTACTAACATTGATAAATTGCTAAAAATTGTGTCAAACAATCAAACCGAGAGGCGAATCCTTGCTTTCTCATGATTTTGGTAGTAGAAGTGGTGTCAAATATGGATATTGGGGGGGAAAGCCCTGATAGGGGTCCAGAAAAAAAAGCTCCCGGAAGCGTTTCTCATGGTTTTGATAACAGAAAATGTCCTAATATTTTGCTAAATACAGGGTAGAAGCCCAGCGTTCTCGTACTTTTTGTAGCAGAACATTGCTTTAAATATTTGTCAAATATAAGAGGTGAAGCTCCCGCTAGCTGTTTCTCGTGGTTTTGTATTTAACACTATGGTAGCTCTAACTTCATTGGTTCTTTCATTCTCTGTGATGTATACCTTATATAGATCATTAATTTATATACTTTTTGCAACACGTGTTCTGTAGTTTTCTAAGAGACAGAAAATAAATTTGAAAGTTTTACAAAATGATTTAGATTTTCATGTGGCCTAAAATTTATCATTTGATATTTTTGTTTTGAAAGGCATGATACTGATAAATTTCATTCCCAAAACACTATGGAAATCACTGATTTCCTTGATATGAGTGAGTTTTACATTTCTTCGATGCCATAGCAAAAAAAAAAGATCTTTACTCACAGTTTTTACAAATCAAGCTGAAATTCTGCCAGCCACCGAAATTGAGTAGGCTACCTACAAATACAATGCATTTGCAACATAATAATCTGATAAGTTTTAAGTCTCCAAATTGAAAAGTTATTGGAAGAAATTTACAATAGCCGGATCATGATCATTCTTTTTAGAAACCTTATGTTGCCAATGGTGATCCTATTTTTGAAACCATGCTTTAAAGCTAATAAATTATTCATAATCAAGTATTTTTAGTACCTCAGCAAATATAACGACACAATTTATTAACAAATCAATGAATTAAAAAGAAACAAAGAAGTAGTTCTCTCATTTGTATGTCAGTTTCTATCTGTGTATTTACCCAAAAATTATAATGAACTTTGCAATGGTTAAGAAAAAAGATTTATAATTCCATTTAATTTATTTCATAGTTTAAGAACCACGGTGGAGTTATGTTTTATGTATGTACTTATACAAGCTGCTCTTTGTAATCATGCGTTGCGTTAGGGTAACAACAAATTATATGTGACTAATACGCCTTTAAAGCATGACCTTTGACATCTTTGGCAAATAAGCCACTTAAAAATTTCATCTTTGCAAACAAAGATGCACTTTTAAGTACCCATTTTATAATAGCTGAAGGTTGCATTATTTTGTGATTTTCTTTTTATTTTGACCATTGATTTTAATAGTAGCAGAACTACTATATGGTGAAACAACGCAGAATATGTCGTCACAAACTACTTGATTTCTAAAAACATAACTCGTTTTCAAGTGACCAGTAAGTCAAAAGAGGATGCTTAGGTGCTCCCCCATCATATCCAATCATCAAACCTTTGTAATAAATGTGCAATTTCTAAGCACATTTTTGGACACTCGCCTGATAGACTATAAAACGAAAACAAGGAATTCATAGGACTTAATATGTCGTGTAATAACTAATTATCTGGGAGAAACGTATTTGTTTTCCACTAATATAGAATGCTAGTTGAACTTATTATTAGTGTAGTTCAAATTTCCTTGATTCAACAGTCTACCTCCTCGGCAGTCAAATGGCGTGGCAGTCTTTGATAGAACATTCATATAGAGGGAGGCCACGTGGCGACGGAGACGGCCCAGCAGTAGACTTATTACTGCTTTCATACTCTGAGAAACTCATGATGAATAACTCAAGCTATACATCTTCATCCTATTGCCCATTAATAGTATTAATAATTTACTGATGAAAACATCCTTTCACAATTCAAAAAATCCCCTGCCCTCCAATTACACACATGAGCTGGCCCTGCAGTAACCCTATCCACAGCAACCTGGCTTTTCATTGTATGCATTCAGGTGATAAGGAAGTGAAATAACTGATGCGTAAAATCACTAAATGATCTGTAGTGGGTTTTTTAATTGCTGCTAAGCAGGGTCTGAAAGTCATACCCGCAGAAATGGAGGTTCTTGCCGGTGAAAAGACTGAAAATTTGTAGCGAGATTTGAAAGTAATGTTTCTTTAACTAAGATTAGTATATTTGTATCGTTTCATTTTCTCATTAAAATTTGAACACGAGACTTTGCAGTCAATGAAACTTTGAACCAGTCGGAAGGTCCACTTTTGTAACAAGTTAGGTAAGATGCCAGGAATATGTCATTTTGAAGATAATTCTATGGTCATAGAAAGAAGTCCTAAGTGAAAGATTTTGTAGACCTTAAAAGTATTTCATATTGTTATGTATTTTGAACCCTGGTTTTTGAGATGATACAAGCAGATCTTTCGTTATAAAATTCCGTTGTTCTATTATTCTTAATTACCAAACTTTGACTTCGCATCCTAATTCGGGCTGGCAAGATTTTTGTCACAGTGCCGTTGGAAAGAATAACTGCATCTCCGTGCTAACCTGAAGACTAGTGCCACACCTTCTTACTTGTTCTGTCACAAACATTACTAAAAGAGTACTATTCTAGTGGCGAAACTTTTACATAGGAGGCATTCATTTTCCAAATCATGAAGTGCAATTTTGACAATATGCTATCAATTTTTCCGAATCATCATTCTAAATTTCCAGTTTAAGAATTTTCATAATCATGATTCGAAATTCTCGGATTTCTCCAAATCATGAACGCAAATTCTTCTATTCTAAACTCACAATTTGGAATTGATAAAATGATTCTCAATTCTGACAAAAAAAGAGCCATGTTCATCAACATTTGTTTTACCGGTTACAAAAAAAAAAATGGGGACTAATTCCAGAATTGCTTATTTAGCTACAGTAAGCTTACCATATAAAACTTTCAATAAAAGGATGATGATGTGTGTTCACTCGTCGTCGTCGATGATAAACCTAGTAATGATTACAATTGCAGACACTTAACTCCTTAGAATTCGCTTCATTAATCAGACCTCCCCTATTTGAAGCTTTTAGTTTATATTTTATTAAGTGAAATTAAAATACATGTTTAACTATCAGCGATCAGCAGATTACATATCAGTTTATGTCCAGATGTTTTATACCGCTCAATTGCTCAAATTTTACTATACGTAAGCACTCTTCGGAGGTTGAAGTTCTCAATATCAATGGAAAGTGAAAGGAAGCACAACACATTTTGACCAAGGGTGAAACATAAGTATTATAACCACATAACTTATGATCGCAGCTTCATTTGTTCTCTTGACAGTAACGTCGCATCTGTCGTGATATTTCATGTTTTGCTTTTGAAAAGACTCTTGTAAGTAAATTTCGTCACATTTTCTCTTTATCATAACACGATTTATTGGTAACATTAACCGTGAGATTCATTTACATCAAACAAAAATGGCCTTACTAGAACAATAGAAAGTCTATTATAATAAGAGAGCCTAAAAATCTGACATTATATACCTCCTTCAAAAGTTTTCTTCAAATTGTGCAATAAAATGAAAACCAAAAATATGTAATACAGTTAAAGTTTGACAATTTTGAACAATTTTTGTTTTCTATTAGCTTCTTCATATTTCATGTACACATGAAGTGAATGCAACTTAGCTGTGAGATTTATGTTAGCTTTTCAATAAATTTTACGTTTTTGACTGCGAAGAACTTTTTTTTCATATTTTAAATTAAAAGAACACAAAAAGTCACAATTTGTTTTCCTATAACCTCTTCGTATTTCTTTAGAGAAAAAATAGAAAAGAAGGGAATGATATTTAGTTATAGGATGAATGATAGTGTTTTACTGTGTTTTAAGTTTCTGCCTGTAAAGAAATGTTTCTGACGTATTTGAAATTCGAAACGCACAACAGCTTTTAATGTTAGGCAACATTTTGTTTTAGCTTCTGCACATTTAATAGAAAATAAAACGAGTCTCTTGAATCCCAGAGGAATAGAAGGAAAATAAAGGGGCCAAAGAAATTTGTTGTAAAAGATACATCAATTTCACATTTAATATTTTATTTGGGCAGCTCAGCAAGGAAGTTGTGTTGTCGAACAGTAGTATAATGTTATAATGTCATACGTAGTATATAAGTATTTCCATTAGGATTCTGAAATATAATATATCCCTTTTTATTTGTCAGACATTTCGGCAATTTTATTTAAAAGTTTTTTTCAACTTTTTATCTATCCTTTGAGGGTAAAAGTATTTTGGCAGAATCTTCAATATGCCCAGCACCACACTAGATTTCCGTAACCGGGCCTTAGAGCCATGCTATATGCCTGTATTCATTGACCAAAATCTATCCTCTCATTTATAGCCAAAGCGAAAGGCCCTGCAATTTTGACCAGTGGTAGCTGAAGATGCTTGAATTTGATGGCCCTCTGATTAGCTTTATTTAAAAGTAGTAGATGTAAGGGCAGAAATATCTCCCTCCTTACCGCCAATTTCAATCCTAATATTTGTTCAATTTATAGAAAGCTGTTTAAAATATTGCTGATGCCCTTTTTCGTAACATAATTGTGGCCACTAAAGCTAGAGACGTTAGGATAAAGATAAAAACCAGCAGTTTCGGGAAATTTAGATCATGGTATGGGAATAAAAACTCTCAGATCATGATGAATCTATTGTATAGAACACGATTACATCACAGAGGCACGGTCCCGTTGGAAAGACTCCCCCAGTTACGGCCCTTTCGAGGGAATAAAGTAGGATCATAAACTCCTTAAACAATAAAAAAAAAAAACTATTAAAAAAATGGTATAATTGAATTTTCTTGTATTAAAGAAATTGAAAATTGTCAACAACAACCACAATTTTCCTTCAGTATACGATAAGGGTTCTGCCGGGCCTCAAGTCAAAGTGTATCATCATTTCTAAAATTTGGGTTTTCTCGCACGTCCTGGTAAAGGCTATTATAAAAGTGTTAATTACAAACGAAGTAACATAAGCTTTTGTTTTCAATCTAGGACGAAGGCTTAATGTAGGTCGCACTCGAAGTTGTTTTTAGTGTGAAACAATATGCATTACATTACCTTATTACCGTGAAATATACCTGCAAAGGAAGCGCATACAAATATCACGATATCATTTTTTTAAAAAGCGAGATAGGCCTACTTCTTGCTTTCTTCAAAAACGCATCAGAAATAGAGCCATTTCTTTGAAAGAAGGCAACTTGTAAATATTTAAAGAAGGCACTCCTTATCTCTGAAATAATGCACCATTTGAACTTGTGTGGGAGAAGCCCGTGCCACTGTCTGACTGTGGCACTCGATTCGATTATCTCTGTCTGCCTGTAGCGCTCGATCCGGTCATGTCTGCTTCCCTCTATTGGTAATTTTATGCAACATTTGATCTACCTCTGTAGCCGTTATCGAAATCTTATGTATTGATAATATTACTTACTGTTATTTTATTAAATAATAACTGCACAACAATTTATCTTCTATATAAATCATGCATATTATTAGATAAAACACTTGCGATGTTTAATACCAGCGATTAAGTGCTAAAACCGGCTAACATATTTTCCACACTATTCTTTTATGATCATGATCTTCTTGTGAATCATACATGTGAAACGTATTTGACAGCATTTTCTGAATTTTTTCTTTCCCTTTGACAGGTTTCGTAAAATTCAGGCGTGTGAACGAAAAGGTTGAAAGACTGCAGAAATAGAAGAGCGTATTCCAATTTCGTCTGTTGTTTACAAAACTTTCAAATGCAACTGAAAGAAAATTACAAAATGAATACATTTCCGGTAAATTCTCGTATCCTAATTTCTTGCATTTACATCCTTCGCGCACTTGTAAGCCTTTCAACTGCTCTCAGTTCTGATCAATGTAACTCAAACTGGCTTTGTGCATTCGAAACGAATAGTGCTCACTGCATGTATAACGGATCACTACATGATCATTGGCAACGGAATCAATCAGAAACAGTTTTCAACTTAAAAGTGTCTGGCTACCATGGCATTTGCCCAAATAACACGCTCCAGTGTATTAACAATTTATGGCAAAGTGATCTGGAAACAAAGTTAGAAATACAACGGTTGGTAATTGACAATTGTGCCATAGAAATCTACAATGGTGATTTCCATAGCTTTTCACATTTGGTTCATTTTGGCGTTAGTGGAACTCCACCTAGAATCATGGGAGATTTTATGGGAATTTTTCAAGACACCAAAGCTCTCCAGTCAATGGAATTTTTCTTGTCCAAGAAATCTAACTTTTCGGAATATGACTATTCTATTCTAGATAAACTTTTCCATCCTCGCTTAAAACGTGAAATCACTAATTCAACTGGAGTTTTATTTCCAAATATAAAAAATATAGTCTTCAAATTTTGGACAATTCATGACAAAATTCCACCAAAAGACTTTCATTATTTTCCAAATTTGGAATCTTTACGACTTATTGAATGTAACTTTAAAGATGAAGACATACCATTCCTTTTAGATCTACCTTTTCTTAAAGACCTTGAATTATCTTTAAATCCCGGAATTACTCATGTGCCCAAAGATTTCCTCAAACCACGGCAAAACGTTTTTCCTTCCGGAAAAAATGAAAGTAGCATAGATCGAGTATCACCTTTACTTTCACTGACATTGGACGGCAACGAAATCCAGATGATACATTCTGAAGCATTTAGATATTTACAGAGACTCCAAAACCTATCTTTGAATTCTAATCCGCTATCAAATATATCTTCAGCGATATTTCGAGGGTTGCGCGATTTAAGAAGGCTACTCCTAATTGGTTGTGGATTTGAAACAGTCGACTTAATGGGCCTTTCACAACTGACTTTCTTAGACCTTCAGGTTAATTCATTAGTACTCATACCAGACGATTTTAACAACTCGACAGGTCTTCAGCATAAAGCTTTAGAAAACATAAGAAACGTGTATCTGACAGGTAATATTCTAACTTTTATAAAAAGCAACACTTTCAATAATCTAGAGTATATTGAACTAATTATCCTTTCTAAAAACTTTATTTTTCACATTGCGGAAGGAGCTTTTAGAAATTTAAAGAAATTACGGATGTTGGCATTAGATTTTAATTTCATCCATTCTACAACGCTTTCACAAAACGCATTTATTGGAGTTCATTTACTAGATGACCTTCGTTTGAACAACAATATATTAAAAAAGATACCATATTTTACAACACTTAATTACAATCGGGAACCTTTTAGGACCGACTTGTCATTCAGTAAATACGATGATACTCTTACCGTTACATCGTTATCTAAAAATCCGTTCATTTGTGATTGTGAAATGTTTGACATTTTTACTTTTGATAGTTCAAAACAATTCGAAGGATGGCATATTGATGGAAAATACCAAAACCAAGTTTTTCGAGATTATTATGATTTCCAGTGCACAATTTCACTTCCAGGTCGAGAACCGTACACCGGGAGTGCATTGACTTCCTCGCTTTATTTTGATACAGAAATAAACAAATCAATTTGTCCGCAATTTTGCTCCTGTTTTATTAGCTGTGGAAACAATTCGTTTTATGCATTTTGCGTAAAAGCAGGTTTAGACTACATTCCTCAAAGTTTCACAAGCCAAATAATTGAGATCAATTTGAGGCAAAATCATATCAAAGCTCTACAGGAATCTTCTTTCAATAATTACCCTCATGTACAACAAATCGACCTGTCTTTAAACAAAATATACGCCATTGAAAATAACACCTTTTGCAATCTTTTAGAATTACAGTTGTTGAATCTAAGTTCAAACAGACTTGTGTCAATTCACTCTTTCATGTTCAAAATGAAATCATTAAAATTCTCTAAATTGATTTTAACAAACAATTCTATTTCAAACATATCAAGTGACAGTTTTGCCTCATTAGGCAATCTTCGTTTTTTGAGCATGGACAGTAACAGTCTTCATGACTTTCACTATGAGTCAATAAGCATGCTAAAGCATTTGAATCAAGTTGTTCTGTATGATAATCATTTGCATTGCTCTTGCGATTTTAAATGGGTTCTTGATACAAATATCGTTTCGGACAAGAAATTTATTCTTTGTAATAATTTTGAGTTTTCCTACGTGAGTTGGTTGCGACGCAATTGCTTTGCTTACGATATGACTATGCTAACAGTAGCTTTAGCTGGGTTACTACTCGTGGTGTCTGTTACAGCCACCGCGTTTGTAAACCGAAGGAATATTTCGGTGTTGATTTTCCACAAAACTGGGGTGAGAATAAATTGGATTTTGGGGAGAAACAAAGAAGATTGGAAAAAGGAATATGATGGTTTCATTTCATATAGCAGGCAAGATGAAGAGTTTGTTATGAATGAACTTTTACCACGTCTTGAAAGACACGAAGCCTCCTTTAAGCTTTGCATTCATGAGCGAAATTTCATTCCGGGAAATTCTATAATTGAGAACATAGAAAACGCTATCGCAGAAAGCCGCAGAACAATCATAGTTCTCAGTAGTAACTTTCTGCAAAGTGAGTGGTGCAAAACAGAATTCAAAATGGCGCATTATAAAGTTCTCTCCGATAAAAATCGCGTTATACTTATAGTTATGGAAGATCTCACTAAACTTCAGGCTAAGTTGGACAAAGATTTGAAATTATACATGTCTCTTAACACATTTTTGAAACGAAGAGACGTATTGTTTTGGCAAAAACTTATAGTTGCAATGCCTAACTGGTTAGACCAGCCATATTCTCGAAATACAAATATTTCAGAAGAAAATTATTTTATGAAGAAAGGGAAACCATTCCTCTTCTATAAATCGATTATCGACAGACGGTATCGCGCTTATTTTGCTGGCAACACATGACTGTGGGTAATAGTGTAAAAATAAAGAATTAGTTCCGATACACATACAACACCTAGGGACGGAGAAAACGGAATACTGGGGGGAGCTTCAACTCACTAAATTTTGTTGGGTAGATATAAATAGAACAATATAACAATTATCACCAATAATGGTCCTCGGTAAATTTTCGAGATGGCCTCTTTGCAATATTTGCTAAGTTTGTGTCTTTTAACATGTATCATGATAACATGAAAGCAAGTATACATTAATGGACAAAATGTATATATATATATATATATATATATATATATATATATATATATATATATATATATATATATATATATATATATATATATATATATATATATATATATATATATATATATCAATATATATATATATATCATATATATATATATATATATATATATATATATATATATATATATATATATATATATATATATATATATATATATATATATATATATATATATATATATATATATATATATATATATATATATATATATATATATATATATATATATATATATATATATATATATATATATATATATATATATATATATATATATATATATATATATATATATATATATATATATATATATATATATATATATTCATTAATTGTTATGTACATTGCATGGATAAATACAAATCTCAAAGTTAAGTCATTTTGGCAGCAAAACGCGAAATTGATATATAAATGAGTTTTCTGTGCGAAGCTTGTTGGTTGCAACATGCATGATGTAAACATAAACAGTAGCATATCATATGTATGTGTACAATATATATGCAAAAAAAAAATTTTTTAATTTAAATAAGAAATGACATATACAATTATAAACTTCTTACTCAAAACTCTTTCTCCAAGAAAATTTGAATAGCATTTGAATACCCCAGAATAAATTCGAAATAAATAAAATCACAAAGTCTTTACTTTCTAGCAGTTTTTGTTATGTATTTCTACAGTTCTGGGCACCTGCAAACAATTTAAAGATTTATTTCAAAATTAAAAGAAAATATTCAACCAATATACTCTAGTGATATTGATATCCTAAGTTGATTTATATTTTATTTAATAACACGTGACTAGTATCATTTACAACTGGAAGATTAGAACATATGAAATGTATTTCGATAACTTTTAGCTTAATGGTGCATCTCAATTTTAATACTCTCTTCAAATGTCTGTAAATCTGTAAAAGAAAAAGAAGAGTGTAATTTGAAATTTTACGTATTTAAATTGATATCTCATTCCTAGAAGAAGTTATTTAAAAATTTTTCTTGCCCGCATGAAATAATATCATCAGTTAGCTATTTTTATGTATTTTTTGAAAATTCATTGCATATTTTTAAATGATAAGGATTTTTTCTCAATTTTTATAGAAATTTGATAGATAAGAGTTGCAATAATGTTTTCCGATCTATTCATGTACCTCATTTTGAAAATTGGTGATTAATATCTGAAGAAATACATAATGTTTATTACAGGAAGTGCTGTGATGACATCATAATAATGACTGAGATTCAGTGCAAAAATCATTTTTATGCATGCGTGTTAGAAAAGATATTAACTTGTTTTTTTTCTTCACCAATTTTTTTATTTTTTATTGTCCTCTTTCATATATATTTAAATGAAATTTCATGGGAATATTACTTTAAATATAGGTTTAT
This sequence comes from Chiridota heheva, assembly GCA_020152595.1. Classification (NCBI taxonomy): domain Eukaryota; kingdom Metazoa; phylum Echinodermata; class Holothuroidea; order Apodida; family Chiridotidae; genus Chiridota; species Chiridota heheva. Next base: position 296,619 of record JAIGNY010002382.1, on the reverse strand, counting down.
GTCTTACATTACGTATATGTATTTTCGTAACTTTTCTTTGAAAGTAATGAAGAATCCAATATGTAAATTTTGCGCTCTCAAAATTACTATTCCCAGTAACAATTTTATTTGGTATGGGCCCTGACGGAAAGTAGAATGCATTACAATTATTGGGTGAAAGTAATAAGATGCTAAGATTACACAACCTGAAACTTTTTAGGAGGGATCTCTTTGATGTTGTGACGTTGCCAAGTGTCAGTTACATATACATATGATTGTGTAAAGGTGTGTTCACTAAAGTGCAAGAGACCCTCTCCCACCTTAGCTATAGGTTGTTATTTAATAATGGTATTTACCAACAATTCTACAAACATCGCTGACAGAAGCTATGATCTGTGAAATTATAAATAATACATTTTACACAAAAATATGGAAACCGAAAGAATGTCGTTAGGCCTGTTGATTGTTTTTTTAATATTATTTAGATACAATTGCTTTCCTTTTAACAGATTGCTAAAAACTCAAAGTGATTAACACAATAAAAATACCACAACACTCGCGATGTCTTTTGTAATGTATGTATTATTTCTGTGTGAAATATTAGGTAAGAAACAGAACCCCAACAATTAGAATGATTAACAGATAAAATATTTAATGTAATATAAAGTTGAATTGTAAATTGTAATTATAAAGTTGTAAATATCTGACTCTACTTTCTCTTTTTCCATTATCCAGCAAAAAGGATAATCTATCATAATATCGAAGGGTACTTCATCAGATAATTTTCAAGTTTTGATCAAATTAAAATTGTACAACATGTACCTTTGGTTTCACAACCTTGCCTTAACCAGTGAACTGTCCCTTCAGATAATTAAATCAGAGTTTAATCACCTAATATCACTTTTAGGGTGCAATAATATTTTAGAATGTTTTTCCACCTTTGTTTATCTTCATCTTACTTTTCATCATATGTTATTACTTTTATCTGCTCGAAAAAATCATAGGGAAGATTTTCAAAAAGATTTTTTACCGTAGTTTTACAACAAGTATCTCCCTCTCCTTTAGCATTTTGAGGTCTTGCCATGTTCATGTCGTACTATAAGAACAATTGAAGTATGAATTGATAGCTCACGATCGTGTCTTAGATTTTTTTTTATAACTTTAAACAAATTCAAAGAATGTTGTATATAGTTTTGGATGAGTACTCATATTTGTGTCAGAATTAGATGTGTTTGCAAGTTCCTTATTATAAGAGGGCTTTAAAATATTCAAAAATAACTTTGTTGAATTTGGTACCCAAAGATTCAGGTTACTTACACGTCAGGTATAGCAAACACCGTAGGGAGTAGGTTCCGACCAAGGGAGTATTCCGACCATAGCACTCGCATGTCAGCATGTGTAGCGTGGGAAAATACCCACTTAGCCAACAACTAGTTTTACCTTTTTATACAATCAGTCAGGTTTTGTTATATCTTTTGAAAATTGATTTTTCTTGAAATAGTGCATGTTATATTAGGCGATGGTATGAACGATTAAATGTCAGTTATTCAGAAATAATGTTTATAATCTTTTCCACAGTAATATAGAAAGGCTATGTAACAAAATATTAAATGAATTGCTGTAGCCTAAAATATTAAAATAAAAAGTTAGAGCAATAAAAGTGCTTTCAAAATTACACTTCCTACATATATGTTTTATTTCATGTTACTTTAAGTAGGATAAAGAAAAATTTACCTTCGGTGTCACAACCTTACTTTAATATATTTCACTGTCACTCTCAGAAAATCAAGTGATAATTTAATCACCTAATGTCACTTTCAGTATGCAATTATAATTCAAAGACTGTCTCCACTGTTGTCTACAATCTTAATTTCCAATATATATCATTCCCTTCATTCTTAAAAAGAAAGAAGTTTGAATTGATCTTTCGCCGTAGTTTACCCCTGTTAGTTTTCAGTCCCCCCTCACCCCCAAAACACAGACAAACGTAGTTGTTGGGATGCTCCTTTATTTCCCCCAAGTCAAACAGTGTCTGTCATTGTATCCAGAAAGAAAGAGTGTTGCTAGACTTGTTGTATTTTCTTGGAATAATTCGAACATCCTTGTTCATTGTTGCAATGCTGTATTCTAAACCGTTGTGTTTTGCAAATAATCAAATGTTGTAGTTAGGTAAAAGTCAGGACGTGTAATTTTGTAACACATGGATTATTAAAATCTTACTCGCTAGTCATGTTCTCACTACTGTGCGGTTGCATCTAAAGCTTGCTACCTGATCCCATGGACCCCGTCGTCAGCTCGTAATTTCTATATTGCGCTATAACAGTTTCCATTCTGAGCAAATCAGTTTTCGAGTTATGACTAATACAATTTGGATCAATTTATAATGCATATTGAATTTCAGTTTAAAAACTCACTCAACAAACATTGTCTCCTTGCAGCTTTGTACTTTCATGGGGTTCGTGTGGACAAATTTTGGGAATTGAAAATTTGTACCAAGGTAGAAGTCTAAAATACCACGTTTGCATCTTCCTATGTTTGGATTTGATCAAGTTTGTGCATTTGTATCATGCTTTAATAGGTTTCTAACACATCAAGTTTGTGCATTTGTATCATGCTTTAATAGGTTTCTAACACATCAAGTTTGTGCATTTGTATCATGCTTTAATAGGTCTCTAACACATCAAGTTTGTGCATTTGTATCATGCTTTAATAGGTCCCTAACACATCAAGTTTGTGCATTTGTATCATGCTTTAATAGGTCTCTAACACATCAAGTTTGTGCATTTGTATCATGCTTTAATAGGTTTCTAACTCAAGTTTGTGCATTTGTATCATCAAACACATCAAGTTTGTGCATTTGTATCATGCTTTAATAGGTTTCTAACACATCAAGTTTGTGCATTTGTATCATGCTTTAATAGGTTTCTAACACATCAAGTAATCATGCTTTATTTGGAATTTCATTTCAGCTTTTTAAACATTAACCTTCAGCACAGTTTAAACACACTATATCTTATTTTAACGAATTGCAAAGTTTGACGATAACTTTTCTGATTAAAAGCGAAACGTGAAACTGTGTTTAATGCAAAATAGCATAGCGTTATTAGTTTCGAATAATATAATCTTATTGTTTGTCTAAATATATAACTATCATTTTTTGAATAGAAAATGGTGACCGCTTGGATGCTTGGCGAGTATGGAGCGATCCCAGCTATCGGCATGTCTACATTTAATGTCGTGAGAAAGTGAGCATGAAAATAGTGCTGTACATTAACACACACGACTACGGGTACAGACACATGGAGATATATAATTGCGCTTATCGCTCTGTTGCTTCAAAATTACACCGAACAGATTTTCAGAGATCTGAGCAAATCTGTTAGAGCTGGTCTCGAGGTTTGAGGTGAGGTATTTGTTTGAAGAAAACAATGATTTTGAGTTACTAGTTTCATTCCGCGAAAGAAGCGAGTATCTTTAAATCAGTTCTTATATAGGATTATTTAGAACCTTCCATGAATGGAGGTAATTTTATGAGCGCTGTAGAGCCATGTCGTTGCACATAGTCAAACACAGTATAGCTCGCAAATAATCTAACGTTATGATAGTTAGTAGGGAGTTATGGCGACCGCATTCTAGGTGCATTCTTGTTACGGGTGTTTAATCTGTTTAATCCATGTTATGGAAGGGTTTAGGGTTTGTCCAAAGTTGTGTTATATTGCTTGAGTTAGGAGTCCTGTCATTTTATTTATTTATTTATTTCACATATTTATACAGTTTGACCTGTTCAGCAACAGCGCTGGTCTTCCACAAGACCCTGTTGTATACATAAAAAGACAGAAGAAGAAAAAAGAAAAAAAAAAAAATTCAGAAAATATAAAACATTGAACTTATAAACGAGCAAGCATAATACTTGTGTGAAATAAATAATGATAATGACATTCAAAGCAAACTATAATGAAATAAATAAAAAATATTTGAAAATTGATAAAATAATTCAAAGTATAACAGTATAAAAAGTAAAAGCATCATAATTAAAAAATAATATAATTGATAATGTAAAACGCATGATGATTGAAATTTAAAAAAAGAATATGATTGAGATGATAAAAAGCAGTTTAAAAGGTTACTTTGGCAAGGAATTAAAAGCTGGCTGACATGGTAATAATTTCAGTAATATTGACAAATCTCAGAGTCATCTTCAACCTGTCATGAATTCACATTAAACTGTGTTTTACCTTGGCTGTTTGTTGAAGGTCTGACTGACCACTATGTTATAGTGTTTGTTTTTCAAATTGAATAAAACTCAACTACGGTTGGACTATCAATTTAAAGCGGGATAGGCTAGTCAGTTTGTTCCCTTTCTCCGATGAGCCATCAATTCAATTTATGTACGCTAACCAAGGACGGGACACGGAGTTTGAGGTAAGAATTGTCTGAGGCTAAGAGAAAGTTAAAGGTTGAAAGAAGAGGAGCCAATGCCAAGTTTACAAGACTAGGCAATGCTTTGAGATATCTAATTGAAGGAAATTGACCAAGAGCTGAAGTAACTAAAGCATTTTATGATGTAGATTAGGCATATAAAGATCTACAATCAAAACATGAGGTCTTAACAGAAAAGATGAACGATGATGAAGAATTTGAAAATGAAGAAAAATGGATGGAGGAATGCCAAAAACATTCCTAAAATTACAAATTTTGGAAAAGGATCATTGTCAGAAAAATGAGAGCCCATCAACAACAAGTGAGCAGGAAAGTGGCAACGAGCCTAAAATAGATACATCCGACAACCAAGAAGATCCTCAAGGCTTGTCAAGTGCACCAACATTAACATTGTTAGCCTTTCAGATGTAAAACCGAAATTAAATGGTGATATAAGGAAATATTGCATATTCAAAGTAGACTTCAAACACATTGTCAATAGAAGTTACAGTGACCGGGATGCTTCGATGATCGTACGTTCCTGGTTGATTGGTAATCCTTTGCAGCATATCAGAGGCATTGAACAAAATTGCAAAGCTGCTTGGGAACAGCTAGACCTTCTACATGGAGACTTCTGTATGGCTACAGATACAATTATTAACGACATATCTAAATTTCGACCACTGAAACCTGAAGAAGATGGGAGGCTCTGTGAATTCGTAAACTTGGTAAGAAGAAGCTATAATACCTTGAATGAGATCGGAAGGACCAGCATATGGACAGTAGTCACATGCTAACTATCATGCAGAAAAAATTAATCAAGGTGACAGAAGAATGTGATTTCGTCGGCAAGAGGGAGAGACATCGGTAACATTAAAATTCCTCTTAAAATGGATGGAGACCAAGTTGAAGGCTAGAATGAGATCATCGGCACCAGTGACGAGTGATGCTAAGTCTAGTGTATTAGTAAATCAAGTTTTCAGGTCAGAAAGCAAAAACTCAGAGTATAGATGTTAGATGTGCAAGAGCAAATGTGGACACTGGACTGATCAATGTAAAGAATTGATCTCTAAGCCACAGGCAAAGAGACTAGTTAGAGATAAACTATTTAAAGAAAACCATGCTTGTTTTAGCTGTTTGAAGCAGGCAGGAAGAAATCATCGTATGAATTACTGTAAAAGGAGGTGTTAATGTACAGAGACTAGTAAAGGAAAAACGTGTAATTTGTTATCATCATCCCCTACTTCATCTCTGAAACAAGAAACCAGCAATGTGGGGGATAACACTGGTTAGCAGCATAGAAACATTGTTCCCTATCACAAAGGCAGGGTATTTTGATCACAACACGAGAGAATAGAATGAAATGTATTGGTGGACACAGGGATACAGATTAGAATAATCAGGAGAGTCTTCACTGATGATCTAACGTTAAAGGAAAAGACACAACTATCACCATCACCAAAGTTGGAGGTGAAATAGTAGAATTGCAGACTAAGTTATACAAGGTCCCCGTCGCTTCGTTGGATAGCAACCCAACTTACACCATATAAACAGAGGGATTGCCATGTATCAATCATGACATACCGGTGGTGTTCCTGCCTGAAGTAGCCAAGTCACCTAAGCTGCATATGAACGAGATACACAGAGGAAGTGGCCCAGTAAATTTACCTGTTGGAATAGATTATATAAAATGCATACAGGAAAAACTAATCAAGTGGCTAATTACATAGCACGCAAAACCCCAGTTAGGTTGGACAGTGTTTGGAACTGCAGATAAACCCAACAGAGGTCAAATAGAGTCTTACATATACAGATGACTGCTGCTGCTGACCTGCTGAATTTTGGAGTACAGAATCAATGACAAATGCCAATGTGAGCCAAGTAAAAAGACAAAACTGGAAAAGGATGAATAACGTACTAATGAAATTCATGTGAGAAATAGTAAAACAATGGTTAGTTCCATACGCATGGAAGAAAGACCAAGATGCTTCCAGATAACAAACGTCAGGCCGAGAGAATGTTGTCTGCAACTAAAAGGAAATTTAGCAGAAATCCAGAACATGCTAAAGCTTACAAGTAACAGATGGTTAAGATGGGGTTTTCAAGAAAATTAAGAGATGAGGAGAAAAGGAATCATTGTAATCCAATCCATTATTTATCTCATCATGCAGTTATTAGGCCAAAAAGAATAGCACCCCGGTAATAATAGTATTCAACTCGTCTGCGGTTTTCAAAGGGCATTGCTTTAATGATTATTGGGTAAAAGGACGTGATCTGTTGAATGACCTGTACAGACATTTCCAAGATGTATCAACGCTTGTTAATCCCTAAAGCAGAACAGCATATTCATCGCTACCTGTGGAGAGACTTGATGAATGATAGAGAGCCTGATGTATGTATCAAAACTGTTGTTACTTTTGGAGATAAGTCTGCGCCAGCAATCTGGCAATGGAAACAGCATTTAAAGAGAACTGCAAAGAGGGGGATCAAGTTTTCCACAAGCTGCTGGTACTAGATCATGACAGATGCATGGATGATATTTGTACTTCTGTTCAGACACTTGAAGAGGCAAGGAGACTCATCCGAGACAATGTAAGGTACATTTGATAAACAAGGATTTCAGAACTGACCGTTTCTTTGATACACACAACCCTACGTCGACCTATGTTAGTTTCAATGCACTTCTTTGTGATAGTGAAACGTTTGATTTTGCTGTACTTGTTTTCCTGTTGATATTGACAATGGATGGCAAGCTTTGGAGAAATATGGAAATAAGATTTCGGTATTTTGATGATTGTGAATGCAAAATAACACCTCCAGGTTAACATGGTTTTATTAGGAGCATCACCAGGTTTTTTCTGTTTTGATTTGATAAAAGTCATCAATGTGTCCACAATTTTGTATTTGTTTGATCAGTTGCTACTTTGATTATATCTATGTTTTTGTTTTTGTTGCGAAGGGGCAGACACAAATAACGTTCACACACATTTACGGAAGACACCATGGAACTAAATCTAATGCAAAATCGTAGAGAATCCTGTTAGAGAAAAATTAATTTGTCTTGGAACTTAATAGAATCAATCGAGGAAGATCTATTATACAACCTTACAAATCTACATCTCCTCATCTTAAGTTCAAACAACCTTGTTTCCATTTCTCTCAAATATTTCATATACAATACTGATTTTCACTTTGTTAATTTTGACCAACAAACCCATACAAGAAAATTGTTATAGACAGTTTTGCTTCGCATGTATTTTTAAGAACTTTGAGTTTAAACAAAATAGTATAATTTCCAATATGAAGTAATAGGTGCTTTGGAAAATCTTAGTCAAGTGGATTTATATGATAATCCCTTTGATTGTTTAGCCAGTTGGATTGAGTTTACTTCATTCTAGAACGACCACGCCACACCTACAGTTTATAATACGAAATGCTTGTACGAATTGTTGATAAAGGCAATGCTTTTGAATTTAAGAAATATATCCAAAATATGCAAATTCCTCTTCTTCTTTTTGCGTTACCAAGTGATACATTATTTATGGAACAGACTAATAAGACTATTAATTGGCATTAAATTGTGCACAGGTTTCACGTTTAAACGAGATTTTTTTAAACCCCAATGATGCATCGTTTTTAGACCTTGATAAACATAGGGGAGGGAAAAGCTAGTTCTTGATATTCAGCGTTTCCCATCAATAAATCACACTTCAGGTCAATTGTCTACTTCTAACTTAGTTTTATAAATAAAGCATCGGTTCCTTCGGATCAGATCAATGCCGTGAAAGCTTTGTTTCTCTCAAAAAGATGTAGGCGTACAATATAACTCGTGAATTGCTTTTGCCATATTACGGTAAAGTAATTTCGTTTTTGCGTTTCGATGATGTCAATATATGTTACGAAGCAGCAATTTTTGCGTTTCGATGATGTCAATATATGTTACGAAGCAGCAATTGACCGCAAAAAATTACAAAAATGAAATATTCTTGCTATAAATTTACACACTAATAAAGGAATCAAATGTGTATTGATTTATTGCATGTTTTGATGTTTTTGTTGCTTTTAAGTTTGTTCTTCTTTTTCTTATCATTGTGTGACATCATATGGATATATGTGAAGGAAAGCTGAATGAATGTATAATTAAATTGAGTAAAATAAATTGAATATTATAAAGGATCGTTCATATGTTTTAATGTAGGCTCTTCTTATGTTTCATAGACACTTTAGGAAAATGTTATTTGCTGATGTCACTTTTTGTTAATTTAGGTTCAATCCTAATCATTTTAAATGAATTCTGCATTAAACTAGTCGGTTTAAGCGGAATAGACAATCAAATATTTTACTTTAACAGCGTATTTGTATTTTGTCACACAAGATCAGAATATAGAGTTGATTGATCACTTCATAACTCTTCGCGGAGACAAATGGTATTTTATAACTAATTACTGTTTACTTTGGGGAATCTGCACGTACATGCAAATATGATTGTTTATGTTTACATTGCTCGGGTGTTGAAACTTTGTATATTTTCTTTGCCAATAGCCCCTGGTGTCGTATTTATCTTCCGTGCCAGGGCAAACGGTAATTATGAAAAATGGCTGTACCCAGACACATATAGAAGCTGGGGTGGGAAATGATTTTACCTTCCGCTTTGGACGTAAAATCGTGAAATCTTTAACATGAAACTGAAATGAATATGCTAAAATGTAAAAAGTGGCTAAAAATGAAATAATTCCCAAAATGAAAGAAAAATTTACCGAAAATCATTTAAAAAAAGGCCCAAAAGTGAACGGAATTAAAGAAATTTACCCCAAAGTCGAAGAAAATAGCCAGAAGATCATTGAAAATTGCATAAAATCGAAACAAATTCATTCCTCTTCTTTCTTTAAAATATTCCCGAGGAAGGGCGGGTGGTGGGTAAGGATGGGGCGTTAGCCAGATTTGAAGATTGAAATTTTCACCACGCAATGAAATAAAACTTCCCACGTCTGTGAATGGGGTAGTCATACCTTCAATGTTTGCAGAATCCGTTTAACAGACATATAATCATTAAGTGAAACATAGTATAAACAGCTTTGCTCATTAAAGGATAAGTTCAGTGGTCAAGCGTGTTTATCTTATATGAAAGAAAATTTCAAAAGAAACAAAATGGTGAATATCTTATTCCCTTTAACAGTTGAAGATATATTCAAGTTTAAAGCTCTTGTTTTATCTGTGTAGAATGACTAATGAAGTTAGTCTACTATGGAAAGTTTGTGTCCTCATCTTTTTTCTTAGCAATTGTTAATGTATTTTAAAGAAAGTTTATTTAATTTGTTTTACTATTTAAATAATTTTCCCCTCAAACTTTCTTTAAGTGTATATTATAAATGCCCTTTCTGGATTCAGTTTTATTATTAGTGTTACTTTACTGACATATCCCATGGTTTTTCAGCCTCAAAATCGCAGGAAAAAATATGATAGCAAACATAACGACTTTGAGGAATCTGAAGCTATAACATCACAAATAGTCTGATTTTAGTCGTTTCTACACAAATTATACCAAACTTTAAACTTCGATATCTCCTTAACGGAATAAGATTTGTGAATGGTTTCTTTACTATTTTGTTTCTTTTGTTGAAGCTCTTGTTTATATAAGATAGATTTGCTTGACCAACACTGAACTTATCTTTAAGCTACTCAAAGTTCATTTCAAAAAACATTACAGAAAAACTGCTGAAGCACTCTATTTCTCTCGAATGCGGGAATTTGATTTTTGTCTTTTCATGAAGTTTATTTGCATATACATTTACCGGGCTTGTTCACGCCCTTACAAAAAGTCCAGATCTGGCTTTTAAAAGTTTATTTCTAAGTAAATAAATTTTGATTTGGTCTGTAAAGCCACATATAAATCTTGATTAAAGTCAATTTGATACACAAATAAATTTTACCTGGCCAGATCAAGCCAGATATAACCTTGATTAAAGTCAATCTGATACACAAATAAAGTTTGATCTGGCCTGATCAAGCCAGATCGGGATATTATAGCTGGCCCAGATCAAAGGTGATCTGGCTTAGATCAAACTGCATTTGGAAACTCCAGATCAAGTTTGATCTGGCCAGATCAAATTTGAATTTATATCTGCCCAATTTTGTATCTGGCCAGATCTGGATTTGATATAAACTCCCGATCTGGGCAACATCTGGATTTTTATATCTGGCCAGATCTGGGAATTTGTGTAAAGGAGATAACATGACATTTCAGACTAAAGTTGTGCCATGTCATTCTTCTTCAAATATATGTGTGTGCGTGCGTGCGTGCGTGCGTATGTATGTACGTACGCACGTACGTTTGTATGTATGTATGTATGAATATATATATATATATATATATATATATATATATTAATAATAACGAATCTAAACTTGCTACTTTAAGTTTCACGCCCTTTCGCGTTCATCAGGCAAGTGTGGTACTAAACATAAACCTAGCTTGGCTCTCTTTGTCTTGCACGCTTCAGTGCACCTTGGTGACGGCATTTTGATACCAGCTCTGTTCTCTTCTTAAGCAAGTTTTCTTTTCTTGAAATAGAAGAGACAATTGCGAGCTTTTCCTCTAAGCATAAGCTGCATTGTGCGGAAGTGCCTCTACGGGCTGTATTGGAATGTTTCACAATCGACCATTTAATTGAGTAACTTTCTTTGTTGTCCTTGAGGTCCCATATGAACTTCGATAACTCCGTATTATTAGCATAACGTTTATTTCGGAAAGATTTTGTGTGGTTGTTATATCTCAATTTAAAAGATTCCCCGCCCATGCCTATGTATGAGTGGCTTGTGTTATTGTGGTGTACTACCGCCTTGTACACAATGAAGGAGGCCAAGCATTTTCCAGGCAGAGGGCATGCTGCGGGCCTCTGGCAATTGCATTTCTTGGTGGGGTTGGGGTTTTTGTATTTTGCGAGGATCCTTGAATTGTGTGCGCTTATGGCCGACTTCATGCTCCCCATACAGCTGTAGCTGACTTTTACATTGTTCCGTTAAATATCTTACTATAGCGCGGATTAAACCAAATGATATTCCTTCGGCGGCGCTTTTTCTTAAGTGGCTGATGTTGCGGTGGTTCCATGTATGTGAGGCTCTCGGCATATCCACTGGATCTTAGGGCTTCGTCATAAGTGGGTGCGGCGTTTTTGCTAGATGACAGCTCTGAGATTCTTTTGCTTATGGTTGTTGGTATGTGGCGGATGATGTTTGGGGGGTGATTTGATGTGGCGTTTATGTATAGTGGCTGGTGTTCTGGCTTTTTGAAAGGGCGATATTGTCCAGTATTTAGGTCCATTATTACGTCGAGGTTATTCAACGGCTATGAGGTTAGTCGATATCGTAATTCTCAGACCAAATTCTTTGAATGCTGCTATGAACCTTTTCCTTAATTTATCTGCTTCTCTTCCTGATTGTGTCTCAAAAACCGCAAGACCGTCGTCAAGGTAGAGTCCGATGTTGCTACTATCGAACTTCTGTTTGAGGGATGCTAAGATGTACAAGCCAATCAGTTCGCTTTTGCCAAGCTTTCCCGTTGTTGAAGAGGACTGATTTTCTGGCGTGAGCTATACATGTAGTGTCTATATCGGTCTGAGTTATGGCGGTGTGTTTTTTCGCCCACGTGATGACGTCTGATAGGAGGCGTTCGAAAATTGACGGATAAAAGTCAACGATATTAAAAACTAAGAAGGCTTTGGTTTTTTTGTTTGGCATGCTGTTGAACCATTGAATAACCGCGCCCGTACTTCGCCATTGGTTTGCGTTTGTGGCTTTGCGGAGCGCATCATTAATCCTTTCGAGGATGATTTTGCTCACTCTACCCATTTCTGACTTGGCGGGGTTGATTAAGCGACATGAAGGCTTATTGTTGAAATTCTCTTTGTGATCTTTTAAGGTTATAAATGCTGATTTTTCCTCCATTAGCAATATTCTGTCCTCTATGTCGTGTTGTGTGGCAATTTCGAAAAACTCATCGTTTATTTTGGAAACGGTTTGGACGTTAGCTTGCTTGTATTTCTGTGTGATATTTTCGTCCAGTAGTTTGCTGTAGTCAGCGGGGGTCATTTTGTAAGTATTCCTTGTTTTGTCGGCGGAGACCAGTATGTTATCGGACTCGTTAATAGTTTTTACGTCTTGTTTTGATTTGGATTGGAAGTTATCATCACATTTCCTGAACTGGATGTTTTCAACCATTTCCAGGTCATGCTCGAATTCTTTCATGAGAGCCTTCCCTCTCATCCTTTTGATTACGCTTTCGACCTTTTCAATTAGCCGCTTTCTGTATGCGTTGGGGAATGGCATCGGCATGGCATGTTTTTCAGCGAGTAGTTTAGGTTTAGTTGATTCATTATACGCAATATACTTCGTCCAGTGATTGAAGAGTGCTCAACCTTTTAGGAGCTATGATGTACGAAGCTATACCAATTCTGGTTGATAAAGTGCTCAATACACAAGGCAGATCCCCCGCTCATGCCTATGTATGAGTGGCTTGTGTTATTGTGGTGTACTACTGCCTTGTACACAATGGAGGTGGCCAAGCATTCTCCAGGCAGAAGGCATGCTTTTAAATTGAGATATAACAACCACACAAAATCTTTCCGAAATAAACGTTATGCTAATGATACGGAGTTATCGAAGTTCATATGGGACCTCAAGGACAACAAAGAAAGTTACTCAATTAAATGGTCGATTGTGAAACATTCCATAGAGGCACTTCCGCACAATGCAGCCTATGCTTAAAAGAAAAGCTCGCAATTGTCTCTTCTACCTCAAGAAAAGAGAACTTGCCCAACAAGATAACAGAGCTGGTATCAAAATACCGTCACCAAGTTGCACTGAAGCGTGCAAGACAAAGAGAACCAAGCTAGGTTTATGTTTAGTACCACACTTGCCTGATGAACGCGAAAGGGCGTGAAACTTAAAGTAGCAAAATTATATTCGTTATTATTAATATTCTAGCTCTGCCCTGTGTATTGATACTTTATCATTGGTATAATATATATATATATATATATATATATATATATATATATATATATATATATATATATATATATATATATATATATATATATATATATATATATAAATATATATATATATATATATATATATATATATATATATATATATATATATATATATATATATATATATATATATATATATATATATATATATATATATATATATATATATATATATATATATATATATATATATATAATATATATATATATATATATAATATATATAATATATTTTAAATAGGGTACATTCATCAATTAAAGTCTGATCTACTTTTCTAGACTGTTAGTTTATAACTACTATATAGTTAAGTCCATTGTTTAACATTCCGCAATATTTAAGGTCGGCAAGAGGGCAGATCAGAACAGGCAACAGGGTAGCACCAAATGTTTTAAGTTGATGTTGTATTGCAAGTTCTTATTTAAAGTTTTTATTTTCAAGTTGTATTTCATGTTCTTATTTGTACTTAAAACGGTATATCTAAAGGTGCGATATCGGCATAAAGACATTTAGTTCTGATTTCAACCAATGGCTATACGATCCTCGTTCGATCAATTTCGCACTGTATATACAGCAACGTTGTTGTGGCCAAATGGATAAGGAGCTGCAGTGGGTTTCAAATTTAATTTTGTGCCAAACGTAATGAGTTCGAATCTCGTCAAGCAACATTTTTTCTTCGTCTTTTCTCCTCATTTGAAAATGGAGCTTTTAACAGAATTAAATTAATTAATAACTCTGTTTAACTCAAGTACAATATATGTACTTAATGAAGTCATTGCGATTTTGTTTAAACGATAGCGCCTATTTAAATAAACACATTGTTAACATATCCCACCTTACTTTTATAGTTGCCCTTTGACTAAAATTCTAAAGTAATTCTGTATCTTTCTGTATGTTTTAGACGCATCAAAACTTGAAAATTGTGTATATAAAAATCTTGTAATTTCTTATTTGTAATTATTTACAATATTTTTGGCCTCCCCACCTTATAAAATTAATCGGAAATTACAGAGAATTAGAAAGTGGCTGTGCAAAAAGTAAAACAATATTTATTACTAGATTATTGGGTAATAAAACAGGAATATGCCTCACTGGCATTGACCTTGTCAAATACCTGTGTCCAAGCCTCTTTTGACAATTCATTTTTTAAAGAGTCTAAGCTATCTTGCCCATCATTCTAACAAATTTATATGTATCTCTTGTTTTTTTAAATCTCGTTACCACTGCACACTGCAAAAACAGGTAGTTGGTCACTAATATCATTGATAAATCTCTTTACTACTGCACACTGCAAAAACTGGTAGGTGGTCACTGATATCATTGATAAGTAACCTACTGAAAATATCATTACAGAAGTCATTAGTAAAAATGTTGTTTATCAGAGTAGCGGTATATTGTGTTATTCTACTAGTCTTAGTTATAAAGGGACATAGTCCTTGCTAAACATTATATCAACAAATTCCTGAGTACCTTTGTGATCGCTATATTTAAAAAGGTCTAGATTATAATCACCACATACATAAATTTCCTTTTTAATAACACTTAGATTGTTCAGCAAGACATCCAAATGGTTATTAAAGCTATCTAATTTAGTATCAGGTGCCCTATAAATGCAACTCACAGTAATGTTTTTCTTATTCTACATATTTTAATACTTATAATTTCCAGTACAATATCGATAGCGGTAGAAAAATTATTTAATTTAATAAATTTTCAATCTTCCTTAAAAAAATATCTACTCCACGGCCTCGTCCGGAGTGTCTGGGAGTATGACAGATTTCATAACCACTCAACGTAATGTTGCTTGCATTATGTTCATTAAGCCATGTCACTGAAACTGTGATAACATCAAAGGGATGTCCCAACTCTTCTAAATAATTATTAAATTTATTGATGTTTCTGCTATTTAATTGAATAATGGACAGACCTGACTTAGGTAAATCTTATTTTTAAATTGTGCATCTGTAAAATATTTACAATCGAGAAATACATTGCTATAGAAGTTATTGTCAGGATCTAAATCACTTTTAGTCACAATGAGTATAATCAGTGTAATCAAACATATTCAACTAATAAGCTCTCACATTCTTCATAAATGATAAATAGTTGCTCATCAATGTTAACTGCTGAATTTAACCACCTTACTCTCCTATCATCCAAATTATAAAATGGAAATATTTCTTTACAATGAATACAATACCAAACATCTGGACTATTACCCAGCTGATTTTTTGTCAAAATCTGTTCATTTTCTATTAACCCACAATCTTGACTCAATTGCATCATTACAAACATTTGCATTACATACACTACATGGAAAAAAAATCAGTCATTTACTACAGTCTCTTTGCAATAAACTTATATAAATTACATACTTTTCGCAATTCAGTAGTAACCATACTAGGATAAAAAATCATAACAATAAATATAAGACCGTCATAATCACGGTATAGTACATAAGGTTGAAATAGGAAAAACATTTTACAGCATCTAACTACTTGGGATATAGGAGCAAACATACATTTATTCAAAATGAATGACAAATTTTGAGATGAGTTTGCCTTAATATTGGCAATGAATAAATCATTGAAGGAAGTAAATATGCTGTTATATGCATTGTTCGAGGTATTCACTAGTCCACTGTTGTAAAAAATAAAGTTAACAGTACTGAGTTTATCCTTTGCATATTTTTGAAGATTACTGTGTTCACAAATGTATAAAACTTTGGCTACTTCTGGAGATCCAATTGTTTTAATATATACTTTACAATTTCTTGTCCACGTGTTTTGTATGCTTCTTTGCAGGAGTCTTGCAGATTTGGCAATGTCTGCGTTTATTTGTTAAATGTTCGTTTATGTACACCTTGGTACCATGTAACTTCTTAGCATTCTTAATGATTGGTCTTTTAGCTTTTCTGCTTACAAGTTTTGTTTCGGCCCAGGTGTGGCATGCTAAAACATCATAAGGCCAAGAGTGTTTCTTCTATTTCCATGGTAGCTGTCCTTATAAGACAACAAAGATAGCTCTGTTCATGAAAGTAGTGTCCTTTAAGATGTAGTAACTGTGCAAGTGGAAGTTTCCAAACCGAGACACGTCTGTTCATTTCTCGATTAAAATTGAGAAATGTTGGTACACCATGTATTCTTCATTAATTTTCGACAAGCCTAGGGTGGATTGAGAGCGTGTCGAATTTAACAGAGGCCACATGGTACATGTCACCCCATACTCCCATATTTTCATGGTGCCTCCCCATGGAAAAAACATATCCTGGATCTCAACCATTATCCGGCACTGAACTGGGACCCAGAATCACTAATGGTCGTAAGAATCAAAGTAAGTTTAAATCAAATTGAGACAATGACGAAATGGAACAAAAATAATTATTAGAGAAAACGAGGCCCTTTCAAAATAGTAATCACACACGACAAAATATACAGGCATATGGCTGACGCAAACAACAATTTGCAAATAAATACATACATAAGAAATCTTTTGCATTTACATGACGATGTCATTTCAGTACATTGAAATTTTTAACTTTTACTGTCCAAAATAAAATAATCATGATCAGTAAGTCCGCTTAATAACTGACTGATTGACGATGATACAGACAGAAAGATAAAAAGATCATTATAATCAATTCCAATATTTTTTCAACGAGAATCTGATAGAGGCAAGTTGCTATATGAGATTGATAGTACTTTCAGGTTTCAGGATTAAATACTAAATATGTTGTTTTGTGCTTATGCAAACATCAAACAGATAATCATGTGCAATTGCAGAGCCAGAAATAAAACAATTGTTCCTGCTCAGTCTTACAAATAAAAGAAAATTTATTTTGAAGATTATTTGAATAATACAAAGCTTCCTATATTACATAATACCTTCAACAGGTAGGTTCTCTTACTTTGTTGGAATATGTAATAAAGGGGACCACAAATGTTTGCTCAGTGGTCAAGCAACTTGAATATTTTCTGAAGTCAGGGTGTACCCTAGGTAATATAAGGGTCTGTGGTTGTGATAATTCCAACAAATGTTATGTGTTTGAGCTGACACCAACAACGCCAGTGCAAGGACGAAGCTTTGCTGAGTGGGACCCGCCCCTACTGGGGTACAGGGCGAAGTCTTGGTAGGGTCTGTGGGCTAAGCCCCCTGAAGCTATGCGATTTTGGGTATTTGGAGCCTTTAATGTTGATCAAAATTAGTATAGCATGTTCCTTCTTGAAAATCCTTTAGACAGCTTTAAACTGCTGAAGTGATGTAGATTCTGACAATAACTTTGAAAGCGATGCATCTGATTGTGGATATGATGCACAATTTAGAGATCAGGTGGAATTCTAGGGTTCAGGGCTTTGCCCCCGGCAGCTCTGCAATGTTACGTTAACTGGTTAATGGAAAGGTAAATTTATATAAGAATTAGCATATAATTTCATGGGACTATTACATCATGAA
Source organism: Chiridota heheva (assembly GCA_020152595.1). NCBI lineage: Eukaryota > Metazoa > Echinodermata > Holothuroidea > Apodida > Chiridotidae > Chiridota > Chiridota heheva. The sequence continues at coordinate 278,718 of JAIGNY010002382.1, read as the reverse complement.
ACAATAACAAAGTATTATTATGGACTCACATGTATGTGGAGAATATTCATTTAAGATTATTACATTAAAAACGGTGTTTGAAAATAGGCCTCTACACCAAAAGTTTTGTTTTTTTACCTAGTTGACATATTTTGGGAAAGGAGATATTGTGGAGTTGTGTATTGTAGAAATATTGCGTACCTTTCCTGGAATATTTTTGAAGTTTGTCGGAGAGTGATGGGAAAACTTTGTATGTTTAGCAGCAAAATTTTCTAATTGCATCCCAATGTCGGGAAGGCTACTCCACCTCCAGATAATTCCAACACCACCACTGCGTGCATTGATTTAATAAGGCTCTCAACAAAAGAAGTAATTTTAACCTATCTAAATTGCAACCATCAAATCACGTGACCTACATATTTCTCAGGCACCGACAGTTAGGTTCAACTTCTTCTTTTAGATAAATCTTCTGATGAGATAAATACTAAACTTGTATCCACATGATGAACAGTCTGAATTTTGAATTCTTTCATCGTGGGGGTTCACATCCAACAACCCGGACAAGTACACAAACAGACAGCCAGCTCATTGAAAATCTCACGAGTGAAGTAAAACAAAACAGTGTTCATACCTCCATGGTCCGACTAAAGAACTTGATGCTGTCATCTAGTGCCTATTCTATTTACGGATTTTCTTTACATCGGGACAGTAACTACATTGTTTTTGTTTATTGCGCATAGGAGTTTAAGAATATAATCTTGTGTGTGTTTCCTGGTCATCACCTAGATCTAGACACTTAATTGTCTCAGTATTACGGCATTAATTAATTGATTTATACAAAAATCTTTTATAAGTTGCAAATCGCTAAGATTATTGTCCTGTAAAGAAGATCCCCAAAAATTTCCAAACAAAATTTTGATTTGGGGGCGTGAGGGGTGGGGGTTCTTAGTTCTAATACTGAACTAAATAAGATATTGAATTATTTTCTTCGCCATTATGTTTCTAACAATGTCCTCTTTCATATAAAATCAACTTGCTTGACCACTGAATTAATCCTTCAAATAAATTTCCAGAAAGTAAAAATAATAGATCTCTCCATACATTCGATATCAATCTTATTTTTATTTAGTTTGCAATTAAAGTAAAATGGCAATCTCCAAAAGTTTAAACTCGAAATTTATAATAAGTGCCGCAGTTGAAAGTGAATCACTATTAAAATAATTGACAGTCAAATGTACGCTTTTCCTATTTACACAATTATACTGGAATATTGTTTTGAGAAAGGTCAATATTCATAATCAATAAGTTTATAAGTCTAACTAATTAGATCTAAGTGATTAAGTGATTTCGACAATTTTTTAATTTTTTATTTTGATACCGGTTTAGACAGTCATTTTAAAATGAAATATCCATCCTTAATCCGTATAAATTTGCACTCTTGTTGAGTCCTATTGAAAATACAATACTTTTGCACAAATAGATGAAAGTTAATACTAATAATTATTGTACGTACTTTAATATTCGATCTTTACAAACGAAAAATGTTCGAGAATACTTTCAAGTTTATGTGACACTCGCCTTTGCAGAGAATAAACAGAGGTATGAAAGTGGGGTAATTGGCGTGATGTTAATATTAGGCCCTAATTGCAAAACTGTTCTATTTGTATTTTACGGAAAGCATCCTCAAATTAATTGAAAGGTCTTTCCAACCAATTAGGCATTGAAACTATGAGTTTTTACCAAAACAATGCATCCTTCCGCTTCAGAAAGGTATTTAATGACATATATGTCTTGAGTTCTTTGTGCAACTTAGCCTGCAGTTTAACAATATCTTCCATAACTATCGTTATGACGCGATGCGATTCTTATCCGAAAGAACTTTAAAATGCGCCATTTTGAACTCTGTCTCGCACCAATCACTCTGTAGAAAGTTATTACTCAATACTATGATCGTACGTCTGCTTTCAGCAAGAGCATTTTCTATGTTTTCAAGTATAGTATTTCCCGGAATAAAATCTCGCTCATGAATGCATATCTTATAAGAGGCCACATGTTCTTCTCAACAAGGAAGGAGTTCATAACAAAATCTTCACCTCGTTTGTTGAATGAGACATGCATTGTACTCCTTTCGCCAATCTTCTTTATTTCTTCCCAAAACTAATTCCGACACCAGTTTTGTGCAAAATTATAGCGGAAATATTTCGTTACAACAACAACAACAAGAGCCTGACAGCAGCAGCAACAACAACACCAATAACAATCCTACTACTACTACTACTACTACTACTACTACTACTACTACTACTACTACTACTACTACTACTACTACTACTACTACTACTACTACTACTACTACTACTACTACTACTACTACTACTACTACTACTACTACTACTAATAATAATAACAATAGTAATAATAATAAATAAGATTTATAACGCGCACATATCCATCCTAATGGATGCTCAAGGCGCCGTACATATAACAATACAATTACAGATAAGTATACATGAACAAAAAAATAAATGAACAGTAATTTTAAATTAACTACATTTTTGCATAAGCATCACACATAAGATGGTTTTTTTTTTGAATGAGTCAACAGAACAAGATAACCTGATATGGAGGGGTAATCGATTCCAAGGACTCGGAGCTGCAACAGCAAATGATATGTCACCCCATGTATGATAAGATTTTGGTTCACATAAAAGGAGTTTATCACCAGAACGAAAATTACGAAGAGGAGCATATAATTTCAGCAAGTTAGATATATAAACTGGGGCACAACCATTCATCGATTTGTAAACAATACGTAATATTTTGTACATGATACGATGAGAAACTGGAAGCCAGTGGAAATCTTTCAGGATGGGAGTTATGTGACATGTTTTCTTTGAGAGTTACAATCCGTGCAGCCGTGTTTTAAAGTAATTGAAGACGATAAATCTGTTTGTGGGGCAGTCCATGCAGCAAGAAATTTCCCATATCTAATCGAGATGTGACAAACCATTGTACTATCTGTTCTGTCGCAGTTTAATTGAGATATTTGCGCAATTTTCAATGTTCCGAAGATGTAAAGATGCAGTGCGTGTGATATGAAAATGTGACTATCCATGGTCATGAAGGAGTCAAAAATAACCCCGAGATTGCAAGCTTTTAAAGAGGACTCAACTTTCGATTCACCAATGATGATATTGGGTGATGAAAACTTTAAGTTGTTGGCGAGATCCAAATAATACAAACTCACTTTTGTTATCTTTGAGTTTCAGAAAGTTCTGCGTCATCAAACACGTATATCGGCGATGCAATTCTCTAAACATTTGATTGTCAGGTCATTCTGTTGTCATGAAGGTTTGAAGGCCAGATATAGTTGTGTGTCATCAGCGTAAACATGATAGTATATACCATATTTCAAAACAATCTTGTGGATAGGTAAAGTATAAATTGGAAACCACTGTGGACCAAGTACAGATCCTTGCGGAACTAAGATATTCAAGAAAACAGGTTCCGATATTGCATCTCACACACACACACACATCTTGAGGTATGTGAGACAGGTAAGATTTACACCATTTCAATGCAATGCCATGAATGCCAATATATTGATGTAACCGTGTCAGTAAAATATCAGATCCATGGTATCGAACGCTGTGCTCAGATCTAACAAAATCAGCGCAGTAACCTTTCCATCATCCATTGCACGTAAAATGTCATTATTAACCCGAAGTAGCACAGTTTTGGTGCCATGATGTGCTCCATTGGCAGATTGGAATATATCTGATGAGTTATTTGTTTGAATTTGTTTGGATAGTCTTTTTGATACACGCTCAATTGTTTTTCTAAAAATAATTTAAGTTTGCCACAGGTCTGTAGTTTTTAAATTTTGCGATGGAGGCCAACTTTCTTCAATTAATGGGCGAACATGGACAATCATCAGACTATCAGGAAATTGTCCATGTTAAAGAGATTTGCTAGCAATGATAGTGTAACATTGTACAAAATTATCAATACAATTGCTTGATCAAGAACGTAGGTACAGGGTCTAGTTCACAAGATTTGGATGGCGATTTCATGATTATGTCTCGGATTTCATCTTCTGGTTGTGGGTTCAAATACAGAAATAGTTGTATCCATAACAACATCGGTATTATCAGAAGGTCAATCATATTATGGGTGCCAACATGAGCAAAGGTATCGCGAATTTTTCCAATTTTATCAACAAAGAAACTGGAAAATCTATCAGCGAGAGTCTTGTCTGAATCGGAAAAAGGGAGAACTGGCACTTTGGACTTGTGTAGAAGTGTGTTTACAATTTTGAAAAGCTTCTGAGCAGAATAATAAGCTGTCTTGGCCTGATCAATTAACCTAAGTGACAACAAGATATTGCTTACAAAACTCTTGCCGGTCGACTTCAAGCCTTGACTGGATCCATTTGCATACAAAGTGGTTTTCATAAAGATAATTTTTTTTTGTAGGGAAACGAGGGAAGCAAAACTGTCCCTCCCCAATTGGGAAATAAAGTTATTTGACAAAACTAGTTCTAAAAAAACTTAGTGATTTGATTTAAACATGTTGAAATGCACAGACGTTATGCTATTTGAACTTAAATTAAGGACTTGTAGTTGAGTGAGGTTGCAAAAGTTCCGTTGTCAATAGTATGTATCATATTTGAAACAAATCAAGTTTTTGCAAAAAGGGGTAAGAGTGTAAAATAAATATTCATTCAGATTTGTGATTCGATTGTTTTTCAAATTCATTTCAATGTTCTCGCTAACATTTCGCAGAACGTGGTCTATATACCTGCGTTTTGACAAAACGCATCAAAAGATTGGTTTTGGCAATTGCTAAAACACGAATAAAACTTAGGGTATATTGTTGAACTAATGTTTGTATCAAAGTAAAGAGTAAGATCAGTCACATTCCCGTTATAAGGCTTTCTTCCTGATAAAGTAATTGTGCATTGGTATGCCAAATAATCCCGAAATATCTGGTTTTTTAGTTCTCCTTCAAGGTGCAGCCCCTCGATACCTCAATATGTTGCATAGTGGCTAGCGTCAAATATTCCCAGTTTAACATTTTACAATCACATAAAAACGGGTTATAAGATACATATCTTACAACTCGATTTCCCTGTACTGAGTCGAATTCCAGGTCGGTAGTGAAAGCTTTTGTGTTGGTAATCGAGTGTCGAAAAGTTGTAGAGTGATTTCCTCTAATGCAGGGACTTCAATAAATGAATAAGGTGATAGAAAATCAGCTTTGATATTATTGTTGTCCAAAACATGACCCTTTTCGATGTGTGTTATTTTGTTTTTTTTAAACATAAATGTACTCCAAATATTTCAAGTCACTAAAAGTTTTTCTGTAACTTTGTGTTATTTGATTCATATAAAGATCAATCTTTTTGATATCTTATAATACTTTAGGGTGTCTCGTTGCCGAACATTCAAAGCAATTTCGCGATTGTGAATTACACTTATTGTAAAGCTTCAGAAGTTAGATGTGATGCACTGGTTAAGTATATACTTTGCAAAATGCAGCTATATAAGAACAAGATTTTCAAATCCAAAGATCTTGAAATATTTCAATTGATAGGGACAATATTGGATTGTTTTACAACAATAAGTTTTGAAGGTTCTGTAGATATTTGAATGCACGTCGGTGAATACGCATGATTTTATTGTGGTCCAGTTTTAAAAAGAGCAAATGTGACATCTCAATAGTAAAACTGTTATTATCTTCTGGACTGTAATAAAACGACTTTCTGTGTTTTTGGGATATCTTCTGGTATGAAACTTTGCGTTGAATTGTTTGATGTGAGATAGATGTTAAAAAGATGCATATTCTCATCTTTAAATCCAGAATCCAGAGCCCTGAAACCAAAGTGATTCCAAGTTACTATACTTCATGAAAAACACCAGAAGGGATTTCACCTTTAAATGACCAGTCAGATGTGTAAAGAGATTTTAGATTTGGCAGAAAGGTGCTTAATGTGGATCCGTTTCCACTTTCCTCAAACTTCAGTAAAATGAGAAAGTTTGGGTAGGGTAAGTAGTAAACTTCATCTGCATCTAATACAAATTCAAGGGTTTTAATTGCATGAAAAATGTTATCCTCCCCAAATAGTTGGGAGAATCCCTTTTATACCAAAATGTGTCAAATTTAAAAGTTGTCTAGATCACCATTTTCCAGATTTATGTCACAATTATCAAAGAACAATTGTCATAGGTCTAATTTCATTCCTGGACCTCTGGGTCATAAATCATTAATGCATTGCACAGTATCATTTAAAACTTTTTCTCTGGAGCACATTAATTCCAAATGTGTAACTGTTTGTAATTATTCAAACTTTCCTTTCGGACCAAAAATCCTTTCATACTTACAGTGAGCCCAGTCATTTTCAAATGCACAATTCCAGTCATTAGAACATTTACTTGACTCACAGATATTTGACGTAACTACCAGTGCGTTTGCAATTGAATAAACACAGATTGTAAACCAGATACTAGAATGTACAATTGCTGAATTCATGTTGTAAGGTTGCATTGTTAAATTAAAGTTTTGAAAGAACATCAAGCTGTCACAATGAGATTGACCATGGCCGTGCCTGTTCGAGTTTGTAAACATTCTGTTGTGATTCCAAGATGGCAGCTTTGGCATATACAGGTTGTGCATGCAAAAATGCTGCAGTGGTAATTTAGTTATTGATAACAAATTTAGTGGATTCAAGGGTTTTAATTGCATGAAAAATATTATCCCCCAAAATAGTTGGGAGAATCCCTTTTACACCAAAGTGTGTCAAATTTGAAAAGTTGTCTAAACCACCATTTCCCAGATTTATGTCACAATTATCGAAGAACAATTGTCGTAGGTCTAATTTCATTCTTGGACCTCTGGGCCATAAATCATTAATGCATTGCACAGTATTATTTAAAACTTTTTCCCTGGAGCACGTTTATTCCAAATGTGTAACTGTTTGTAATTGTTCAAACTTTCCTTTCAGACCAAAAAACCTTTCATACTTACAGTGAGTGCGGTCATTTTCAAATACACAATTCCAGTCAGAACATTTACTTGACTCACAGATATTTGAAATAACTACCAGTGCGATTGCAATTAAATAACTAGAACGGTAAATACCGTCATGGTTGGCATGCCCATGCAAATTGACACCCATATCATATGATCCGGCCAATTATAAAAATGGCATCTCACACTTAAGTCCCACATGGCATCCTATGTCCCACATGGCATCCTATGTCCCACATGGCATCCTATGTCTCACATGCCATCCCACCCCATGTCCCACATGGCATCCCACCTATGTCTCACATGGCATCCTACTTTATGTCCCACATGGCATCCCACCCCATGTCCCATGTGGCATCCTACCCCATGTCCCACATGACATCACATCCCATGTCCCACATGGCATTCCACCATATCTCTCACATGGCATCCCACCCCATGTCCCACATGACATCCCATGTCCCAAATGGCATTCCATCATATGTCCCACAGGGCATCCCATCCTATAACCCACATGGCATCCCACCCCATGTCCCACATGGCATCCCATCCCATGTCCCACATGGCATCCTACCCCATGTCCCACACGACATCCCATCCCATGTCCCACATGGCATTTCACCACATGGCATCCCACCCCAAGTCCCACATGGCATTCCACCATATCTCCCACATGGCATCCCACCCCATGTCCCACATAGCATTCCATCATATGTCCCACAGGGCATTCCACCATATCTCCCACATGGCATTTCACCATACAGTGTCTCACATGACATACTCCACCATGTCCCACATGGCATTCCACCACATGTCCCACATAGCATCCCATGCTATGACCCACATGGATCCCATCCTACATGTATGTCCCACATTAATCCAGCCATATGTACTACATGACATCCCTCCCTATGTCCCACATGGCATCCCTCTCTGTGTCCTGCATCAGTGGCTCCCCACCTGATGTCCCACATGGCATCCCACCTGATGTCCCACATGGCATCCCACCATATGTTCCACATAGTATCGCTTCCAATGTCCCAATGACATCCTACTCTATGTCCCATATGGCATCACATCCCATGTTCCCATAGCCTCCCACCCTATGTCCCACATAGCCTCCTACCCTATGTCACACATGTCATCCTACCTTATGTTACACATGGCATCCTACCTTATGTCACACATGGCATCACAACCTATGTCACACTCTGTGTTATTCATGGCATCCCACCATGTCCCACATGGCATTCTACCCTGTTCCACATGGCATCCCACCCCATGTCCCACATGGCATCCACCCCATAGGCTCCATAAGAAGTCTCATCCTAGCTATCACAGTCCCTGATTGAGCATACTATGTATAAAAGTGTCAGTTCATATAATACCTTATATGCAAATGACTTGTTAAATGGGGTGAGACGCCATGTCCCACATGACATCCTATCCCATGACATTCCATCCTGCATGGCATCCACCTCATATTCTAGGTGGCATTCCACCTCATTTTCATCCCACCCATGCCCCACATGATATCCCACCCCATGCCCCACATGATATCCCACCCCATGTCCCACATGGCATCCCACATGTCATCCCACCCCATGTCTCACATGACGCCCCATAAGCTCCATAAAAAGTCTCATTCTTGCTATCACAGTCCCTGATTGAGCATAATATGTATTAAAGTGTCAGTTCATATAATAACTTATATGCAAATGAGTTGTTGAATAAGAAAAAAAGTGGAGACAAATAATTATGCCTAATATAGCCCTTGGTGTATACAACATGGTAAATATCATATCATATGTCCCTTATGGCCCCCATCCATAACCCACATGGCATCCCTGCCTATGTTTATATGCAACCACATCCTGTCACACTCCCTGACTAAGCATACTAAATAAAAAAGTCTGGTCAGGTCATATACTGTAGCAACTTTATGCAAATAAGCACAATAAAAAAGGTGGAGTTTAAGAAATCATGCCTAATTTAACTGTTTGGTGCCTAAATATTTTAAAGAATTCTAAGGATTTCAAATCTCAAGTGCTACAAGAGAGACTTGAGGATCTCCGAAGAATATTGGAAAATTATATCATTTTACAGTTATCTTCTAAGAAAATATCAAATTTATTGTAGACTTTTTAAGGAACTAGTCTTTAATCCTGTCTTAAGTAACTCTGAAAAACTTTAACATTTTATATTTACCTACTGTGGTGTAAAACCCGTCTACAGACCTTCAATCCTGGGGTGGGTAGACACGCCAGTGCACCACAACTGGTTATCAAAGGCCGTAATTGACTTGGTTGTCGAATTATGTCTGTCCGACTTTTCCTGTGTTCTCGTCCGGTCGTATTAAAGCTTTTGTGATAGCATTTGTACTATCATAACCGAATACACGCAAACTTTTGTAATTGTGTGTTCAACTCTCTCTCTCTTAACATTTTAAAAGGAAATTCTAACCTTCCATAAGGATATCTAAAGAAACTTTTAACTTTTTCTGAGGAACTCTTGATTAAACTTTAACATTTTCTGAGAAATTCTCAAAAAACTTTATTATTTTTGAGGAAATTTTAGAACAAATGTGTAGACGGCCGGACGAACGTACTCGCCATTACATAGGCTCACATAAATGCTTCGCATGCGAACCAAAAACAGATTGTAAACCAGATACCAGAATGTACAATTGCTGAATTCATGAAGTAATGTTGCATTGTTAAATTAAAGTTTTGAAAGAACTAACATCACGCTGTCACGATGAGATTGACCATGGCCATGCTTGTTTTAGTTTGTGAACATTCTGTTGTGATTTCAAGATGGCTGTGAATCAGAAAAAGGTAGATAGATGTCATAAACTTTGGCATATACAGATTGCGCATGCAAAAATGCTGCAGTGGTAATTTAGTTATTGATAAATTGAACTCAAAGAACATGCAATTGTTGCTACATCAGTCTTTCACAAATAAGTCTTCCACTATCTGTTTGCATTTCCCACAAAAAACAGTTGAGCAGATGTTCTGATGAATAAAACCCCTGGGTATAGGAGGTAAGTAATACTTTCATGGAATAATGTAAGAGAATTTTTTTATATAGAAATTGCAACTTGCTATTCTTTATCACATAAAACCTGAATAGGTATCTGGTTTATTTCTAATCTTTGTTAACAAAAATAAACTTTGAACTATATACAAAAAAAGGTTTTGCTATCAATTAATTAGTGTCAGAACTCAATCAGAGCTGCTTTCACTTTTATTATAAAAGTGATATGTAAAAAGGTATACACAGTTGCACTCAAGTTAAAATATTTATTTCCAAACACTTTGACAAAAGATGAATTCTTATAGTTTCCTTGTTAGTGTGTAAAATGGAAAATCTGCAATCTTGTTTTTCAAATTTTTTGTGGCTTTTGCTCTCAATTTTTTTATATGATTTTTATACAGCCTTCTTTGATATACCAACAGATGAGATTTACCTTCTGAAAATGGAAGGCATAAAATCAAACTAAATACAACCATTAATATTCTTTCCGAAAATGTATAATCATACAAAAATATCTACACATTGCAACACACATTTAATAGTAAACTGGTCAGCCAATATGAGATTTTTGAACTGCATGAATTCATGTTAGATGTATCGTTTATAAACTGGGGGAGACAGATTGCTGATTTCGTATTTCAATTTCATTTTGAAGGTTTAAGTCAGCCTTGATTTTCTCAAAATTAATGCACTGTATGGTTCCTGAGACACAAACACACACACGCACATGTATTTCATCCAAATAGTTTGACTTAAAAATATTAAAAACTAAAAACTAAAAACATGACAAATGAAAACAGGAATTTTAATTTCATATTCTTTATTATTTTTCAATACTTTATTCTATTTTCTGCACAAATTAACAAACTACAAAAAATTAGGAAATTACAAACTGATGCAAAATTCACAACAACAAAAAAAACACAGCAAAATGAAAAGTAACAAGATTCTTCTAAATCAGAGCCCTCTACCACTCTTGATGGTCTATCATGCAGAGGCTATAAATTAAAGGATTAGTTCAGGTCAAGGAAATCTATCTTATATGTAAGAGAACTTTTGAGAGCTTTCTTCACCATTTTGTTCCTTTTGAAGTCCTCTTTCATATAAGATGGACATGCTTGACCCCTCCCAGAAGTAATCCTTTAAAATCTATTACAAACTATGAATTATGAATATTTCAGCAAAATTGGTTAAAATTTGACCACTTTTTAGTGTTAAAAATATCTGTTGGTCAGAAGACTTTGGGTTAGGGTTTTTATCATTCCAATATATGCAGATCTTGAATAAAGGTTACCCTGTAAGTGCTGTGTACAGTAAATCAACATTAATGGCTCATACATGGAGAACAAACACTTTTTGAAATTCTTAAATGATCCTTGGTTCAAGTTCTAAAATCCTTAAAAGTAAGGAATACTCCGTGATCCTTCAAATGAAGGTTTCTTCCTGACTGAGCTAGGTGTGGTAGTCAGTTATACATGTTACTGTTTGTGAAAAAGAAGGCTAGTATCCATCATCTGTCTATCAACGTCTTATGCTCTTTAGCATCTTTTGACAGATCAGAACATCAATACATCAATTACTTAAAAAAATCTGAAATATTACATACTTCATGCCAAAAAGTTTCTCTTTAAGCCTACCCGCACCCGACACCTGAGTTAATCCTGAAAACTCAGGTATGACGATTACCAACCCACTTTCTTGTTCAGTGTATTGTTTCCTTTCCAAACAATGATTGTTTATCTGCCATTCCCATGCACACCACAGCCAAGTAGCAAAAGGCTATTTAGGCGTATAAGATTACACAAAGCCAGAGCTGAATAATCAAGGCACTTTTGTGATTGAAATCACTCATCTGTGTTAGGTGTCTTAGTGGGAGAAATTTGTTTTCAAACTGGTGATAAAAATATCTGCGTATCATAATGCCTGAGGTAATAATGTGCATTCTGTAAATGATTGACAGACTATTTCTCCTAAGAAAGATATTGCTTCATGTTAGTAATACCAGATGTTGTGCACTTCTTTGTCACTAAACCATGGAGCTACTACAGTATCTGAAAGTGGCTAAATGCTTAACCTTGCTTACTATGTGCAACAGGATTGCTATGCTTTAAACAGGTGTCCTCTTTTGCACTTTTACAAGTCTTGGCAAAATTATAGAAATTAATGTTGTACAAGCAGGAAGTTGTCATTTAGATGACAACTCCCTGGTACAAGACAGTAACAAAATAGGTAACTAAAAAATTAGCACTCTCTAGACCGCATACCACGACCACATTGCAATTCCAACATGCCTAGAATAATTTTAGAATTCATTTTATCCTCATACCCAATATAATCTACCTAGGAAATCCTAGGCCCACCAAGATTCATCCCCAAGTTTTGATCTGTAATGATCATTTGCAATCTGAACACTTGAAGATTATCTTCTGACTGGATTTCTTCCAGACCATACCATTGTTTTCATTTTATTCAAGAAAAGCATCATTGTTTGAGCTCTATTCAGCCAGGATTCACAATTTAACATTCCATCATTTTCCATTCATGGCAGAAACCGTTTGTTTCATTTTCTTTGATTGCAGAGAACACTTTATGTAAGTCTTTTCAGTCCAGAAAATTGATTGTTTGGATCTTCATTCAGAATGAAAGTTTCAATTTAGACTTGACAACTTAGTCTTGACAGATCTCATCCTAAAACATCCCCACCCCTTAATTTCTGCCCTTCCCCTGTTCCAATTAGTCCAAAATTGTGATCCCTTCTTTCTTAAGTAGTAACAAAACCACACACCAAATTGAATCCAAATCCATTCATCAGTTCTTGAGATATCTTGATGACAGGGAAACAAACAAACAGAGGCGAAAACATAACCTCAGTCCATCTTTGTTGGCAGAGGTAATAAGTTGTCTTAAAAATATTTTTAGTTTATTGGTACAATATTTTGCTTAACTGTGTAGTATTGCATCTTAATAAAGATAAATCATAGACATATTCTATTTGACATACCAAGTTATTTTTGCACATACTTAGGTCATATACATTTAAGTGCTGCAGTTACACAACCATATATATCACCAACAAAATAGAATAAAACTTATGTCAAGTACACTGTATGGCATTATGTACTACAATTTTAGGCATTTTAATATTCCTCATCATCATCACAAAATATTAAAGATAGTAAATGTTGTAACTACACTCTAAAAACAATAGTAGAATCATCATTTAGAACATCAATTTCTGAACACATGCTTACTTTATATATGAAATACAAACACTTTCAGTATCTTTCTTCTCATCAAACACTAATTTCTTAGCACCTTTGCCCTCCACCTTTTCCCATATTTGATTTTTTTTGAAAAATGGCCAAAATTGAGCAGATTTGTTATTTTGACTCGTATTACTATGGAGATACTCCCAAATAGTATCCCCATAGTATTACACTACTCCCCAAACAATTTTGTAACACGAGAGATGCATTATGTGATCTCCATCAGGTCAAAGGAACAAAGAAATGTATGTAAGTTATATTGGATGCTATATGTATCACCTGGGTAAAGTATATACCTTTTAAATAAATGAAGATTTCCTGATGCATGCATTATAAAAGTAAATGTTTTTTTTTCTTCTTTCAAGTAAGATACCTTTAATGTAATTTAAGTCCTGCTTGCCAATTTGTAAACTAAATTTAACAAATGGCTGGATGGTAATAAATACATGCTTCATAGTATGGTTTAAAAAAGTCAAATGATATTTTGATTTCAGTGTGAATTCATACTGCAAGCTGTGCATTGATCCTTCTTATTTACATTCTGTATTGCTTTATCACATTTCTTCTGCATTACGAAGAACTTTCTTACCTCCTGATATTGATTTCAATGTGTATTGTGTCAAGATTTCTTTTTAAAACTGAAAGTGAAAGCCATTGGATGGATGAATATGAAGAGAAAACTTCTATACTTTGACCAAAGTGGAACAAAATCGAATCCAAGAGCAAGTCAATCACCCACTAAAAGTCATGGACTAACTTCATTAAGAATAAAGCCAAAAAAATCAGCAGAAAACTCCACTAGAATGTTTTGTTCGAAACAATTATCAAGGTCCATGAAGGAAGAATTCATGACATTGAATGTCAACTGGACAAAAGCTACAAGGAACTTACCACTTTGTCTATTGAGCACGACAAATTAAAATGTGATATGGATCAAATCAAATGCGAGCTTAATTTCCCCCTAGGCTTCATTATGTTACCAGGGTGGGAGGGGGGATCCTCTTTTCCTTCTATTTTCACAATTTCACTTTTCTATACATTTCCTTTGTGATTAATTATTAAATTTAAGTTACGGTGGGCTTCTTGTAAAAGCTCCAGCTTCTAAGCCCTTCCACCATTTTCTCATAAATTGTTATGTGTTTTTATCACAAATATTGCAATATATGCATGAAAATGGAAAATAAATAAATTAAATCAAATCAATTAAAGTCAAGTGCATGAATTGGTTAAGAGAGAGAAAGGGACAAAATCATCAACAGGGATAATGGAATTTTGAACATACTTCTGTATTCTGTGAAGGAAACTTTTTTAGAAGCACAAAAATGTGTGCCATGGTATAAAAATAGAAAGTAGCCAAATTTTGTCACTCTTTACAAAGACAAATTGCCCAAAAATGCAGAAGAAAAAAATATATATCATAATGAACATCCTTTTAGTTTGCACTCTTCTATAAAGAAAAGAATGTTTGCATGATGTGAAATTAATTTGCCAAGCAAATTCCCAACTGAAAATTCTAAACATGTTTTTAAGAAAAGGATTAAAAAAAAACATGAAAGAAATATTGAAGATATATATGATGGAGCTTTGTAAAGCTTTGTATAGAAAGCACTTTTTGAATCGACAGCTTTCTTAGTAAGTCAACAAATGTTAGGTTGACCTGGTACCAGATGGGGTTCCCCCTTTCCAGTCATCCAAATTTAGTATATGGCAATTTGTTCCCTAATCAATGAATTACGATACAAGAGTCGAATGAGGAGAAAAACATGCATTTTGGAGGAATTTGGTATGGTATGGTGACAACAAACCTTTGTCCCATTTATTTTGAAAGCCAAGAATCGATTCTATTAATAAATTGAATGATTGTGGGAGTGCTGATTTACCTGATAGCAGCAAAATTAATATGAGGGCTATGCTTTTATGAGTTCATTTGGAGGTGCAGGAGGCCATAAATCACCGGTATGAAATTATTGGGATCAGTGAGGTCTACCATTTTGAAATTTCAATGCAGTATGTTCGGGGGAGGGATGGGGAATCGGAGGGGTTATTCAATGAGTACATCTCTGCTATGCAGAAGCTGAAGCAAAAATGTAGTGATTGGCCCTCTTGGTGTGACAGATTTGCCTTTGAGAAGTGAAATGTAAATTGTCTGTAACTGATGGAAATACAATGGCAATAATTAGAAATGCCTTGACTTCTTTGAGATCACACTCTCACAGCCTGTAGAAAGCTTAGAACATAACGAACAACTTTCACTAAATGATAAAATACATTTTAGCTTAAGTTGCAATTCCAACTGTCTAGAGATCAGTCCAAAGAGAGCTTTATGCTCAGACATGAAAGTGGAAGGCTATGATGCATATTTCATTATTGAGGAGATTAAGGCAGCATTCAGTTGTAAAGGTTTACGATGATCTTTTGTTGTTGGATTGTGCTGTCATGATACAGATTTTTCTGTGCTTCGACTTGATCCCTTTTCATTCTCTCCCATCACTTTTGTTTATAGAAAGAGAAATATGCAGGATTTAGATGATCTTGTAAGAAAAGAATGAATGTCACTCATTCCAAATTTGTAACAAAGGTTTCCATTCATCAAGATACTTTTGATTGTATCATACTTTGTAAGGTTGTCTTATTGGTCGTTTCACTCTTACAACTAAAAACACCCAAATTAATACCTAAGTATGGTGTTTGTGGAAATCAATAATCTAAGTTTAATTTTCATGAACCTTAACATAACTTTGATTGTAAAACCAGTCTCATGGACTAAGGTTTTAAATATGTGGTTTAATTGTGCCACTTTTTAATGCATTATTACCAATTATCAATGGAACTTCGATGTTGGTTTTCTAACATCACTTAATTTGAAGTGTCACTTCATACATTGTCATTTCCATGGATTCTTTTTCAATATTCCTGGCTGATATGTTTGCAGTAAAAGATAGGAATAAAATAAATCATTGCTATATTATATAATGTTAATCGCTTTGTCATGACAGACTGCCCTTCATAATTCATGGAGGGATTGACTATTTATACAGGATACCAGTATATCTGGTGTGCAATATTAGTCATTTTGCCAATACTGTGTTACTAGTTTTTCAGCAGGCCGCTATCTACTTCTGGCCATCCTCAATAAGTCAGATCAGACCATTGTGAAGAGAATGTACAAGTATGTGACTACATGTTGAGCCACAGGGAACTGGAAGAAGCTCATAACTGTTCGCAGCGTACATAACTGCAATAACAGTAATATTTTTAAAAAAAAGGTATAAGGAAAATTAATTAAATCTCACTTAGCAAATTGCCAAACATAACCTAATAGTTATGTATCACTGTAGATGTTTGATTTTTGCATTATTTTATTTTATTTTTTCTCTCTCCCTTTCCCCCCTTTTTTTTCCTTTTCTTTCCAGCCATTCTATCATTGATTTGAGTTTTTGTATTTGAATTGATTTGGAGGA
Source organism: Chiridota heheva (assembly GCA_020152595.1). NCBI lineage: Eukaryota > Metazoa > Echinodermata > Holothuroidea > Apodida > Chiridotidae > Chiridota > Chiridota heheva. Next base: position 261,944 of record JAIGNY010002382.1, on the reverse strand, counting down.
TTTGATTAATAAGTTATATACTTCTTTTTTCCTCCTTTTCCAGTTATGTTTATCTTTTTGTTATGTATGTATATATTATTTTGTTAATGTTTTGATGTTAATTAAATAAACTGTTGTCATTGTCATATTGAGCAATTATGGCATTACGTTTACTTAACTTTTACCAAGTAGAAACAAAGAATAGGTTCAATTTGTACATGAAATAATGTTGATGAGATATTATCATTGCTTAAGACCAGAAGGAAAAAATATTGTACTGATACAAATGGAATGTTTACATCAAAATGTTAAATATATATCTTTCAACAATTGCCCTTGAACATTAATTATGCAAGGCACTAACTAGGGCAGGTCACAAGAAAAATGGGTTTTAATTTGAAAATATTTCTTGTATGTTTCCGAGCGGAGGTAAAGAAAGCTGTGTTTAGACTGAGGGAGCAGTTTGCAAGAATGCTAGTAAATGAGAAAGTTGCCTTTGGTTTGAGGAACCACTTACCGTTTGCAGGTAATTTTAAGTCCATGTGGCTTAGAATTCAAAAGGTTACCGACTCACTGGCTATAAAAAAACACAAGTAAATTACTTTGAATTTTTGGGATTACCATTTTGCGCCCCCCCCCCTCCCCCCAATACACACACAAATGGGGTCCTATGCATATGACACTAATTGCATTTGTAAAGTTCAGTTTGAGTTTTTCTTTGTTTAAAAATTAAACTCAAGTCTTCATGTGCATCGCGTGACCAACGTTTTGCACATCTGGCGATGGTGGGTATTCCCTACTGACGAATTGAGTTTGAATTCGAACTTCTTGTCATGTGAGACTTTCCAAGATATTATCATTGGGTGTCACCATATTGTTAATATCATAAAGCTAGTAAAGACTATGCTCCTAGTCACCCAGTGCAGCTCAATCTTACGAACTCAGATTGTTGCGAGGAATATTTCAGCCACAATGGCTCCTTTAATCCCAAACAAGCACAACTATACCATTACTGATATGTACCGTAATTTCACCAGTATGAATCCTCCAAATGAAATAATAGCAAGTGAAGATGGACCAAAAGTGACCAAGAAACATCGAAAGGGAGAAAATGGGGGAAGGGAAATGTGGCTTCAAAGCCACCACCTGACCTGAAAGACTTTTCAAATGATCAAGCAATTGTACAATATTGGCAGAAGGGGTTTCAGGCCTTTTTGGGGGGGAGGGGAGAGCAAGATTGATTTTGCCATGATAGCACAAATCATATTTCTGGTCAAATCCTACACTGGTGATAAGATTAAGCTATTTCTTTTAAAATGGAGCTCTTCTGTGCCTGTAGAGACTTCCTCTATTGTTTGTATATCTACTTATCTTAGTTCTGATTATATCTTAAAGAAGCACACAAGCAAAATCACACCCGTGTTATTATAACAATAATTGAAACCCAAACTTCTTAGCTTACAGCTCCTTTAAAGAATTAAAATTTTTGGTCAGACATGTCTTGTATGATGGAGGGCACAATAAAATATTAAGTGGAGCAAACAAAATTTGATGTTCTGAACTCTGTGATTACTTTGTATTAATAAAACTGGTGTGGAATGATGCAACATTATTTTGGTAAAAATTGTTAATGTAATTGATACTGTTTGAAAATGTTAGTTTTTAGTAAACTTTCTTCATAAAGAAAGTGACAGTCATTCACCCAGGGGCGTAGGACTGGGAAATTCTTTTCCCATTTTGTCCCTTTCATTGTTCTCTATTTGCAAGTGTTATGAATGAAACATTTTGTTAGAATGAACTTGACTGGGAAGAGGCATATAATTGAAGCATGCATATAATTGATATGCCTGCTTCGAGACCACCAGCTTTCAGTGCAAACAAAGAGGCCCTGTTAAAAGACCACAATCTCCACATGGAAAACTTAGGGTTTGGATTGCCAATTGATCCGATGTGTAGGGTTGCCTGTGAAATGGCAATGGAAGCTGGACTATGTCATCATTTCAACAGAGAAAAGAAACGAGCAGGATATGATGGGTATCAGGGATTCTGCAAGCATCACCATTATGCTGCACAGTAATTATAAGAAGAATATAACCGAGAAACGGTTGAGCTGGATGTCCAGCAGGTAAAAAATGGCACGCTTGCAAATTAAATAATCGTGCGCCACTCTTTTGACCAGGTAAAGGGCAGATTCAAAGTAGATTGTCCACTTGGAGCTGCGACAGATCCTCACTAGGAGGAGGAACAACATCTCAAAGCTTGGGTCATCAACATGGGAAAGATATGGCAGGACCCGTAAGGAATTGTGACAGTGAAGGGAATTTTGGATAAACAGCAAGAACCACCAATTTAGCCGACAACGGATTCCTGGTTTGGCACCCTAAGACATCACAACGAAAAGCCAAGCACTTTGGAAAGGAGCGAGCCTTACTAACTCCTGAGAAACTTGAAGGCTGATTTGGAAAAAACTCAAAATATATTACAGAACAAGTCCCTGGTAGGGAGGACCTAATAAACGATCCTCATGTTTATTTGACTGCAATGAATCGGGGTTTCCTTTGGCAGGAAGGAGCAAAAATGTGCTTGTGATGAGAAGTTCTAAGGTTGTGTACAACTTTACATCCTCTGACAACAGCCAAATTACTGTCAGCTTGCCTGTGGTAGTGTTAGTGGCATTTTGTTCCACAACTGTTGGTCTTTCCTGGAATACAATTCAAGTATAAACCATTTAAAGGAGCACCACCAGGCCCTGTCCTTGGTAGATCAAAAAGTGGTTGGATCGACGACAGTGAGATTTTTTTATGTAACTTGCTAATCCTTTACATTCTTCTTTAATTTCTGAATCGATTAAACTTCCTGTAGCACTTATTGTTGATGGCCATTCCTCTCATATTAATCTTTAAACAGCTAATTTTTGTAATGATAATGGTATAATCTTATATTGTTTTCCTCCCCATGCATTGCATGTTATTCAGCCTTTGGGTGTTGGGGTGTTCAAGGCACCGAAGTGTAGGTGGAGTTAGGAAGTAAGAATTTTCCAATTGACCCATCCTAAGCAAGATATAAATAATAACCAAGCAGACTTTTAGTTTTGTGTTTGGCAAAGCGTGGTCAAAAGCTACTTTGTCAGTTGATATGGCTAGTGGGTTCAGAAAGTGTAAAATTTTCTCCTCGATAAACAAGCCATCGATGATTCAAAGCTTGTACTTTTGACTGTATTTACAGCAACAGCTATTCCAGGGCACCTTAACTGTTCCTGCAGATGCTCCCACTTTGGCAAGCACCCTGACTCCTCCTACTCTTCATGTCAACATTTCAGCATTGAGTACCACTATTGGACCTGCCACGATGGCACTATTTAAAAGAAGGTTTGATAAAGGGTACAATCTGTCTACTGCAAAGGACCAAACTTACGCTGTATAAATAAAAAAAGAAAATTGCCTGCGAACAAACACAGCGAACCACACCTGGTATTTCCCATGGCACTTCTCACTTGAAATGGCAACCATAGGGCATCATCCGTACTGTACTTCAATAAGTATACATCCACAGTTTAATCTTAAGTGCTGGTAGTTAGAGATATCAACATGAAGTGATCATATACAGTATTTCCTTTTCTTTCATGCAGATTCTGACAAGTATAGCTGATGCAGAAACTACATCGCAAAGAGATGTTGTTCCAACTCAACTGTGAGTACAGGATGCAAACACTCACGAAATGTATCACAATGGAAAAATAATTTTAGAAAAGACTAATCGTGCTGCAGGAAAAGAATACATTGGAGTCAGTAAGAAGATTGTTCCTGCAAAAAAGCACCAACAGATTCGTGTAAATGTCCAAAGGATTGTATATATTAAGTCGTTATGCTCCTTAAAGTTTCAAATAGTCAGACCTGATCTGATATATAAGCAGGTCGGCATGGAAATATGCCTACACTAGGCCTATTTCCATGCAAATAGCCACAATTAAATGTTACAGCTTGTTTCTCGTGTATGGAGGAGCGTGAATGATTGGACACAGTGGCGTAGCCAGCATTAAAAAGTGAGGAGGTCCGATAGGTCCGAGTGAAATTTAGCCCACTTCTGAGGGTAATTTTGTTTATCAAAAGCAAAAAAAGATATTAAAACAAAGATAATAACAATTTTTGAACAATTCCTTTAAAATGTGTGGGGGGAGGTGTCCAAACCACCCATCCCTTCCCCCCTCCCCAGCTGGTTGGACAGTGTAAAAATACCCCTCAGATATTCCCAGCTTTCAAACCCCCTAATATTCTCAGCTTCAGACCCCCTCAAAAATTCCCAAGCTCAAAATACCCCCTTCCCCAGGAATTCCCAAGCTCAAAATACCCTTCCCCAGTAATTTCCAAGATCAAATACCCCTCCCCTCCCCATCAATCCCCAAGCGCAAATACCCCTAGGAATTCCCAAGCTCAAAATACCACCCCCAGGAATTTCCAGCTTCGGAACTCCCCACCCCAGTAATTCCCAGCTTCATACCCTTCCCTCCACCCCAGGAATTCCAAAGTCCAAATCACTGTTTCTTAACGTCAAGGGTTATGGATAGATATTTTCTGGAACAGCTGGAGAGCACAAATTCAAGCTTTTTTATACCAAGTTTTGTACTGTACATTTAGGCACTATCATTTCAGATCAAATCAATGAAATTATTTTAGTATGCAATAATTTTATTAGGTAGGTACCAATGGGTTTTTCCAAACAAGCAAGTACTGCTTTGCTTGTGTGACCCATACACAGATACCAGCAGTAAATATTACAAAGACATGCTGCTTGATTTTTACTTGATTACTACAATTCCTCTAGTGTCTCAGACATGCTCATCCGGCCAAGCTGGTTGGCCTTCACTACAAGAAAGAACACTACAGACGGAACATGCTCTACAAGATGCATCACAGGCAGTGGCGCTCCCCCTTACAGATGACTTTTTGTCAGATTGATAGGTTTTACCCTCCTACAAATGACATAATTTGTCAGTTTTACAGGTTTTGCCCCCTTCTTGAAAAAAAATGCCCCCTCTGGGAATAGGCACCGACTCTATGAGCCTAATGGCTCGGATGGATTCAGCTTTTAAGTATGATTGATTATGGCTACCAGATCCTCCTCAGAACAACACAAACTTTAACTCTTTCCCTGGAACGCATGCATGGAATTGCCTACCACATAAGACAATCATCTCCGAATCTGTGGAGAATTTTCATCAGCAACTGAGTAGAGGTACCACCTTGCTACTTACTACTGCTTCGATTGACTTGCACCTTGCACATATTAATTACATTTCTGCATGTTGCATCCATTCAACATGCAGAGGGTGATCAAATATTTCCTTGCAAGAATCTTCAAATATAAGGAGGCAGAATATTAAATATAGAAGAGAAAGAAAGTTTAACAAGAATTACAACTTTATCAATTAAGACCAGAAAAATATCTAGCAAAGTTGTATGCTACTGTAATAGCTTAATTCCTTGCTAAACTTTTAATTTAATTCATAGAAAACAGGAACAGAACTTTTTGAAGATATGGACACATGTTTAAAACACAACATAAAATACCATGAACTTGCTGTGCATGTGATGTTCCTTATGTTTAAAGATTATTTTGATACGATGTTGTGCAATGTGTACTGTTGAAAATGATTAGATCCTTAGAACTGCAACAGACACGTTTCTCATTTAACCTTTTGTAGCTTTGGCACTGTTATGTATAACTTCAAGATGGTTGCACAATGAGATGTACATATTCACCTTTCTTTAAACCAGTATGGAGATGCCAAAAGAGAGATACAAGACAAAGAGGGAGCAGAGAAGAGGGAAGAAACAGCAAAAGAGAGAGGAACACAAAGAGGAATCTGTAAGTTTCTGAAGATTCTTCTCTTTTCTTGGGAGTAATAAATAATTATAAATGCAGTTTGTAGAACATGCAACAAATTTATGGTTTTTGTTTCCGATGCAATAGCATAAGGAACCTTTGTAGTCATGCTGGCGTGTGACAGAAGCTTGTAAACTTGATATCTAAAGAACTGTGTGGTGAATATATGTCATACAGTGCTTGGTATATGGATGTGTGGTGGTCTGTAGATGATCCTATTGTTTTTAGTGCTGATGTCATGAATATCAATTAGTAGGCGGAGCTAAATGTTAAATTCTGTTAGCAATTCTGTAAACATGATATCTCAAGAACAGTAAGATGGATTTATGCCACACTTGGTATATGGGTGTGTTGTGATCTGCAGATGATCCCTATTAATTTTGGTACTGATGTGTAATTTATGAATATTAATTAGGAGGTAGGGCTTAATGTAAAATTCTGTTAACAAGCTTTTAAACATGATATCTCAAAAACAGTAAGATGGATTTGGGCCACACTTGGTATATGGGTGTGTTGTGATCTGCAGATGATCCCTATTGTTTTTTGTGCTGTCTTAAATATTAATGAAATTCTGTTTATGCTCATATTTCCACAAAGCTATGTCAGATTTAAATCAAACTTAGTATGATGCTGTTGATAATAGTAAGGATGATACAGGATCCCATAGAATACTAAATTGTTGACTTCATCATTATTCATGTCAGGCGGAGCCAAATACAATTTTTCACTGGTTGTTTTGATTCTGACTTAGATTAAGGCAAAAACCTTAACATTTAAACAAGAAACAAAATATATACAAATTATTTTTGTGAGTGCAAGAGCATACAATTTTGAATGGACAGATTTTTTTTTTAACCTTAAAAATTAAAAATGTTTTTTGTAGATAGCCGGAGTCTGCTCCTGCTATTTAAATACAATTCCATAGAATTTAAATACAAAGGATTGCATGATTCATGTCACAAACTTTCATATAAACCTATATATTATATCCCATAGATCAAAGTGCATTCAAGAAGATCATTCCAAATCCATTGTCCTTTAAGTCTTCCTATCTTATTGAGTAAAGAAATTATATTACGAATCTCCCAGAGAATATATTTGTGTAAATATGTAATCATTTGATAGGAAATTGTGGAAAGTGCTTATCAGTACATCAGCTCTTGAATCTTTTATAACTCAAACGAGTGATGTCATAATTGATGGGTGAACATCGCGTGACACAACATGTTAAAAACAGCCAAATGGAAGCACAACATAGTGCTTAGTTCAGAAGCAGTGGAAATGAAATTTGTGACTTATTTGGCAAATAGAGTCAAACTTTTTTAAGCGTTACAATTGTTTTTCCTCCTAATACTTGTATGTTTTCTTTGAATTATGTATAATTAATTCATCTTCATCCACAGAGCCATGGTGGTGATAAAGAAGATATATGCAGCAAGGCTGAGAAAACTGATGTGAGTTTGTTATATAATATTTTTTTCATATACCACCAATTTTCTCTATCACCACTATTTTCATTAAGCTTGTTTCTATTTTATAGTTATGGTCAAAATGGAGTTGTCAGTATAGTGAAGCATGTAATCCCAATACACCGTAATTGCAACTTATTTGTGTTGTTTTTTGTATAATTTGATGTCTTTCTCAGTTTTATTTTTTGTTATGAATTAGAAACAATGTTTGTTACATAACAGTGCTCTAAGCCTGGTTTTTATCTCATTAAAAATGTAATTCTTTTTCAATTTTCTTTCAGCCTGAGATGCGTGACAATATTGATGAAGAAAGATGTAGCAAGTCAGAAGAAACAGAGGAAGTGAGTTGGTTTTGATTTGGTTTTTCTGTCATGCTAATATTTTGTAACAATTTTGATTTCTTTTTGTTTTTATCTGAGCCAAAATGTTTCATACAAAAAACCTGAATCTTAAACTTAACAACTTTTAGTTTAAGATATTGTAGGCTCCTAAACTAGAGCGCTATCAGTTTGATAGTATGTCACCGATATATTTTTTAGTCTAGCGCCACCTTTTTGGTAGGTAATTTCCACATACACTGTAGGGAGCAGATGGGTCTCGTTTCTTTTGTTCTCGCTCTGATCGGGGTTTCTCAGGGTCAAGACCTAGGTGTACACGTGTAAGGAATATTGATTATTTCTTGGGAAAATACCTAGTAATTTAAGTATTTGTGTCAACCTGTTGCAACATCTGTACCTGCCACTGGTGCTCCAGCATATTATCCTCTTGGACGGCTCTTCAGGTGAGATTATTATTTCTTTCTGATAAAGTTTTGTGTAATTTATTCATAATGCTAGGTTTGCATTATAATGCCAAGAGATATGATCCTATTGTGGCATATTTTCAGATATAGATCATTGCTATTGAGGGATTATGTTTGATTTGGAGAAATATGAATTTTATACCATGAATTCTATGTAAAGTAGCAAATATTCTCAGTGCTAGGTATAAGCTTATTACAAGTAAGCCCTAGTGACAGAAAGTCAAGCCTACGAGTATCACCACCTGTATGTTATCGTTTAAGTGATAAATTCTACGGTTATGACAGACTGTCATAGCTTGATAAGTATCGGGCGATGCTGCATGTAATATGTATAGCCAGTTTACTTGTAAATAATTGTATAAACCATTTGCTGATATTAATCACTAGGAATATTGACATATTTCTAATAGCAAAGTAAGTGATGAATTGCACATGTTGATAGCCTAAGGAGGGTTCTATATCCTATACCCCGAATGTAGTTGTGTAGGTGTATGCCTCATATATGGCAAGGTAAGCTTTGTTTTGTTTATCGCTATAAGTTTGAGCAATTTTCCATAATTCAAAAAGGTTCCTGGAATCAGTTATATAATTTTTAGGGGATATAAGGTGTTATTGGGTATGCCCCATTTCATTTGTTTTTATTCTGACGTATGTGATTTATACATAACTTGCTCCTATGTTTACACAAGAGTGAAAACTAGCTCAGTGGAGAATCTTTGTTGATATACCCAAGTCAAGTGCATATGTCTATATTGGGAATTATTAGTGTAGAGTATAGTGGGTGCATATATCTGTATTGAGAAATGATAGTGAAGAACTTAGATAAAAGACAAAGTGGACCAATTGACGTATTGTGTTACCTGTTAAGTATGTAAATAAAGGTAAACAAGTTGGTAATTATGATTATGCATACTTAAATATGTCACATTGTCAGGATATTTGCAAGTGTTATTTTGGTTCTCTTCAATGTGGCTCTTCAGCTCTTCAGGATTTCTACCGATGAGACAGAACCTCTACCTTCTGCCTTTAACCAGGATACCAGCCGGGGTGCTACCGAATAATACTTTTAGCACGTGCATTCGCGTAGGGTATCATGATAATTATTTTGTAAAGTACCGGTACTAAGTTTGTGAATTGTGTTGTTTCCTGAAATCGTTCTAGATTTTTGAAGTCTGAATTACGACAAATTATATATTCACAGACTGACAGTAAAGTGTTTCTGTTCTTCTTCTTTGCTGATTTTATTTTTGGTATTAACACAGGCCTGGCAGTAACTTCTTAGGGTTACAGATATAATTCATTTTCTTTTAGTTTGTCCTTTTCATTCAGATTTCCATAAAAGTACATTTCTTCTTATTTCACATTATACCCTAATGTGCAAAAAATTGTTTGCTTGTAAATAATTAAAGAAAGGCATGTCTTTTACTTTATAAATACATCAGATTTGTTTCAGTTTCAAGAGCCTTAGTTGAATGAACTTTCCCTCTCTACTTGTATTTAGTCCTTGCTTATTCAGAGCAAGACTTGCTTATTCAGAGCAAGACTTGCTTATTCAGAGCAAGACTTGCTTATTCAGAGCAAGACTTGCTTATTCAGAGCAAGACTTGCTTATTCAGAGCAAGACTTGCTTATTCAGAGCAAGACTTGCTTATTCAGAGCAAGACTTGCTTATTCAGAGCAAGACTTGCTTATTCAGAGCAAGACTTGCTTATTCAGAGCAAGACTTGCTTATTCAGAGCAAGACTTGCTTATTCAGAGCAAGACTTGCTTATTCAGAGCAAGACTTGCTTATTCAGAGCAAGACTTGCTTATTCAGAGCAAGACTTGCTTATTCAGAGCAAGACTTGCTTATTCAGAGCAAGACTTGCTTATTCAGAGCAAGACTTGCTTATTCAGAGCAAGACTTGCTTATTCAGAGCAAGACTTGCTTATTCAGAGCAAGACTTGCTTATTCAGAGCAAGACTTGCTTATTCAGAGCAAGACTTGCTTATTCAGAGCAAGACTTGCTTATTCAGAGCAAGACTTGCTTATTCAGAGCAAGACTTGCTTATTCAGAGCAAGACTTGCTTATTCAGAGCAAGACTTGCTTATTCAGAGCAAGACTTGCTTAATATTCAGAGCAAGACTTGCTTAATATTCAGAGCAAGACTTGCTTAATATTCAGAGCAAGACTTGCTTAATATTCAGAGCAAGACTTGCTTATTCAGAGCAAGACTTGCTTATTCAGAGCAAGACTTGCTTATTCAGAGCAAGACTTGCTTATTCAGAGCAAGACTTGCTTATTCAGAGCAAGACTTGCTTATTCAGAGCAAGACTTGCTTATTCAGAGCAAGACTTGCTTATTCAGAGCAAGACTTGCTTATTCAGAGCAAGACTTGCTTATTCAGAGCAAGACTTGCTTATTCAGAGCAAGACTTGCTTATTCAGAGCAAGACTTGCTTATTCAGAGCAAGACTTGCTTATTCAGAGCAAGACTTGCTTATTCAGAGCAAGACTTGCTTATTCAGAGCAAGACTTGCTTATTCAGAACAAGACTTGCTTATTCAGAGCAAGACTTGCTTATTCAGAGCAAGACTTGCTTATTCAGAGCAAGACTTGCTTATTCAGAGCAAGACTTGCTTATTCAGAGCAAGACTTGCTTATTCAGAGCAAGACTTGCTTATTCAGAGCAAGACTTGCTTATTCAGAGCAAGACTTGTTATTCAGAGCAAGACTTGCTTATTCAGAGCAAGACTTGCTTATTCAGAGCAAGACTTGCTTATTCAGAGCAAGACTTGCTTATTCAGAGCAAGACTTGCTTATTCAGAGCAAGACTTGCTTATTCAGAGCAAGACTTGCTTATTCAGAGCAAGACTTGCTTATTCAGAGCAAGACTTGCTTATTCAGAGCAAGACTTGCTTATTCAGAGCAAGACTTGCTTATTCAGAGCAAGACTTGCTTATTCAGAGCAAGACTTGCTTATTCAGAGCAAGACTTGCTTATTCAGAGCAAGACTTGCTTATTCAGAACAAGACTTGCTTATTCAGAGCAAGACTTGCTTATTCAGAGCAAGACTTGCTTATTCAGAGCAAGACTTGCTTATTCAGAGCAAGACTTGCTTATTCAGAGCAAGACTTGCTTATTCAGAGCAAGACTTGCTTATTCAGAGCAAGACTTGCTTATTCAAAGCAAGACTTGCTTATTCAGAGCAAGACTTGCTTATTCAGAGCAAGACTTGCTTATTCAGAGCAAGACTTGCTTATTCAGAGCAAGACTTGCTTATTCAGAGCAAGACTTGCTTATTCAGAGCAAGACTTGCTTATTCAGAGCAAGACTTGCTTATTCAGAGCAAGACTTGCTTATTCAGAGCAAGACTTGCTTATTCAGAGCAAGACTTGCTTATTCAGAGCAAGACTTGCTTATTCAGAGCAAGACTTGCTTATTCAGAGCAAGACTTGCTTATTCAGAGCAAGACTTGCTTATTCAGAGCAAGACTTGCTTATTCAGAGCAAGACTGTCATTCCTAAAGTCTAGACATTCCACTCAAGCCAAATTCCTTTGCCCAGTACATTAAATACAAATATAAACACTCGTCTCAACATTAATCTTTAAATAAAATAGCATAGCATAGCAAGGTTTACATCCCGAAAGCATCCAGTGCTGGACATTATATCAAGACGGCCACGGCCTTTGATAACCAGTTGTGAACTCGCTGGTTGCAGACCCACTGGGATTCGAACCCGGGACGTGCATGTGAGAGGACAAAGCACTAACCACTACATCATGAATTTCTTTTGTATTAAGAAGCCACATCCAGACCAAAAGGTTAGGCCTCTGTGCATCTATATTAGAACAAATCAACCCAATTATTTGAATTCTTTTAATTTGTTTCATTGAATATTCTGTAATGGATTTTTTTTCCTCTCTGAAATTGAATGTTTGTAATTGTATGCCTTTTCTTTTCTGTAGCTGGGACAACAGATGATAAATCTGCCAAGATGCCACACCAGTCTGTTTTCTCAAGTGGCATAAAGATAGATGGCCTTCCCGAGGGAATAACTCTGAAGCCTCCATCCTAGTATCAAACTACCCAGTTGAGAAAGACTTAAGCCATGAGAGACACATTGAAGAGTAGGATTAGATCTTCAGAACTTAGTAATAGTTTATAGATAGTAGAGGCCTCAGTGCAGTTTCATTACCAGGAGTTTTCATTATCATTACTGTAAGATTCTTTACGATCTTATTGTTTTTGAATAAGTTTTTATATAGCGCCACCATTCTCGCTTAACTGGCTTCGTTGTGATGGCAGAGCTCATTTGCTTGGTTTTCCTTTCGGAAATGATCCAGAAATGTACCCTTTTTTGCTTTTCTGAGATCTTTAGATCTATGACTATATTATGAACGTGAGTTTAAGAACATTTTGTATAATTTTCATGTTGATGAGCCAAATATTTGTGAAGAAATAGTAACGTAAAGTGGGTTCACGTAAATGCATTGAATTACCTGGAGTCGCCAATTTGTTTTGCGTTAGCTTAGGCTAGTTCATTCAATGACATAAGGGTTTTATTTCAACTTCATTTTGAGTCCTATTTGGCATCACCTTGATGGGATTCTTTAGTTTTAAAGTATATTATTCAGATGTTTCTTCATATTGTGCATTTTGTCAGGTAGTCATTGTGAAAATGTATTCATTTGTTTTTGCCTGAGGTCAAAAAATGTACTCAAGTGTGTCATGATTTATCATGTCATTGTCGCGAGGGTTATGTATAAACGTGCTTTGACGAGCTCGTATTAATGGTTTATGCATAATCTTTTATATTCATGTAAAGGGAAATTTTGTTATTATTATGAATTTTAACCCTTCGTATTGGGAATGCAGGTAAACCCAAGCTTGGGAAAGGTTTGTTGAAAGATGTTTAGACAAATATTACTAGAGGTTAACGGTGAATTAGGTTATTTATCACATGTCACATGTTTTGTATTTAGGGACTTCAGTTGATCTGGGATGAAGTGTTGTCCAGCAGTGATGATGTTCTGTAACTAGCTTACCAAAGGAGGACTTACTCCCGGCAAAGTAGTAACTGATAGGGATGTTTGATTAAGATAATGTGATGTATCGTACATACAGAACAAAATGTGATGGAGCCTGATATTGTATATGCTCTTATATGAAAGAGATTTAAAGGTAAGCCAATTGATGAAGAATGGGTGAAATCCGTAGTGTAATGGTTTATATCAAATCATAAGAAGTGTTTACAAGGAATGTTTATCTTACAAGAGGAGAAGGTAATTGTATGTGAAATGTTTTTTGAAGTGTCAGGCAAGGGTCATGTAAGTGTATTACTTAAGTATGCATTATCTTAACACATAATTCAGGAGTTTCTCCATTCAGGTCATGATTCTTGCGGTTACAGTCAGTTACCATTGCAGTCAATGAGAGAAAAACCTATTTTTTGTCATTTTTCAACAAATACTGGACAGATTTTTTTTTTTTTCACAAACGTTGTGTATTACTAGTTTCCAACATGATATATGAGTACCATTAATTTTCGCTGACTGGCTGAGGCGACACAAGTATTCATAAAAAAAATATCCCATTGACTGAAATAATAAAATTTCCCCTCCAACTTAGCAAAACCGTACTGAGTTCGTACACGGTTACATCTCTCCAACCTCGAGAATGAATTGTTGTAGTCTGCAAGGTGGACCCAGGTTAGGCCTAAATGGGAAAATCCCATTATTACTAGTCTAACTTAGCGTGCATAGGTTATTATTTCAAAAAGTTAAGAACTTAAAAAAGTTAAGGTACAACTATAGAATACAGGTTCACTTTGAAGTATAGACCTCATTGCTGGCAGCGAAGTCACGCCCCATTGCCACTATTGTCATCAGACATGAATATGCATCGTTCTTTAATTTAGATTAGTAGGCCTACAATCCCCGTGACCGCGCTGCCAAGTCGGGAATATACCATAGTTTTGACTTAAAATATGTACAAGTTCTTCCAAGATGAATATGCATCGGTTTTTTAATTAAGATAGAAGGCTTATAATCCGCGCGACTTTGCTGCCCAGCCAGGGATAGCCGGGGGAATACTGCATGGGAGCCATATGATTACGCTTAAGTTTCTTTAATATTTCATAAGATTAAAGCATTCACGTCGGAAGTTCGCGAATCAGGGGATATTTTTCGAGACTGAGCCTGCATTCGATAGTGTACTCTAAAGTTAAGAACTGTTTATAAAATTGTTTTCATGAACTTGACGATTTAAAAAAATATTGTTTCAAAGGATCAGGAAAAGATTTGTAGAGATTAACCTTTTTTCAATGATTAATAATTTGCAATTTAATTTAAATTTTATTATTGAACCATTACTTAAAAGAGTGACGAGTTGTGTTTGATTTAAGAATGCCACCACTGACCGAATTTCAACCAGTTTGTTTAATTTTTCCAGGTGTGCCTACCAGTAAAACATATAGCTGATTTGCGAAACTGATCAGAATAAACTTGCATTAAATTGTTATTCTTGGGTAACCAGTACATAAAAGCTGTAATAGTTGCGATTCGGGTCACTCAAACATTATTCGTTAGTCAACTTAGGCGGTTACCCATGTGGTTCCTGGTATGAACTCACTGCCCCAATACCCACACATATTTTTAGCAAATTTAGAATTTATATACACGCAAGCTCTTTAAACTTTCCACATTTGAATAGTAACGTTCTGTGTTAAAATTATACAACAATGCCTCACACATTCTTAAGATCTCTTAGCGTATCAGAATTCTACGTCTGTTAACAGTCTGTTCGAGCCCTGGATTAAATTTTTGATGATATTTTTTGTCTGCCGAAATGCTAACAGGTAATTTATCAACTTAAAAACCCAAATTTTGTGATATTCGTTGCTTAATATTTGGTCTGACGATCACACTGTCTTTAAGGAGGTTATTGTAGTGCTAGGCCAGAAGGAGTTCCGCAACAATTTCCAATTTTCTTTCTCTCAACATTTTGAAGTTCCAATTTGTTGAATCCTAGGATTCTATGAGTACGAGTACCTGTGATTCCGAATTGACCGGTAATCGTAAAGCAAACACACTAGGCCTATGAAATAATATTAAATTAAAAATTCAGTAAACTGAATGTAGGCTATAGGCCTATATTAAATCTGTCATCTCTTACACTAATACAACCATAACTCCATGCTTATACTGTAGGCCATACTCGAAATGGCCACCACCATACTGAGGTAGGGGTCATTAACGTTAGGCTCTGTATGCAATACCGCCATTTCGACCGTAAATTTCTTCCTTCCCTGGCCTACCCGTACTTATGACTCCCGAAAATTATGAGATAAATTCCTTTCCATCCGATTTTTAATACAATAAAGCACTACCAAGCTCCTCACATACGAAGGACCCCTTTTGCTTGCTTTTCCAGTGCGGCCTGTATGTAAGCATATATGTTTTCTATCTGCAGGGTTAACATAAGTGTTCTTCTTATATAGTCAATGGGGTATCACCTTTGAATAACAAGTTTTCTTTATATTAATTTCTCTTTCAGAAGTGATGAAAGTACTGCTTGCACAATAAGCAAGAAGCAGCCTCCACGCTTGAAATATAACAAATTTACCCATGGCCTTTTAAAGAAAATGAGGTATGTTGTGCTTTTATTCCCAGTTAACAAAGATTTGAAGGTAGACTTTGCTCAAATTGTACAAAATATTAATTAAACAAACAACAAAAACCTTCATTAAAAATAAAGAGTTTATGAATAATTGGCCATTTTACACTTATTTTCAAGTTCAGACCTAATTATGCAAAATTGTGACAACAGCAGGGGCCACATATGTTCAATGCCTATTGCCACTTAAGAAAATTAGATCAAACCACAACACACATGTGAAATTATGAATATTCATATCACATACCAATATTGGTTATTATTTACATTTATTGCAGTTTTTACTGATCACCCAAATCTATATTATGTTTGTTCAAAAAAAGGATACCAATGAAAAGAGGATTTCAAGTGAATGTTCTCTTATTCGCAATTATTGATACCGATTTCAGTACTAAAAGCTCAAACACCAGATTTGGAGCACTTTAAGAAACCTTGAAAGTTTTTTCTTCAGAAATTAATGGCAATTTTCTTCAAGTAACCAATATTTGTACTAAAGCTAGGTATCCTTTCTGTCAAGTAGAAAAAATACCACACAATTTAAATATATTTGTTAACAAAAATGCCCATGGCCTTGAAGATTGCCCAAATTCTCTGCATATATCATGTCACACAGCTCACACTTGATATGACAACTGCGTGGATGCTTAGCGCTTTGATACTGCATAGTGAAAACCTTAAATTTTGTTTGTTTGTTTCTTTTTTTTTTTTTCAACTCTCACTCCTTTGACGTTACAATTGTAGATATTCAATATTTATTTGAAAATAAATCCCTTTGAAATCTATTCCTATCAAAGTGTCAATCTTTATTAGCAAAATCAAGTTAAATCTAGTTGTTTACATTTCATTTTTAGTAAATCTCAAACTTGAGGTGAATTTTAAAATTTACTTAACAAAAATGTGTTGATTGTTATTAAATCATTCATTATTTGTATGGCAGCTGCATGGTCAGTGACTCAGTGGTGATTATCTTTTTTCTTGATCTAAAATTTAGACACAACCAAATAAGCAAATTGCTATGAGATGCATTTTAGCATGTCTTTTAAACACTTTTCATTAATGAAGGTCAGTTATCTATGACATCCCTGTTTAGAAAATGGCTCTGGAAAGTATGTAGAAAGGATTATTGCCAGTGCCAAATTTTTTGTAAACGAACATTTCTTTCCCAGAAGGGATTGGTTTATGCAAGGCAAGGTACGTCTTTAAGCCATCCAATTGTATGCTGGTTGGTATCTTATGGAAAAATACTGCACAACAAAAAACAAAAGGAAAATAATCCATCACAACATTTTCATTTCTAATTCTCCTATAGAGTCCAACAGACGAGCAGTTATTCTTGCGGTCCCAGCATTGATCCATGACAACATGAAGATGAAATGTTAAGTCTCAGTGGAGCATAAGAGTCTTGCTGAGAAACATTGGCGGGTGTTGTAGGTTTGAATTGCGGGAAAAACCCATCCCTGTAGGCAGTGGTGTATTCCATAAATTTTGGTTATGACTTTAGATCCCAGCAAACTAAAATCTTCTTAGTTTTCCTGAAATTTTCGGGACCATTTCTTTATTTCCTTTAATTTCAGGTAATTTTTTGTTTGTTTTCGGGCAAATTCCTTTATTTTCTATCAATTTTTCTTTGATTTTCGCGAAAATATCTTCCATTTATGGAAATTAACTTTTATTTTCAGATGTTGCAAAATTTGTATTAAAAGTGCTACACATTTCCAAAACTTTGACCAAACTTTCCAATAATTGTACCAAATTTTCCACAAATTTACCACAAGTTTGCTTCATTTCTTTTCAATTTCATATCAGTAACTTCCTAATTGTACTGTACTTTATCCCTCCTGGCATCACAAGCTGAATACACCACTGCCTGTACGTAGTGAATTTGGACAAACTCCTTCGCCTCCCTATGCTTATCAACGCTTAGAATGGTAGTAGAATTTGCAGTGTGTATTTGGGGGTAAGACATCCAGCATCTGTACATGCACTTTACCTCATACACACCATATTAGTATATGTGGATGTTACAACACCATTTAAAATGTGAAAGTTTTCCAATGCATGCTTACATATCAAATATGCAACAAGTGTGAGTTGGTAACCTCTATTGTGTGTGTGTGTGTACAGAGCAGGGGCATGTGTTATGCCTAGCTGTTTCTTTTTGAGGGGATTAAGCCCCTACTGTGAAACACATATTCACTTCCCCCCCATTGGAAAGAATCTATAAGAGGAAAAGACATTAACATTGAAAGAAAATGTGTAAAATTGTTGGAAATTTTGGCACGATTCCCTAAACATTTCAGGAATTGATGGTGATTTCCATAAAATAAAATGAATTCTTGGAATTCAAAATAAATTTCCTAGAAATTAGAAAAAATTAATGAAAATTTAAAGTTTTTCCCAAAAATTAAAAAAGAATATGTAAATTTGAGGAGAACTTCTTTAAATTCAAGGAGATTCCTGAAAAATTGAAGAAGAATTCCCCAAATTAAAAAAAATCAAAGAAGAATTTCCGAACTCCAAAAAATTCATGGAGATACTCCCAATTACCAGCAATATTTGATGTAAATTAACCAGCGCAATTTTCATATGGAAAATGTTCAAGTTCTTGCTCACCTGCAGGTGACTTTCTATTTGAAAATTATTGTGTGAAGGATGGTGGGCAATGGCCCTGATTACAAGACTTTCACCCCATTATTTGAATGTTTTTGGCTCTATGTTCTGGGTTTTAGTCCAAATGTAAAAGTTTTTATCCCAAAATGAAGATTTGTAGGCCAAAAATAAAACTGTTTGATTCAAAATTGAATTTTTTTAGTGCAAATTAAGAGTTTTGGTCCAAAATTAAAGATAATTCAGTCGATACGTTTAAAAAAATGCCACAATCTGTTTTGTATATGGTTTATTTGATATTTCTGTTAAGCATATTTTTGGCTTTGACATTTTATTTTTGGGTGGGGGGGCTACGACATTTTCAGGGGCTACGGCTCCAATAGCCCCCACCCACCTGTATAAATTGAGAGCATCTTTATGGGTAACTTGTAAACTTACCTCCACTACTAGTGTTGTTTTGTAATTTATTTAACTAAATTTCTTTTTTTCCAGGACACTACAAACCTGTCAGTTTTCATCATAGCATGTGAGGACGATGATAGAGATGCAAAGTACAGTACAATGTTATTTTCCTGGCATTATGATAGCATTACTATCACTACCTCTTCATTGATACCAGCATTTGTCATCTTTTTAGCAGTCTAATACTGTTTCAGTCTGGCACTTATGCACCATGGACAGTAGGTAGCTCAATTGTCAGAGCGCACGATTGAGATGCTTGAGGTACCGGCTTCAAGCCTCGGTCAGGTCTAACTCTTTTTCCACAGCTATGCAGACCGATATGCCAAACATCAAAGCGAAAGCATTTCGTCTGCAGTAACTGCTACTCATTCAGCTGTTGAAAGAAGTGACAATGGTTGAATGGAGCACACCGTACTTCCGTATAATCTGTCGGTCCCGAAGGCATATGTCCATATACCTTTAAAGACTATATATACCATAACAAGTTTTAACAAAGATTATAAAAAGTATGACACAAGATTATTCCAAAATAAACTGCAAATCTCTGCTCAGGAGAAGAACACAAGAGAAGCACACAAGAGACTCAAAGAAAAATACGCTCTCACTTTTCGGTCCAGTGCCACTACATGCCATAAGTAGTAGTATTTGTAAGTTTTTATCAGTACGTGCCATAAGTAGTAGTATTTGTAAGTTTTTACCAGTACGTGCCATAAGTAGTACAGTAGTATTTGTAAGTTTATCAGTACGTGCCATAAGTAGTAGTATTTGTAAGTTTTTACCAGTACGTGCCATAAGTAGTACAGTAGTATTTGTAAGTTTATCAGTACGTGCCATAAGTAGTAGTATTTGTAAGTTTTTATCAGTACGTGCCATAAGTAGTACAGTAGTATTTGTAAGTTTATCAGTACGTGCCATATGTAGCAGTATTTGTAAGTTTTTATAAGTACGTGCCATAAGTAGTATTTTGTAAGTTTTTACCAGTACGTGCCATAAGTAGTAGTATTTGTAAGTTTTTACCAGTACGTGCCATAAGTAGTAGTATTTTGTAAGTTTTTACCAGTACGTGCCATAAGTAGTAGTATTTTGTAAGTTTTTACCAGTATGTGCCATAAGTAGTAGTATTTTGTAAGTTTTTACCAGTACGTGCCATAAGTTGTAGTATTTGTAAGTTTTTACCAGTACGTGTCATAAGTAGTAGTATTTTGTAAGTGTTTATCTGCATGCCATCCAGAAATGTATAAACTAGTCTACAGATGTTCTGTAAACTGTATTTCACTAATGCAAGGACTGTCAAGGTGCCGTTAAACTGTATCTTGTTGTCAAGAAATTCTCTAATATATTTGTTGTTCTTAAATCAATGTATCTGTCTCTTTTCTTTATTCTCAATTATTTCTTAAAAGTTTTATATATCATAGGCGCCGGAAGCAGGGGGGCATGCCCCCCCCCCTAACTTTGAAGAAAATTGCCTCTGGCCCTTCCCCCCCCCAACTTTAAGTCAAATTTGTACATGATATATAGGCACCTGTTAATTCTGCCCCTTCCCCCTCCCCCTTCTAATCTAACTTTGGAAACCTTCCGGCGCCCCTGTATTATATCATCATTCAACACTGAATGTGTCTGGAAATGCATAGAAAAGTCCTTTCAAAATCTAGTCAGCCTGACTAATTTTCTTTAGTGCAGGCTTGCCTGACTAATGCTTTAGTCACCTGACTAAAATAATTGGTCGATTCAGACACCATGACAGGACTAGAAAAAAATTAGTCACCGGAGTAGATTTTATTAGTCACAGGACCAACAAAGACTAGTCTTGGAACCAGCCATGACTAATACAAATGTGTCGATTCAGACACTATCTGGACTAATTTTTTTTAGTCAGCTGGACTAATTTCTGATTACAGTGCACCCTTAATAGTGCTGGAAATTAAGTATGTGTGAAGTCAGGTAATTATACTGCTATAAAATCTTTTTTTGGCAATTCCACAAGACATTTGATTAAGTCTGAAAATGTTCCAAATCCAGACTTAACCCTTTACTCAACAATGTAGCACATTTGCTACAAATCCTTTAAACCTCTGCCTTTTAACGGCAATGTAGCAAATATGCTTCTTACCCATAATGCAGCACAGGGCACATGGTCTTTTGTGCATACCAGGCTATAACTTAGTACTACACTGGCTGTGAAGCTGTCAACAAGCCCAGGAAAAAGCAACATGTAAGGTATGTATAAGGGCCTTTGTTTGGCTTAATATTTCTAATCTTTTAGGTAGACAGAGTTCTTTTAGGTCCTGTTTTCTAGAATTATCAGACAATGAGAAAATTTATAAGATAAAATCTTTGTAAAAAAATAGTTTATTATTGAGAAGAGAACTTGTCAAAAACAAATGTAGCATATGTGCAACGTTGCCAAGTAACAGTCAAGATACACTGGGATTTCAATGAAGGCATTAGTTGCACATATGCAACATTGCCAGGTATAGGTTATGTAGTACTGAAATATTTAGCATGCTTTCTTGATATTACAACTGGTGATGTGTGTGACAGGAGAAGTAGGCCTGGGCTATAACCAGCATGGAGCGCAGAGGAGTACAGGCCGCCAATGTGGAAAGCTTTGTAACTATCTGGTACAAATCAGAAGTATTACTTCTCACATAAAGTGAACTCCCAAGTAGCTCCTGGAAATTATGGTACCCATTAAGTCTATTGTCTGTACCACAGGGGTTTTCAGCAGCATATCTATCCATATTTACCCCCAGGACCATCACCAGGGGTGTGGGGTGTGTTCATACCCCTTTGCCAGCTGGCAATCATTTTTTTAGACCATGCAAAACAAGGCTAAAACAAGGTCCAAATTTGTGATGGAAAAAGAAGATGTAACAGACCTAAAAACACCTCTTCAATATTTTAAGTCATTTTGGCCTGACAAGATAAACAAATTGGTTGTCGAGCAAACAAATCTCTACAGTACACAGAAAACAGCATCTACTATCCTTACTACTGTTGATGAAATAGAGCAGTTGATTGGAATGCACACGAAGATGGGCGTAGCACAGCTTCCATCTTATCAGTTATATTGGTCTCAGGGGATGAGATTCTCACCTGTTGCAGATATAATGCCCTTGAAACATTATAAAAAGCTGCGAAGGTTTCTTCACTTTGTCGACAACACAACCTATGACGAAAATACTCACAACAAACTTTTCAAAATAAAACCAAACATAGAGATTGTTAGAAACCAATGCCATCTCATTCCCCCCGAGGAAAACCACTCAGTGGATGAACAGATAATACCAACAAAGTTGAAGTATAGTGGTATCAGGCAATACAACCCCAAAAAACCTAAAGAGTGGGGATTCAAGAACATGGTACGTGCAGGAGCATCTGGAATCATGTGTGACTTTTACATATACACAGGCAAGAGTAACCAGGATAAAAAAGAAGAAGAGGACTTCTTCTTTTAGGGATTAACCCTTCCTTATAAACTATACAATTTTTATTTTTATTTCATTTATGACTTAATTTATCCCTAATGCACCCCTTTTTCCCAAAATATAATTTTTCCATGCAAAAATCATTATTTGCCAGGTAAAGGGGTTATTAAAAACAGACTAATTCATACTTCAAGAATTTCCAGAAGGGTTGAGCAATTATGGCATGACGTTTACTTAACGCTTACCAAATAGAAACAAAGAGTAAGTTCATTTTGTACATGAAGTGATGTTGATGAGATATTACCAATGCTTAAGACCAGAAAAAAATAAATTAATTGCAGTGTCCTACTGTTCATATTGTTACAAATGTAATGTTTACATTGTAATGTGGTTGCACTACTCACATTAGACTCAAATTGACCCTTAAAAATAGTTAATGACTTGGAATAACCTTTTGAATGGTTACCTATTTAAACCATCCAGCCTGGTACTTAACATATTTTTTTTGGTATTAGTGTGCAACATGCATGACCACAAAAATAATTAGGAATACACAGTATTCTGCCTCTCTCGGCCTCGTCTGGGTTTGTGGGTTGGACATAAAAATAGTACGAATTTGTCCCATTAATCATGTTAATCACTGTATTGTCTATACTGTGTTTAATGATAAATAAATGTATACAAGTAGCTGTAAATAGAGCAGAATTGGATTGAGATTCAGAGAGAGAGGAAGTCTCGGATCAATCAATCATGTAGCTCAAAATATATTCTACTTAATTCCAATATTGCTGTATTATAGTATTTTCTGTATTTGTTAATTGAATATGTGTTTGGAGACCGCCACAAAGAATCGGCGACGCTACAAAGTGGTGGCAACGATAAAAGAAAATACAATGTGCAGTTCTGCTTTTCTTTTCGGTGGGATTTATTTGGTGAGCTCGTTCCAACGATTTTGATTTAATTTGTACATGACTTAGGTTTAAAATCTTCAAGTCCAGTAATTTTGATTAAGGTTAAACTTGCTGATTCAGTTATAGTTTTAGTCTATGCAGGAGGTTGGAGGGGTTATGTCCCTGCTGGTTTTCTTTGACATAAGGTAAATCTTAAATAGCAGGGAAACATCCCAACTTCCCTCTGTGTCAGTAAGTCTTGATCAAATTCACTGTGACTTTCAAGATTTTGTGATATATATTTGTATCATTGCTTGATCTAAATTAACTTAAAGTTCAAAATGCCTAACGATAGTGATCCACAGATTTCAAATGCAACGCTTAACAGGCCTATTGTTATACCAGATCCTTTCTCTGGTAATAAGGAGGAGGACTGGGGAAGTTCGATAAGCTATTTTGAAAATTGTGCTAACATTAATGGTTGGTCAGATGATGTAAAATGTAAATTCATTAGAGTAAGGCTGAGGGGTTCTTCTGCCTTAAGGGCTTTGCAAAGTTTATCTGGCACCGACATAAGCAGTTATACTAATTTGAAAATATGGCACTCACTAACAAGTTTACGCCGGTAGAAAAATTAGCTTTGTACAAAACTGAGTTTAAGGCCAGAGTAAGGCAAAAAGAAGAGGCAATCCCAGAACTTGCTGGTAACATATATTCATTTAGCGAGACAGGCTTATCCAACAGCCCCTGCCGAACTTGTGGATGAGTTATCTAAGGATCAGTTCGTAGAAGCCTTAACAGATACAAGCCTTAGAATGAAAGTAAGGGAAGCTGATCCCTCTACTTTAGATCAAGCAATCACGAGAGCCCTGCAGATGGAGGCACTGCAAGAGGCAGAATTTAGGAGGAGTGGTGGCCCAACTGCTACTGTTAGGGCAGTAGATGGCACCCCATATCAGACAAAGTTATTGGAAGAAATTATCCAGTTACTTAAAAGAGAGCCCGAACCTAAGAATGGCCTTGGGTCAAAGCAATCTAGTGCAAAACCATATACAGTAGTTTGCTTCTGTTGTAAGAAGAAGGGTCATATTAGGGCAAATTGTTTTAAGCTCAAGAAAAGACAGGAAGGGGCAAGGCTGGAAGGGGCGCAGTCCCAGCAGGGAAACTACAGGAGGCCGCTGCCGTGGGTCAGGTGACAACCATGGCTGGAAAGACCCTAGATTCTAAATTGAAAAATCAAATAAATATTAATAGTGTGGAATAAGATTATGGTTTATATGTCTCTGGTTATGTCGGGAATCAATTGGTTAATACTTTGATTGACACCGGGTCATCTGTTGCACTATTCAATCAGGAACTATTTGATTATTCTGGGTCTTTTGTGTCGATAAATGGTGACCCGCTCAAAATTCTAGCTTTTCAAGATGTCAAAATTTGTCTTGGTGGTATCAGAACTAGCATTCAATTTTTGTCGTGGAAAATATTATGCAATTGTGTCTGGTAGGAACAGATTTCTTACGCAATCATCGTGTAAGCATAGAATTGGATCGTTGTCAGGTAAAAGCTGGTGGAGTTATTACAGTTCCAATTGGGTTGGGTGTTAAGCCTTTGCCACAATTATGTGATGTTTTAGTTGCTGATACAATTCAAATTGAAGGTCACCATGAAGCACTCATTAAAGCATGTCTTAATAATGTTAGTCTTGATGACAATTCTGAATCATGTAATTTCCATGCAGGAGTAATTAAGGGGAAGCTAGATAATTCAAGCAATAATGATATTGTTAATTTCAAGAGTATTGCTTAATGCCAATGGCAATATAGTGCCTTTGTGGTTGATTAACCTACTCCCCTTACACTTTATCAGGGTATTAAAGTAGGGAAGTTCTATCCGTTGCTCTCTGAAGAGTTACACAGTAAAGATGGTTATAGTTACCATACACTTCAAGAGCAGGATCAATGCCTACACACTGTTAATTCTATGTCTAAATCTAACCCAAACCAAAATCAGCCTTTCTTTGTTCCACTGGGAGTAAATTGTTTGATTTAGAAGGCCTAAATATTGATTCTGAACAAAAGAATAATTTAGTGGACTTGTTAGATGAATTTTCAGATATTTTCTCCACTGGTCCTGATGATATTGGCAGGACCACTAGCGTTTTACATCAAATTGACACTGGGAATGAGTCCCCTATTCGTGAGCGATCGCGGCGTTTACTCTACTACCACCGAGAGAAAGTGAAGACCTATTTAGAGAAGATGAGTACCCAGGGGGTTATCCAACCTTCCACAAGTCCATGGGCTGCCACTATTGTCCTTGTTGGGAAGAAAGATGGCACAACGAGATTGTATATCTTGTATACAACAATTGCCCTTGAACATTAATTATGCGAGGCACTAGGGCAGGTCACAAGAAAACTGGGTTTTGGTTTGAAAGTATTTCTTGTATGTTCCGAGGCGGAGATAAAGAAAGCTGTGTTCAGACTAAGGGAGCAAAGTTTGCAAGAATGCTAGTGAATGAGAAAAATGCCTTTCAATTTGAGGAACCACTTACCGTTGCATGCAATTTTAAGTTGATTTGGCTTAGAATTCAAAAGGTAATTTGACTCAGTGCATTTAAAAAATCACAAACAGGAATTGTACAAGACTAAATATTCACACAGCAGAATGAAAGAAGAAAACACTTCCTTCAATACAATGGGGCAGAACAAATGTTTGTCTGGGCAGCTCGCTTTAAGAAAATTGTCATATTAATGCCCAAGGTTCATCACTTACTTTTTCTCCACTGGATGGTTAAAAAGAGAAAAAATTATACAGCAATGTGGTACTAGAATAAGAAAAACCTGTGCTTCCAAATGTAAAAGGTACTTAGAGGAGCACGGGAGAAAATGTTTTATTGATATAAATTGTTTTAGTTGTCAGGGAGGTTTATGCTGCTGGGGCATTTGAATTAATTTTATACCACATAACATGTCCTTTTTATTCAGGTTATTGCACTTCAGCACCCTTCAGGCCCTCCTGGTTACCAAGAAACTTGAGTGTGTATCAAGATGTGAGTGCGTACTCTAAGTATTGGTTAATTATAGTGATTACCATGTTGCTACAACCACCTCTTGTTGCGATCTAAGTATCTTTCCAACCATTAGGGTGCTACCTCCTTTATATAGAGGTGAAACCTATAATGTTTATATAGAGGTGAAACCTGTAATGTTTATATAGAGGTGCAACCTATAATGTTAATATAGAGGTGAAACCTATAATGTTTATATAGAGGTGAAACCTATAATGTTTATATAGGTTAAACCTATAATGTTTATATAGAGGTGAAACCTGAAATGTTTATATAGCGGTGCAACCTATAATGTTTATATAGAGGTGAAACCTATAATGTTTATATAAAGGTGAAACCTATAATGTTTATATAGGTTAAACCTATAATGTTTATATAGAGGTGAAACCTGAAATGTTTATATAGAGGTGAAACCTATAATGTTTATATAGAGGTGAAACCTATAATGTTTATATAGAGGTGAAACCTATGTTTATATAGAGGTGAAACCTATAGAGCAATTTGCTGTTAGTGTGAGGTTGCCCTTACTAATAATATTACATTTATAATAAATTTTACGAAACTACCAACACAGAAATAAGGAATTAATTTTATTTTCACCTTGCGTGCAATCATAGGTCTGACATCAGGTTGATCTTTGCTCTCATACAAGAATCAACTCGAAAGTAGCGGCAACTTTGAAACTTGTTTTAACAGCTCTCACACGGATATTTTTTTAAAATCAGTTGTTTTTTGTACGCACTCACGCGGCGGGATTTCTAAAGCAATTGTTTTTGGTACACACTCACGCAGAGGGAGTTTTGAAAAGGAAGGTTATAAAACAGGGTATAATTTGAACATAAGTTAAATTTAAAACGTATATGGAGAGTGAAACGCATGAACGGTGACTATGATTTCGTGACAGCTAGAGGACCCTATTTCAAAATATCATTTAGTCGATTATAGTGACAGCGACAGTGATTTGATCCTGTTTACCGGAATCATCATCTAGCAATAATGAGGAATGTTTGTCTTGTAATTCGGATGATTCGTTTAGGCCTCTTGAAAATAACCTTTCCTTGGAAATGTTTGAGATTGATTTTTATGATTTTGCAAATTTTTTGGAGGAGTTCAGGAACCAGAGAGATATGTTTGAAATTGATAATGATAAGATTTTAGTGTTGAACACACCTGAAGATATATTGCTTCTTTTGCTACCACTCGCAGTTGTTATACCTGAAACTCTACCGCAGGAAGGAGGGATGAATGTTGAGATACCCGAAAACTGAGGATATCGAGGCTGTTAACTGAGGCGTTTACAGGCTGTTACCGAGGCAGTGGATGAAGTGGTTACCCAGGCGGTGGTTGAGGCGGCCGATGGGGCGGCTGCAACTGTAAATAATACAGTTGATGCTTTTAGTATATTGATGTCTGTATTGTTGATGATTTTCAAAAAAAGATTTTAGGAACAATGATAAGGTTGGATTAGCAATTATGGGGCCTATCCAATTCATTTGTCTTTTATTCATGTAGACCAACTTACTGTGGAGAGGGTGATGTGATGGGAGCTATTAAAAAAGTAATGCAGTCACGTAAAACTTTTTCTATTGCTGATAATTCGACTATCGATGTAACCCACATTAATATGCCATTGGGTATGGGCTGGTGAGGGTGTTTCTCACTATGGAGGGGTTGCTATCCGGTTGGTATAATTTTTTGTCAAAATCGAAGAAAAAAAAAAAGGAATCTCATATCTTCCTCAAGTATTGTTCATGCAATTTTAGAGAATGAACAGCATGTGTATCGCAAATTGATAAATAACTTTGAGAAACAAGAAGATGTCAAACTCTTGTGTGCACAGGTGGGCGTGGAGAACAAGAAGATGATGTCAAACTCTTGTGTGCACAGGTGGGCGTGGAGAACAAGAAGATGAGGTCAAACTCTTGTGTGCACAGGTGGGCGTGGAGAACAAGAAGATGAGGTCAAACTCTAGTGTGCACAGGTGGGCGTGGAGAACAAAAAGATGAGGTCAAACTTTTGTGTGCACAGGTGGGCGTGGAGGAGGGGGACAGATTCCTTGAAGCAGCTTCTAAATTTCAAGAAAGTTTCACTGAGCACCAAATTTTTATTTTTCAGAACAATTGTAGTGATTATGTTTTATTCAAAGGTCCTAGTCCAGCCAAACGAATTTGTTTGTTTTTTGACAGTAAACATTATGATGTAATACGCAGAGTGCCATCTTTTTTACGAGCATGTTTTTTTTGTGGTAAGGTTGCGAAACCAGCAAAACTTTTTTGTCTTAATACCTGTCGGTTTTGTAGGGTCAGGAGAAACATTGTAAGAGTGAGGGACCCCTGATTATTTGCCCCCAGTGTTTTCTAAATTTCCCCGATAAGAGTTGTTATAAGCAACATAAGGTACAAACTATGTGTGGGTTATCAAGAGAAATTGTTTGTGGTGGCCTCTAGAGCTGTGAACGTTGAGGGATTTTAGTGAACGTGTACACGCCAAAAAAAGCGAGCGTGTATCGTGTACACGAGTTTAGTACCGCAATTTTCGCAAATACACCAAAATTGCTTCAAAACTACAAGGCGAAGTAAAAAAATCGCGCTACCAGTAAGGCAAAAGTACTGACTGCAATGCCCAAATAGACGCTGAGGTTTGCTTTCCAAATCGTAAAAAGCTTACTTCTATAGTATAAATTATCATTTTGGTGGAAAATATGTATGGAAATTCAGTTTAGAAAGAACAGATAACTTCCTTTCAATGTCATTTAAACTCAACATCGCGTAACTTTTTTGTCCTATTCGCTGCTGCTTTCAAAGTTCTGTGAAAATCTTGCTACTTTGCCGTAAAACATTTCAAAACTACGCCACCACCACCACCAGGAAGTTGTGAAATATCAGTCCTCTCGAAAAAATGGCCGCCATCTTTGCAGAGCATGCAGAATTTCAGCTCTGTTAACACCTTTTTCTGTTTATTTATTATGCAATATTTTTCTTTCTTGCAAAATTTATTTGACTCATCAGGTAATATTCACATGTAAATGTACTGATTGTCACGATTCAAGTGTTTTCGGTCGATAAAACAGGCCTTGATTGCTTGGGATTTAAAGCCTTATGGCCTAACGTTAGGCCTATTGTTAGTTTCACTGTTTACTGCTGCACATTCGCCGGGCATTTTACAAATTAGATTACTCAGATTTCGGCGAAATCAAAGTGCATAATATCACTATTCATTGGTGATTACTGCGCATTTGTGATTCGCACATTTAAAAAGGATTAAGCTAATCGGGTTACAGTTTGTGAAAAGTCATCATTGATTGGAAATTTGTCAGCCAAATGTGTGTGTGATTTGAATCATGAATATTGATTTTCAACGGCAAGACATTAGAATGTATGAAAAACGATTACTCACAATGAAGTATTTAGTAAACGTTTACAAGATTTGCCAGCGTGTACACGCTAAACGGTCACAGCTCTAGTGGCCTCAAAGGTTGTTTATTATGTAATCAGACGTTAGGCCATAACAAACACATATGTAATGTCGCCATTTATTATGCCAATTGTTGGGTTTCAAGAGAGGACAGACATATTAAAATGTTTCTTGAAAGAAGTGAAGTTGGGTATTGTGAAACAGAGAGGTGTTACTTACAATGCTGTTAATCTGCCCAAATATGTCTTTTATTATTTTGTGAGTTATATTTACTGTCCTAATGAGGATGCAGAGGAGAAACATACACCTAATAATGTTGTTGCTATTATACCTTGCAAATTCTGTGGTGGTAATGGTACTGCCATAGATAGTGCTACATCATGTATCGAAGGAGATCATATACGGGTTTTCAAATTATCAGGAAAAAAACCCTTGCAAAAATCTTTAGATTTCGTTTTGGAAGCGTCAATGTTTGGTTCCACTTATATTGCCCACAATTTCAAAGGGTATGATGGGGCATTTGTCTTACAAGAGATGACCCGTTAGGGGTGTACGGTTTTCTGCAGTAATAAACGGAAACAAACAGGTTTGACTATTGGACAAACAGTAATAGTTCAGTGGGGATCACGTCGATACAAGGCAATAATCCTGAAGATTAGGAAAAGCGATGGTAAGCAATTATTCCTTGGTAAATTATTATTTAAGTTAAAAAATATTATTTTATCAAGTGTAAAGGTCATAAGTTTAGGTCCTCAAATAATTTTAAAAAGATTACAATTAACTGACAAGCAGCATGTAGCAAGGTGTGTATTCACGGAAGGAGGGGAGGGGGAAGGTTGGTGGAAAGAATCCTAATGGATAAAAATTTGTTAATTTCAGCAATTTCGCTGAAGAAAAGATTAAATTTGTTGGAAATACCTCGTTGATATAAGAATATCTTAGTCTGCAGGTCTATTACAGGAATTAACTACTTCAGACTTTCAAATAGATGATTTAACAATATAAAATATAATACAAGTTTTTGCTGGTGACTTAAATCTTTTAAATCTGCTGAAAATAATTTCATTGTTCTATTGCACCAATAAAATTATAATATTTCGCATTGCAATTTTCTACCTTTGGCTTTAACCTATTTTGAGCGTTATAGGCCTTAAGTTGTATTTCTATCAAGAAATTCAAACTTGGAAAGATGCATCTGGATTATAATGAAAAAAGTTGAGATCTCCCAATCAGGAGCGTATATGTAATTATCATGGGCAGAATTTGATTTCAGTCATTTTAACACAAATTATGCCAACCTTTCAACTTAAATATTTCTTTACTGGAATCCAGATTTGTAAATTATTTTTTAACCATTTTGCAAGTTTCTTTTTTAAGTCCTCTTTATTCAGTTCATATAAGATAAACTTGCTTGACCCCTGACCTAATAATTTAAGTGGGGCAGTCCCACTTATTTACTACAATTACAATATTATCTTTGATTCGTATTCATATTTTTTTTAAATTCTTTTTCCAGACGAAAATGTGACTGATTTGCACAACCACCAGAAGCTGTAGAATGCCCATCTACGTCGGTCTCGATTCCTGCACCAACACCTCCCAATACTGTGTTATTTCCGTCATCATCCATGACAGTGCCACTTCCTTGTGGGACGTTACCTACACCGTGTACCCCCTTCACCGACCCCCCAGTGAAGGAGAACAGATTTGGAGTGACGAGGAAGCTCCGATAAGACCAGCAGTTTGTAGGAAGGATGTGCTTGTTCTTACACAAGCTTTGCAAACCGATGGGTATTATATCACACATGATGTGATTGTAATATGCAGCAACAAATCACGAGCTTAGTGGAGGCAGTTACCGCCAATACCAGATTGCTGACAAGAATATCTGAAATGCAGCAACAAGAGCAGTCTGGGGCTCAATCAGCTTTAGCTGGAAATCAGAATCCAGCACCTTTGTACGGACAGCTACGTAATGGAAATGTAACATTAAACATTGGTGAGCAAACTTTCATCAATATACCTCGTGATTAATACGATAAGTGTTTTATAGGTCAAAAACAGCAACTAGTTTCGTACGACAAATGATGAGCTTTGACTTTTTATATGATGAACTTTCATTATCCAATTTCGACAATGGAAAGGTTTTAAGCTGCAATGGTTTGGGTGGAAAAAAAGTGGTCTGAACCGAGCAAAACTGATGGCACTACTAAGACAGGTGGAACTGGAATATCCTGGCTCTACTCAAGGGAAATGTAATATGCAGAAACTAAAAGACGCAGTGAACTCAAAGTGTAGAGCGATAAGCAACAACCCCGGAAACAACTAGAAGTTAAACTATGTCTTTGCAATTAATGTCGTTTTATTATCTAAGAATGTATACACATTTTCCTTAAATGTGGTTATCTTCCACATATCTTATAACTCTTGACAATGCAAACTTCCGAGTACCATATACTGTGACAGGTAATTTAATTGGAAGATAAATGCCTTCATTGCGATAACTATCTGTTTGTGGTTTATGACCTTCAGTCATCCCAAGTCCCCCACCCCTCTTATTTTATTACAATATGGTTATCTTCCACATATTTTACACCTGTTGGCAGTGCGAACGACTTATATATTGTGACAGGAGTAATCTATTTGGAAGATAAATGCCTTCCTTGCAATAATTAATATCATACTTTATGTCCTTCAGTCGTTCCCCCCCCCCCCTCCCCCTTCTCATCGGACAGACTAGCAGTTAAAAAAAATCGTCTGCTTTTTTTTTTGTATCGCAATAAGAACAGAACCTTTGTGATATCAATCTGTTTTGGTAAATTATGTTGCCACCCAATTTCAAATTTATGCCTAAAAAGTTAAAATCAAAAATTTCCGTATTTAACAAAAATGGTTAAGAAGGCCAATGCACATTTTGATATTCCGAAAGATTTCTCCTTACATGCGCTAAACCGTTTTTTCATATATGTCTATCATCTAAATGTACATGTTATATTCAAAGTTAACAACCGTTTCACAGTTCTTCACAATGTCCTTAGTTTACTTGTCCTCTAAATTGGTGTAAATTAATCATCACTTTTAACGTTTTGAAAATGATTTAAGTACAAACTGGGCCCCTGGGTCTCAAAATTGTTTACAGTAACGTCATAGGCATACATTAATTGTTATTTGTTGTAATTTTTTGTTCGGTAGTCCACAACCTCAAAGATTATCTAAAAAGAACATCACCAGAAGAGTTCAACTGTATACAATGCTCCTACTTGGCACACCTGAAAACAGATCAAGATCGGCATTCCATCGCCAAACATGAAAAGAAAAGGAGCCAGGCATTAGTTCATCTCAAACAGTGGTCAGAAAGGATGAGAAGAAAATATGGATTTTCAGTTGGAAAACATCGACAAAAGAAGTCAAGTTTGGATGCAAAAGGACTGGTTGTGGACATTCCATAACCTGAACATATTGAACCATGAAAGTTGAGGATATTGAACATTTGTTATACAGTATGCAATTGGAGGAAAATTTTGCAGACATGTTCATTAAGGTTTCATTTGTTTTTGATAATATGGCACCTTTGGTTTAACTTTTTATTTTAATTTCAGGAGCCTTTACCTCTTTTATGGTAATAGAGCTGATTGTGAAAGTAAGGTTTTACAATTAGTCTCTTGCAAAGCTTGGAGGAAAATATAAATATATTTCATACATGAAAATAATTAAACTAGTGTTATTGTATGTGAAATGTTTTTTCACATGAAGATTCTTTTACATTGTATCTTTCTTTGTTTTACTTGCAGTAATGAATTAGATCAGTACATTTTGATATTGGAGCAGTATAAGTCATGTACCACGTTGCATCTTTCTTTGTTTTACTTGCAGTAATAAATTAGATCAGTACATTTTGATATTGGAGCAGTAGAATTCATGTACCACGTTGTGTCTTTCTTTGTTTTACTTGCAGTAATAAATTAGATCAGTACATTTTGATATTGGAGCAGTATAAATCATGTAGCACTTTGTATCTTTCTTTGTTATACTTGCAGTAATGAATTAGATCAGTACATTTTGATATTGGAGCAGTATAAATCATGTAGCACGTTGTAACTTTCTTTGTTATACTTGCAGTAATGAATTAGATCAGTACATTTTGATATTGGAGCAGTAGAAGTCATGTACCACGTTGTATCTTTCTTTGTTTTACTGGCAGTAATGAATTAGATCAGTACATTTTGATATTGGAGCAGTATAAGTCATGTACCACGTTGTATCTTTCTTTGTTTTACTTGCAGTAATGAATTAGATCAGTACATTTTGATATTGGAGCAGTAGAAGTCATGTACCACGTTGTATCTTTACATCAACAGAACGGGTAACCAAGCTGTGGAAAGTTGTAATGTCTTGTGCAAACTATCATTATCAGACCTTTAGACAACTTAGCTTAGAAAAATTTGAGTTCCAAATCAAAACATGAGCTTTATTAGGGTATGTATAATATGTGAGGTTCTGTAGTATGATCAAAATATCTTTCAAGTGTAATGTATTTTCTTTGTCACAATAAGGTCAGGAGGCATGGGTTTTTCTTCAAGAAATCAGTGTGTTTCACAACATACAGCAGAAGGTTGTATGCAAGACTTAAGGAGTTTAGTCAGCATGTGTATTACTAGGTTTCAAATTGCAACCTTGACCTCTAAGTTCCTTCATTTATTTCGCATCCAACATGGTGAATGTGATTGACAGCATAGAGTATCACAATTTCCATGTCTTGACCACACTATCAATTTTGCTATGAAGGTAGGTATCAACTGGGTGGCACAACTGGGTGGCATTCTTCCAAGTGTTGAATGCTGGTTGCCTATATTAAACACAGCACCACTGATACAAAACCTATAAACAATTCTTACAGGACAGAAATTTTGTGGTAAATGATTTAGTGCACCCACCCATGATATGACTTCTGCCAGACAAACTGAAGTAGCAGAATTTCTTGCCAACCACCTGCATTTAGTGAAGTCCCCTACTGTTCGATTGCCTTTTTTTAGGGCAATTACTGTACCTTAATTGTATACAATGGATCGATCGTACATGAGTTAGAAGATGTTTGAATGTCATGATTGCATGAAGACATTCAGCTGCCGGACATATTTGAGGAGGCATGAAAAGGAAGGGCATACACAACGAATAAAGATATTGATGTCAATTATGTGGGCCACCTGTTGCCTCACAATGTTATGTTACAGAACACGCACCATGTGGCAAACAGGAAAGACAAGAAGTCTCTCCAGATGCAACGAATGAACCAGCCCCAAAATGAGCAATACCCAGTCCTCACCAAGAAGAAGAAAAATATTCACCCCCCCCACACAGTTTGATGAAAATAATTGGCGCCCAACATCCAACTATTGAGATTTTCCTGGTTATATTAGAACCCAAAGTAGCCCATGATCCCCAACCAATAATAATTCCACCAGGGACAACTTTTACTGTATTGCTGGAGGACAATGATGGAAAAACAATAGGGCTGTGCATGTTCGTTTAAACGTTTAAATGGACTCCCCCCTCCCTTCTCCTCACAAAAAAAAAAAAAAATCTATTGAAAAAAAATGAAATTTTTCATGGAACTGGTTCTATCCCTACAATAACCACTGCATAATGCGTGACCCTCAACTAGCTACAGTATACCCTAGAAAAAATATTCTAAACCATTCCTATTCCCAAGTGTACTGATTTGATACAATCCTTTTGAAAATGGCAGTGACCTTTGCGAATTCACACTGAAATCTTGGCAACTTTGAAACATTTTTTTTTTTTTTTTTTTTTGTGCAATCCATTTGACTCATCAGGTAAACTTTGGATTTTTTTTTTGTCTGTGTATTTCTGGGTCAGTTTTACAGCCTGTAAAACAGGTCTTAACTTAATGTAGATTTATACCTGTTGTTAATCGGCCTAAGCCTCCACATCAAGTAGCTCTTCAAATTCGATGAATCAAAGCCCAATATAGCCCCATTCATACTAGCTAATTAGTACAAAATACAACTCCTGCCTTAAAAGGGATTAGATCCTTTGTTAATCGTATGTAAAATTAAATTGTAAAAGTCATTTAATGCAAGATTTGGGTGTTTGAATTGTGATTGATTTTCAATGGCAAGTGTGAATCACACACGTTTAAATTTTGGAAGGATTAGACTAAACGTTTAAGGCAAAACCTGTCCTAAAACATGACTAAAAATGTAAAAAAATCAATTTTTGACTTTTTATACCATTTTGTAGATCAATTTATTCTCTTTAAGATGATATAAAACTTAATACCCTATTCTTAAGATAAAATATGATAATTCAGCTCAAGAAAAGGAAAATACATATCGGAAATAGTACAAATTTACAAATTCCAGCTCTCTTTACACACAAAATCTTTAGATTAACTTATTTCCACTTTTACTCAACCAATTTTAATCAATTAAACACTGTTATACAGCTTTAAATGTACAAAACAAGAGGCTATTGTTTTCATAATAACTTCAACTTGGTCTATACCAAGTTTGATGCTATCAATTATCTTTGAAGACAGGTTCCTGGTTTTAGTCAAGAAGGTGTGAATAATTTTGCTTTTTGTGTAAACAAAAAACCACACCCTCTCTCTCACCTCAGGAGAAGTTGAATGACTGATACTGTAACCATGGAGGATAAAAAAGAACTACCTTCATAAGACAATGGAGGTGAATGAAACATATATTATTTGTTTTATGTAGTGAGTACAGATAACACATCAGCTGTTTTCTATTTCTTAGTGTGTGACCTATTTTGAGGAGAGTTTTTCAAGTTTTTAACATTCATTTTTGGAAAATGCCAAAGAAAAGGAAAATATTTTTTTTTGGAAATAGATATACAGGACCTTTGAAATCCAAAGTAACTAATAATACAAATCAGGAGACTGTAGAATTAACCCAAGGACAATCATCATCTATCCAAAAAATAAAGAAACCAAAATCAGATTCAGAGGTTAGCCCAATTTTTTCAAATATAACTGGAAAAAGAATAATTGATGTTGAACTCTTGAATTCTTTTGTGTTTACATTTCCTTGTCCAGTATGCTCTGGGAAGGAAGGCTACACTGTCCAGTATGCTCTGAGAAGGAAGGCTAAACTGTGAGTGAAAACAGAAAAGGACTTGCTTCATTTTTTAAATACCAATGCAATGTTTGTGGAGAAATCCAAAGATTTGGAACATTAATTATGTGAGGACTTTATCTGATTCTTTTTACGAGCACAACAGGAGAGTCGTTTTCAGCACCTATGCAACTGGAAACCATTTTAGTGGGGTCAAACGTTTCTTGGGGAGCATGAATTTACCTGGTCCTATGCAACCTAAGACATGGAAGAAACATTCACAGGTGTTGCACAAAATTATGAAAGATAAAGCAGCTGATGAAGTGAAAATGGGTGGAAAGACAGACATTATTGTTTCCTGTGATAGGACATGGCAGAGGAGAGGTTTTCTAGTTAGAATGGAGTTGCCACTATTTTGTCAGTAGATGGTAAGAAGGTACTGGATGTCAGCACCAAATCCAATTATTGCTCGAAGTGCCCCCAGGAAAAGTCAAAAGTCAAAAAAGGTATCACTTTCGAAGAAGATTTTCAAAAATGAAAGGAAAACCATGCCAGTCATTGTGATAGAAATCACACAGGATCTGCTGGAAATAGGGAACCAGAAGGAATGATTGAGTGCTTTAGGAGATCGAAGCAAAAACATGGTTTACAATATACAGGATATTTAGGTGATGGAGATACTAAATCATACAACATTGTTGCTGATGCTATTCCACCAGTCTATGGGAACAGCTCCATAACCAAATACGAGTGTGTGGGACATATTCAGAAGAGAATGGGCAAGAGATTAAAAGATGTTGTGAACAAGAATAAAGGAAAGGAATTCACTGATGGCGACAAAAAGTACAAAGGATTAGATGGGACGGGAAGACTGACTCAAAAGGCCATCCATGTCATTCAAGGGCATTATGGTGCGGCTGTTAGAAATAGTGGCGGAGATGTGAAAAAAATGGAAAATGACATTTGGGCAATTTTTGAACACAGAGGGCAAAAGCATGATAGATGTGGAGATTGGTGTCCATCCAAGAAAGGGGACATGAAAAAGGCCAACAAAAACAGCCTACCCAAATTTGTATTGGATGAAATCAAGCCTGTATTTACCGCTCTCTCTAATCACGACCTTTTGGAAAAGTGTACTCATGGTGGGACCCAAAATACAAATGAATCCTTTCATAGTATTATTTGGTCAAAGTGTCCAAAGGAGGTATTTGTTGGAAGGAGAAGACTAGAGACTGCAGTAAATGTAGCTGTCATATCTTCTAATGATGGCAACTTTGCTACCCCTACAGAAAAAACAACATTCTAGATTGTTTTTTGGGGATTTTAATTTTTTTTGATGTAATTAAGTTTGCATCAAAGAGGCGAAAATCTAAGAAAACTGTTGTGAAAAAAGCACTGGAAGCCTTAAAAGCAAAACGATCTCTGGACAGTGACAGTAGTAGTACAGCTAGTACTTCATATACCAGTTCCACTAATAATGATACTGTGAATGATCAGGAAGGCAAAACTAGGGCAAAAACTGCCAGTGAGAAGAAGGTTTCTTTGGAAGGAGACAGTAGTAAGGTTGAAAAGGGAAATAACTGTTACTTTCAAGGATTTAGAGTGATCGATACTGGAATTTTGAGTGACATGGTAACAAATTGTGCATGTTCTATTTGCAAAGCAAATGATCTCTGTTTGGTGGAAAAAGAAAACAAAAAAAAGGCTTACGTGTACGACTGCATGTTTTGTGCCAATCTTGTGGAAATGAAAAGCTACATTTTTCATCTGTGTGAATTCGGACAGACAAGGTCAAGAAGGTGCAGAATTTGAGGTAAATAGCCGGTTCACCTTAGCAATGCATAATACTGGAAATGGGTACGCTGACATGTCTAGTTTTTGTGGGATCATGAATATGCCTAATGCAATGACTGAAGAAACATATCAAAAACACCATGCTTATGTGTATAATGCTGCAACTAAGTGTGCACAGGACAGTATGCAATCAGCTGCAAATGAACAACATGAGAAGTCTACACCCGCTTCTGAACCGACGGAAATGACAATTATGATTGATGGTACATGGCAGAAGCGGGGTCATTCGCCTTTCTATGTCTAGTGGAAAAGTTATTGACTATGAGGTGCTGAGTAAAATTTGTAAAGGGTGTGAGCAGATGAAGGACAAAGACAAAAATTTGTTGAGGTGGTGATTAAGACAAAAAATCAGATGATATAATTTAAGATATCAAAAATTCATACCTCATTCGTTTGAAAGTTTTTCAGATGGAATCCATTGACTACTGTTATCTGGCTTCATGGTAACGGAATGAAATCACCTTGGCAAACATAAATCTAGTCTTTGCTGCAACAATTTCCTAGCTCATTCGTTTGTCTATCCTCAACAAATGAAATATAATAGTGAGCTGAGTTTGAATTGTCCGTGCTGGCAGACTAATATTAATTAAGATCGTATCTTTTATACAGTAGGCTACTTTGCCAAACTTCACATTTTCCTTTACAAAAAATATCGCTTGAACTCCGCGCACAAAATATGAATAAAACTGTTCGCGAGTAATCGAAGGTAAGTCCTATTCATGATTTCGTC
The DNA here is from genome assembly GCA_020152595.1 of Chiridota heheva. Lineage (NCBI taxonomy): Eukaryota > Metazoa > Echinodermata > Holothuroidea > Apodida > Chiridotidae > Chiridota > Chiridota heheva. Next base: position 222,602 of record JAIGNY010002382.1, on the reverse strand, counting down.
ATGAGTAATTAACGATTCAATATAAAAAGATGGATTTTAAATACTAAATCTGTTCATCGAGTTGATGATGATAACCCAAAACGAGTGAGAGAAAAAGAGGGCGTTATCCGCTTTTTGTTGTTGTTGGCTCTACAAATTGGTGACCCCGACGTGATAAGATCGACTGGATTAATGATCAATGATGCAATATATGAATTAAATGATAAAGAGCAAGATGGGAGAAAATTCAAAACCCTAACCTGACACGCGTCGATACGCAAATCAACCAAACGTACAAATACCCACACAGGGAAGAAATATAAAGCCAGGGTAAACAACTTCAAAACAAAAAAAATGGCGGAGGATGACAAAAAACAAGAAAAGGAATTAAACCAGGTTCTAGAACAAAAACAGGAACCCCATGCAGCCCAACCTGCCATGTCAGCGGTTTCCATTAAATTACCCCCCTTCTGGCCCAACGATCCTGCCATTTGGTTCGCACAAATAGAGGCCCAATTTCAAACCAAGGGTATCACCTCCCAAGCTACAAAATATGCGTATGTGGTATCTGCTTTACAACCAGAGGTAGCGGAGGAGGTGCGCGACCTTTTACTGAAACCGCCAACAGCACAACAATACGACAAGATCAAGGCGGAACTGATAATGCGCACGTCCACCTCGGAGCAAAAACGTCTCCACCAGCTGCTTAATGCAGAGGAATTGGGCGACCGCAAGCCAAGTCAACTGCTGCGCCGTATGCAGCAATTATTGGGAGAAAGAAAATTAGAAGATAGCATATTCAAAACTTTATTCTTGCACCGACTCCCAAATCATGTACAAACCATACTGGCGACCAGTGATTCCCTTGACATTGAGCAGCTTGCGGCCATAGCCGACAAAATTATGGAGGTGAACCAAGCACCCACCATAGCACCAGTACAGGCACAAGCACACACAACCGCCTCCAGTGAGATTGAGGAGCTCCGGGCAATGGTATCTACCTTGAGTGCCCAAGTTAAGGAGCTGTCAGATGGACTGACCCACAGAGGCAGGTCACCAAATCGGTCGACATTCAACACTGGCAACCGCCAACGGTCATCCTCAAGGCAACGAAAGGCCAAATTCAACCCTCAAGGGAGGCTATGCTATTACCACTGGTGGTTCGGGAAAGAGGCAAAGAAATGCCAAGACCCATGCAAATGGAAAGAAGGTCCGCCCCCAAAAGAGAACGCCAGCGCCTAGCGGCGACGAGGACGTCTGGTACATACTTAGGTCGCCAATTTTATATAAGAGATAAGCGCACCGGGGCGAAATACCTAGTGGACACTGGGGCAGAAGTAAGTGTTTTCCCGGCAACAGCAGACGACAAAAAGAAGACACACACACAAACACTACAGGCAGCTAACAATACTATAATAACAACTCATGGTCAACGATCCATGACACTCGACCTTGGACTGTGTCGCATATTTCCTTGGGTTTTCATATTAGCAGACGTAAGGACTCCTATTATTGGGGCTGACTTTCTTGCCAACTTTTCAATTTTGGTAGATGTCAGAAATAAGAAGCTTATAGATTCACAGACTACTTTACAAGTCAATGGAAGTGGGTCGAACGCCAAACCACTTAGCCCCAGAGTCAACACTGCCACTAGTCAGGAGTATATCTCCAAGTTGCTTCATGAATTCCAAAATATTACGAAGCCAGACTACCAGGAAAACGCAATAAAACATGATGTCACCCACAGCATCATCACCAAAGGTCGTCCCGTCACTGCGAGACCACGTAGACTTCATGCAGATAAGCTGCAAATAGCAAAAGACGAGTTCAACCATATGTTACAACTTGGCATCATACGCCCGTCTACCAGTAATTGGGCATCGCCACTGCACCTTGTCCCCAAAAAGACAGGAGACTGGCGCCCTTGTGGCGACTACAGAGCTCTTAACAACATAACAGTACCTGATCAGTACCCAATTCCGCACCTGCATGATTTTTCAACTGTACTAGCAGGAAAACAGGTATTTTCAACCATTGACCTCGTCCGCGCTTATCACCAAATACCAATCCAACCAGAGGATATATCAAAAACGGCAATCACAACTCCTTTCGGCCTCTACGAGTTCGTCCGCATGCCTTTTGGCCTCCGGAACGCGGCACAAACGTTTCAGAGGTTCATAGACCAAGTTCTAAGAGGATTGCCCTTTGTATTTGCCTACATCGATGACCTCCTTATAGCGAGCAGTTCCAAAGAGGAACATGAACAGCACCTACGCACACTTTTTCAGAGACTCCAAGACCACGGCGTTGTTATCAACCCCACGAAATGTGTTTTCGGAGCAGACTCAGTAAAGTTCTTGGGACATCACATAAGTCCCCAAGGAATCAGTGCCCTCACAAGCAAGGTTGAAGCGATCAATGCCTTCTCCGAACCAACAACTCTCAAGCAACTACGGGAATTCTTAGGCATGTTCAATTTCTATCGCCGTTTCGTACCACACTGTGCACACATATTATTACCATTAACAGACATGTTGAAAGGGGCACATAAAAATGCAAAAATCACATTCAATGATGCTTAACGGGAAGCGTTCAGTCAGGCTAAAGCAACCTTAGCAAGGACAACCTTATTAACACATCCCCTAGAGGATGCACCACTACATGTGTCAACCGACGCATCAGATGTGGCTGTCGGAGGTGTCTTGCATCAAACAATCGACGGACAACAACGACCAATAGCCTTTTTCTCCAAAAAACTGCAACCAGCAGAAACCAAGTACAGCATATCGGCAGGGAACTCCTTGCAATTTACCTCTCAATTCGTCACTTCCGCCACTACCTGGAAGGACGCATTTTTTTTGTCCTGACTGATCACAAACCCATAACGTTTGCACTACAGGCGAAGCCAGACAAACATTCGCCAAGAGAAATTAGACAACTCGATTTCATCTCGCAATACACCACAGATATCAGGCACATTAAGGGCACAGACAACCTTGTAGCTGATGCACTTTCAAGGTCAAGATTGGAACAAATTTCAACAACATCAATACCGACACCAGTTGTCGACACCAACAAAATCGCGTTAGCTCAAACGACGGATGACGAGCTGGTCAGCTTACGAAAATCATCGTCGTCACAATTAACAGATGTTCCAATACCAATGTCCGAGCAAACACTCACATGTGACATGTCCACAGGCATTCCACGACTATATATTCCGTCACCATACCGAAGACAGGTATTCGATTCAGTCCACTCATTGTCACACCCAGGTACAAGAGCAACTAGAAAGCTAATAACAAAGCGTTATGTCTGGCCAAGCATGAGTCATGACATCGCCAAATGGACGCGTCAATGCACCAAGTGTCAACAGGTGAAAGTACACCGCCATACCAAGCCAGTTTTGTCAACAATACCACTAGCAAAGGCACGTTTCAAGCAATTGCACATAGACTTAGTAGGCCCATTACCGCCTTCTAGGGGCCACGTTTACCTTCTGACCATCATCTACCGTTATACAAGATGGCCAGAAGCATTACCTCTGCCAGATGCCACTGCAAGCACCGTAGTCAATGCACTACTTCACCACTGGATTGCAATTTATGGCATCCCTGACACCATAACTACTGACCGTGGTGCACAATTTGAAGCGCATCTCTTCAAACGCATCAGAGACCTCTTCGGTTTCAGACGAATTCGCACCACCTCCTACCATCCAGAGGCAAATGGCATGATAGAGCGCTTTCATCGCAGATTAAAAGAAGCTTTGAAAGCAACAGACAACCCGTCTACATGGTATGACTCTCTACCAATAATCATGTTAGCTCTGCGGAACAATCCCAGAAGAGATTCAGACTGCAGCCCTGCGGAACTCCTCTACGGTGAACCACTAACAATGCCGTGTGACCTAATTGCAGAACAAAACAACCAAGAGTGCTTAGATCCTAGCGACAGGTTGAGACAGCATATGTCACGGTTACAACCAGTCCTGACAAGACCAGCGAAGCGTACAAGCTTCCTTCCAAAAGACATCAGCAATTGCTCACATGTGTGGATCCGCACTGACCGTGTGAGAAAGCCACTAGAAGCGCCCTACTCGGGGCCTTATAAAGTTTTAAAACGTATGGAGCAATACTTCACGCTCAAAATTCAAAACAAGGAAGACAACGTTAACATCAGTAGGCTTAAAACAGCGTATCTTGATGACGACTTCCAAACACCCAACGACCAACTACCGCGCCAAGAAACAGCACCACCCACCCTGAGTACTCAATTAAACAAACAATCACCAAACACCAACAGCAAACCCGAAACAAACGATAAAAAGAAAGTTACGTTTTCAATACCACCAAAACAAACTTGCTCCGGCAGAAATGTCAATAAACCTCAAAGGTTTATTCAGACATTGCAACCAGATTCAATATAAAAAGATGGATTTTAAATACTAAATCTGTTCATCGAGTTGATGATGATAACCCAAAACGAGAGAGAGAAAATGAGGGCGTTATCCGCTTTTTGTTGTTGTTGGCTCTACAAATTCACCTGCATATATTCAGTGGCAGATGTCACATGAACCGTTATGTAACAAATCCTATGAAGGCTCAGCACCAAACATGGAGCCGGCCGCTGCCGTAAAGATTTTTGGTAGGAGTGGGGCACTCCATAAAGCACAATACCTTGGCTATGTTGAAGACGGTGACACCAAGTCATATGACACTGTTGTGGATTCAAAGCTGTATGGTGCTAAAACCATTGTAAAAAAAGTATGTGTTGGACACGTGCAGAAGTGAATGGGAACAAATTTGAGGAAATTAAAGCAGAAATCAGGAAAGACTAAATTAAGTGATGGAAAAAGTATGGGAGGAAGAGGGCGTCTAACAGACAAAGAAATAGACAACCTACAACTTTATTATGGATTGGCTATTAGATGTAACAAGGGCAACCTCGACTACATGAAAAGCAATATTGCGGCTATTCTAAAACACAAGGGTTCTACAGACGACAAACATGACCATTCTTTTTGTCCTGAAGGTGAAGAGAGTTGGTGTGGATGGCAGAAGGCAAGAGTGCTGGGAACAAACAATTATAAGCATAAACATAGCTTGCCGCCTGCGATAATTGATGCCATTAAGCCAACCATTCAACGTTTATCCAAAGACAATTTATTGAAACGCTGCTTGGATGGATATACAGAAAATAGCTGTGAAAGCTTTAATTCCTTAATTTGGAAAAGATGCCCCAAAGAAATATACATGGGAAAAATGGTGGTAAAAACGGCAGTAGCTCTGGCAACAAGTCATTTCAATGATGGTACCCAATCATTGTGCGATGTACTGAAGGTATTAGGAATTGTTGCGGGTTACCACACCAATCTTTGGAGCATTGAAGCAGACAAAATGAGGGTCAAGCACAGCATAAAGAGGGCAGAAATCAAAGAAAAGAATACAAGACAGAAACTGAGACAAAATAGAAAGGAAAGTGAGCAGCAAAACATTGAAAAAGAGGGCGTAACTTATCTCGTCTGTGGATTTAAACTACAAATTTCTATGTTTTTTGCGGTTATTGCGCAAGATCTTTTTTTTTGCATATTTACCTAACTGACAATGTTGGAACAGTCATAACTTTGGATGTGTACATCACATTTCCATGAAATTTGTAAGTTTTGTTACTGAAACATTGTTCTATGCAATAACAAAGAAAAAAATTGGAAAGTATCTTAATTTCTAACATATTTCATGCTTACGCATACTTAATGAGACGATAATTACAAGATATATGCAAATTTATGTAAATGATGCTTAATGATATTTATTTTTGTAAGTCTTATTGTAGTTGCCTAAAGACTTGACTTCTTTTCAATTAGAGGTAAAATGGACAACATATGTACTTGCATTGTGTAGATATCTCGGTTCAAAAGTTATTCTTATTATATCCCTTTATTAATCAGTTGCCATGACAACCATATTATAATTATCATAATTTTTTTCAACGTATTTCTTTGAATTACAACTTATATTAACAAGTTGCGTAAGTCTAATGATAATTGTATGCTCCAATTAAGTTTTAGAATTTCCCCTTAAGTCAAAATCTTTTCTAAAATGGGATTTAAAGCTGGACTTCACTTGCAAATTTTTTGGAAAAACTATGACGAAAGTCGTGTGAAAAAGGCAGAAAAACAGGCCACAAATGAACACAAACAAAACAGAAAAGACAAAGCTAAGCAAAAGAAAGCCACAGAACAAGCATTAGCTACCATGGAAGGCACTGTGTATGGTGCAGAAGCATTTTAGCTTTGATACCATTGTTGTTTATACAGAAAACTTCATGCGAAAATTTACTACATTATATATCTGTGCACACAGTATTTTGCCGTTTTCTCAAAATGACTTTCTTAATGGAATCATGATTTTAAAATTTGAACTTCTTCTTCATTTTACATCTGATTGGAATGAAACTTGGCATGCATACTTAAAACAACATTTCCAAACACTCCTGCTACAATCAAAGTGATAGCAGGTGAGGTTAAGAGAAAATGATTCATGTATATTTAATGAGGGGCAATTTTTCTTAATTTTTTCATCAAAGGTCAGTTAATTTTCCATAATTTTTTTTGTAAACAAAATATCAATACCATTGTACAGGCAACCCCGCACATGTCGGATGCGTCCAAATCAGATTTTCGCGTAACTCCTACTGCACAAAAAATCCCGATAAATCCCAATACATGTATGTGTCAATTACCTTCTCAAAGTGGGACATCTGCAAGTCGGATAAACTCCCATGTCGGACGGATATTTACACCTTGACATACGCAAATATGTGATAATTACAGCGTATAAGTCGGATGGAAGAAAATATCAGTGCACATAATCTACAGTTACGTACTGTGAACTTTCGAACGGCAAGTCTGATCACTCGCTATAAATAGCACAGTGCACTTTCCCATAGCGCTGTCCGATGCAGTTCACGTAAAGTTCATGATACAGTATGCAGGTGTGAGTGCACAGTATGCGTACAAATAAGATGTTTATGTGACTTTGAGCGGGGAGGGAGGGATGTCACTGTCTTTTTTATGAATGAATGACATTTGAGTGAGTCATGTTACAGTATATTTTTAGGAATGTGATGTTCATACGGTCATAAGTATTTGAGAATAAAGTTACTTGCATAAGTGTTTTATTTTGTGCTGTGTTTTATACTGGGGTTGTGTTTCCACATTCAATTTAAAATGGCTAGCAAGGGACAAAAACGGAAACTTACCACAAAAACATACAAAGAGAAGTTTGACATTCTTGAATTTGTAAAAGAAAACCCTGGAATGAAACGAAAAGATATCGCAATGAAGTTTGGAATTCCTCCTCAAACGCTAAGTGACATTAACAAAAATAAGGAGAAAATTTGTAACGCAGTTGATAAGGATACACGCAAAGGAAATATCAAGCGGACAAAAAAATTTACCTACAGTGATGTTGATACTGCTTTGTATTTGTGGTTCAAGCAAAAATCTTCACTACCCCAACTCTGCATTGATGGTGAAATGCTTTTGGAAAAGGCTCAGTATTTTGCAACAGAATTAAGATATCAGGAGACTGTGAAGACAACATGGATTGATCACTTTAAGAAGCGATGGGGGATTGTTAAAGTACAAAAAGCCGGTGAATCTGGGGGGGTGGATAAAGAAATTGTTAAGACGTGGAAAGATGAAAAGCTGAAAAACTTGTTAAAAACATATTAACCAAAGGACATTTACAACGCGGACGAGACCGGGTTATTCTGGAAGATGTTGCCAGAACAAAGTTTAGGATTTGCTAGAGTCAGTCATCATGGAAACAAGCAGCCCAAAACCCGAATAATTGTTCTTGTTGCTTCCAATATGGATGCCTCTGACAAGTTGCCCCTGTACATCATAGGAAAAGCCAAAAAACCTAGGTTTCAAAAATGTGAGAAACATTCCACTGGAATATTCCAATAACAAGAAAGCATGGATGACCAGGGTTTTGTTTGAAGCATGGGTGAAAAAACTGGATACTTGCATGGGAAGGGAACAACGAAAAATTGCCTTTGTTTTGGACAACTGCACAGCGCACCCACCTAATATCGAGTGTGAAAATATTGAGCTGATTTTCCTCCCACCAAACACAACCAGTGTCACACAACCAATGGATGCAGGCGTGATCCGAAACTTTAAGTTTCATTATCGCCACATTTTGGCAACCAGAAGGTTGAATGCTGCGGAACAAAATATAGACTTTCAATGGAACTTATTGGATGCAATAAATGCTATCAAAAGTGCTTGGAGCAAAGTAACCGACAGAACCATCATCAACTGCTATAGAAAAGCAGGATTTGCACAAGCAACTGGGCTGCAGCAGCCACAGATAGACAATGAAACAACCGAGGTTGAGGTGATGGAGCCAGACAATGGAACAACAGAAGGTGAGGTGGCAGAGCCTGAGGCTACAGAAGACAATGAAGCACAGCCACCTGCACAGCAGGACGATGCAAATAAAGAAGAGTAACAATTTCTTAACATTTGGGACAGGCTTGGCCAGCTGTTTGGGAATATTGTCCCTATGCATTCACATGTGACGTTGATGCGAACCCAGAAGATATTGCAAAGGAACTCTCAGATAGAGAAATTGTTGAGTTTGTCAAAGACTCATCATCTGAAACCAATGATATCGACAATGAAGGTGAAACAGATGATCAGCCACCTCAGCCTGTACCTTCAATTAAGGAGGCATGGCGAGCTGTAGATGTTCTGAGGAGATACGCCCTGTCATTGGACAATTCATCAGACACGCTACACGACTTGGCTAACAAGTGTGAATCTGTACTAATGAAAGAGACTCAACAAAGACTGTCCCAAAAGACAATCAAAGACGTTCTCAAATGACTTAGTGGAGCACATGTTCATGTGGGAGCACATGTCTATGTGGGATTATAGTTTAAGGAGTTCTTGCTTGTTATGTGCTCTCCCAAATTGGAGCATTTGGGGATTTTGATAAGATGTCTGTTTAAAGAGTTTTCAATGTAAATTACAATGTGGTGGACCCACTCAGTATATCTGTAACCGTTAACTTCACATTCGACCTTACTTCTGTATAAGGAATGGGGTGAGATCATTTCACCCACCAAAATTTGTGTCCAAAATCTTAACCTTTTAGACTAATGTAATTAATTTCAATTTACTTGGGATCTGCAGTTACCGTACTTCTCATTTTTTTTGTATTACATGTACATTCCATATATTTACCTTGAGTGTAAAGCAACTTTAAACTCTACTCACGATATATTCACATCCGTACATATATCTGTTGCTTGAACTTTCAATAAGTTGTGTACAACCAAACCAGCAAAGTTTTGATAAGTGCGTTGTGTTAGTCTAACGTTAGATAAGAGATTATGTTCGTGTTTGGAAAGTCTTGTTTGTTTGTTTGTTTGTTTGTTTGATGAGGTCTTAACGGCACCATGACAACGAAGGTCAAATTGTGCCTGAGAGGTCAGTCTTGTTTGAGTTTTTCTTGCTTTTTTTCCAGTAAGTACAGTACACGGGTTTTTTTTATAACTTTTATTCATTTGATACAAATGGATGCACACCCGATGTCCTTCCCCATTAGGCAAAACAGAAGCATCGTAATTTCGGGAAATTACGAGATAGAATTTTGCAAAACCAGTACTGAACAATACCAATGCATGATGCCTTCAAAGTGTAACTCGGATATTTTGTAAGTCGGATGGTAGTAAGCGGTCCGGATGGATCCGACTTATGCAGGGTTGCCTGTAGTTCAAAATATTTTAATGTGTTTCCTGCACATCTGTAGCAAATTTGAAGTCCCTACCTCTTATACTTTTTGAGTTTGTTGGGCATTAATAAGTTGTATAAATTACAAAGCGATATATAGCCCTCTTTATCACGTCATCATATATGGAGAGATGACAATATTTTTGAGCAAATTCGTAACAATCTTATCCTAATCAATCATCTATCAATTCGTACAAAATATCACCTCATTTGTTTTGTTTTGTTCAATCAGAAGAATATTTGTGGAACAATTTACAACGATTATTTGTATTGGATGATATGTTTTCGGCAATTTACTATTGCTATTCTTTATGGGATTTATGCGCTACGTATAAACATTGTTTTATATGCGGATACCATGGCATAGGATTTCCGCATTACGTAAGATATACATTGTTATCTTGGTGGATGCCCGTGTTATTACAATTCAACTTTCAAAAGTTCAGCGTTATATTTATTGTTCCTGTTTGAATACAGTACTTTTTGTATCATTATTTGTTTTGGGAATCTATTTTTTCTTGAACATTATTATCTCCTTTAACGTCGAGTATGTGACTTATTTTGCGAGATTTGAGGACAGTCACTTAGTTAGTGGTACGTAGCCTAATTCGACAGTTCCAGTTGCAGGTAAGATTCCTGTATTTACTTAGTAGGGAACACCCCCACAAGTTATATAGGAATTTGAAAAATGCTCTTTTCTGGCCAATGACGATTCTGCTTGACCTCATTAATATGCTTAAATGAGGTCAAGGTCAGCCCCCAAAAATTCTTGAAGTCTTACCTTCCTTATACCAAAGTATCATTTTTCTGAAAGTTTTAGTTTAGAAATTAGAAATTGAGGGCAGGTCTTGCCTTAATCAAAGGTTTATTCGTATAAATGTTTACACGTGTAATCACCACAGCCCTATAAACAATTCCTAATGTTAAGACAAAACTTTGTAAAGTTGTGGACACTGACATTCAGAAGTGCACTCTTTCAAAGAGGCAACCCAAGAAAATAAATGCAAAGAAGGAATGCTCAACTATCATAAACAAACTGCCTTTCTTAACGGTCAGTTTCGACATTGAAAATTATGAAATCCACTTTAAAAATGGGAATATAGCTGGGGTATTTCTGTCTGGTTTTCTACACTTTTCAGTCTAGAGATTTTAATATTCTTTTCTTTATATGGAGGGAAACCGAAGAACAAAACCAAAGCTACTGATTGGGTTGCCAGAAAGAAAGAAAAACATGGGAAGCGCAAGTAACATTGAAAAGGTACATAAATTAATTGGTGAGATTAAGCGTACATGAGGTAGGATATTTCCCTACATCAATGTCAGAAACCTCTTAATTTGTGAAAACTAGTTTGCTAAATTGGGGTAAATGGAGTGTGAAAAGAAAAAATATGTCATCAGAAGAATACAAGGGTATTTCTAAAACCGTCACTAACTTAAATTTTTCTGTCACAGTATTTCTAAAATTATCATGTATTCAAAGGTTTTCTGACACATATTTTCACACATACATTTGCCACAAGTTTTCACGTATTTGCCAAACGTTTGTGACCTTCAGCCAGTTTTCACTGATTGACACAGATTCTTTATTGATATTTTCAGTCAAGAGATTTCAGCCAAGAGCATTTGTCAAGAGATTTTCAGTCTAGAGATTTTCAGTCTAGAGATTTTCAGTCCAGAGATTTTCAGTCTAGAGATTTCAGCCAAGAGCATTTTCAGTCTAGAGATTTCAGTCTAGAGATATTAGCCAAGAGCATTTTGTCAAGAGATTTTCAGTCTAGAGATTTTCAGTCCAGAGATTTTCAGTCTAGAGATTTCGACCAAGAGCATTTTCAGTCTAGAGATTTTCAGTCTAGAGATTTTCAGTCCAGAAATTTTCAGTCTAGAGAGTAGTGGTCCAATGTTGTTCTGCTCATCTCTCTTTTCATACTTCATTCTTGTTCTTACAGGGCCACGGCGAAAGGTGCCCCAGTAGTGTAATGTGAGTAGGTTGCTGATATGGAGGTAGGTTGCTCACCCCATGGAGGTAGGTTGCTGAAAAAGTGTGTAAACCTTGCTGATTTTTTCCTTCGCTCCAGGAAAAAATCAGCAAGGGTTTAACACTTTTTCAGCAACCTACCTCCATGGGGTGAGCAACTACCTCCATATCAGCAACCTACTCACATGACTTATAAATATAACGTAATTGATTTAGACTTATATGATTAAGTGGGACTTGGAAAAAATAATGTAGTTGACTTGCCAATTAATGTTCATATACCTGACACAAACTTCTATATATGGTTGACCTGTCAATTAATACACCTGACACAAGTAAATACTAGTTGACTTGTCAATTTGTGAACCTGTCAAAAATGTATGCAGTTGACATGTCAATTAATTTTCCTGACACAAACCTGTCGATTTATATACCTCATAAATGTTAATGTAGTTGGCTTGTCAAAATTAATATACCTGACACAAATTAATGTACTGTAGTGTGACTTCTCAAGTAATGCTACTGACAAAAGTTAATATAGTAGTTGGCTTGTCATTATATGACACAAAGTACTGTAAGTGACACTCACTTAAACAAAATATTGTTGTCAAATTTTACCTCTGACGCATGCTATTCTGCAGTTGACTTAAAATTATTAATGCATCTGACACACATTAATGTTGTACTTGTCAATTTATGCACCTAATATGATCTTTACAGTAACTGAGTGGTTGTTCAGATACTGTTGTCAATAAACTGCTTTTACCAGCTACAGCTCCACACCTGTACATCATAACCAGGGATGGATTAATCAACCCGAGATCGACTTGCCTGCAGAACATACTTATACAAATTTAGGGTTGTCCTTACAAGTTTTTGGTTATCCCAGCAGCCGGACAAGTGATTTGTCGAACCTTGATCATAACTACTAATACTTTGGTTGCGTGGCTTCGCACAAAATTCAGCTGGTATGTCATTCACCTGATTAAAGCAACAAAATAATAAATAACATGCTAACATTTCAGTAAAATTTTAACAAAAAGCATGAATCAAAAACCTCCTGGTTGTGTTTCTTCTATTGTAGCCAGGGATGATCTCAACATATCTACCTCTTCCATCCGTAACTGAGCCACCATTTGTATGTGGTATGATTGCTCTGACAGCCTAGTAATAACCTGCAAAGTAACCAGCATATTATAGAGTATTATATGTTATGGATACGTAGAGTGATCATACATGTTCGTCCTATATGAAAGAGGATTAAAAAGGAATAAGTGGCCAATTTTTTTTTTCCATTATAAGGATATGAAACCTCAGATGTAACACCCCACATTTTTAAAGCTTTTGTGTATTCTAGCAAAATATTTTACTAAGATATCATGACCCTGAGTAGCACCAACCACTGGATACGTGAATGGTACAACGAAACAAAGTGTAGTAAATTAAGTAATTTTTCTAGATGGGATGCCAATTTCCGGCACATCCTATCAAGAAGACTTATCCTTTTATCTTTTACCTATTTAAGCTGTTGATTCCCAGCGTGTTCAAAATGTGACTGCAATTTTACAGAACTTTTTTTCTCAAAAATAATTTTGTTGGGGGTGGAGGTCTCCTTCCTCCAAATCACCAGGAGAAAGAAGCTTCAGTCCCCTACTTTTTCAGAAGGTTACAGCACTTAATTTGAAATTTCAACTTAAAAAGCAAAAAGTTTTATAAATCAATACATTTTTTTGTTATTTGCTATACCTTAGATTGAATAAACTTCAGAGCTGCAAAAAATGTCAACAATGAAGACAAGTCACTCAGGCAAAGATAACGAGCGAGGGTGACTAACAGGGATAGTATTCCTTGGTGTCCACACAACAGAGGATATTGTATACTGTATTGTGAACAAAGTGATACCTCCTTGGCGTGAATCGTATACTGTAGCGTGAACAAAGTGATACCTCCTTGGTGTGAATAGGCAATTATATACACATCAGCACATATTTTCCAGATTTGATTACAGATTTTCAGGAAAATGATAATAATGAAAATTACTCTATTTTAGGTATGCAAACAGAAAATGAAAAACTGAATACACACCATGTGCAGATTTTCTTGCTCTACAAGACTGCCAAATTTCAGAAGTTTTGGGACAAAAACCTGACTAGATACATTTAAAAAATGGGAGACTAAAGTTAACAGAAAGTTCCCATTTTATAAGCTAATCTACGTTGAGCTAAAAATTGGTCTTAAAAAGGCTGAATATTATAAAATTTTGCATAAATTTTGCCATGAAAAGATATTGATGATAAGGGCAGTCAACATTTGACCAAATTGGATGCATTGATGTCTTTTGAGAGTTTCTCACAGGTTTTCAGGCAAAAGCAAGGTCTGGAAGTATGGCAAGTATGTTTTTGAAGACAAAAATGAAAATTTGACAATTTTTCTTTTTTCCCCCATTTTCAAGCGAGTTTACTCAAATATTCTCAATAGAGCCCTCATCAAAAATGTTATTTTCTTGAAAAAACTACTCAAGCTCTTTTAAATGATACCAGGATCACTGCTGAGGCAATTTTTTTTTGTGAAAAGTGCATGTTCACGCAGTCAAGGCATGACCGCGTGGAGATTGAAGGCTTAAATATTGTTATTTAAAACCAAATAAAAAAAATTCAGTAAAGTAGGTGGGAATTATGTTATTTACAAATATAGCAAACAAATTATTCTTTGAGGGTGTCCTTACCTGTAAAGCTTCCTCACTTTCTTTATTATGAATTTCCAACACCTTTCCAGCAAAATAGTTCTGCCACTTTCTCGTTTCTGTAGTAAGGTTTCCCAGTATAACCTCCTTCCAGGATTCATCTTTCACCTCTTTATCATTCAGAGCTAAAATCCCCAAGAAACACTCAAGATGCCAAGACAAGCCATCTTTCGAACAAGACAAATCAGTCAAAGCATTATCATCAGCAAGTTTTAATTTTTGTTTCCATAGTGATAAAAATTGCTTTTTATCCTCCTCTCTAGTTAAAGCTTTAAATCGTTGTGATTGGCAAATTTGGATAAGTCTATCTGAGGAAAGAAAGAAACATTTTTTTCAATATAACACCTATTGAAAGATACTTTACGCAACAAACCGACAGAATTGCAGAATTAATATATTATTCTCTCTACTGTGTGGTTCAGGGGCCAAAATTGACAATTTTTGCAACTGTTGTTCGGAACAGTTCTTACTCAAAATTAAGTCTTCTAGAATAAATTTCAATGTTTCCACTTTTTCGTTAATTTTAAGGGCAAATTCCTTTCCTTTGGACTTAATTAATGAATACTTTATTGTTAACATGTGCAACTATGAATGTCAAATTTTGGTATTCACAAGATGTAAACACAAACCCACATTGGGTAGCGCACAGGTGTCTACCACGCGGCGATAATATCACTGTTTTCAATTTACCTTTTTCTAAGAATAAAATCAGACCTTGACAGAATCCTATAGGGGTGGTGAATGGTCCCACTGCAAAGATCTTGGAAAGATCTTCTATAAAAAAAATTGTGTCTTTCCATAAAATTGTGTAAACATTCAGAATTTTCACTTTTTGTTAAAAATTCCCCTACAAATGCATATTTTTGAAAAATCAACAAAAATAGCTTGGTTACTAAATTCATACATTTTTGAAATATAATATATAGACAAGTGAAATTGTCCAAATCTAATTGAATTTTGCTCATCATACCTTGTCATGATTTTTACATTAATTGTAAAATATGTCATTTTGGGTAACTTTTTGACCTTTTTTGTAAACAAATCATATGATCCATCCCTATATCATAATGAAGCATTTCCAAAATCAGTAAGTAGCGAATACATTTGTCTTTCACATGGATTCACAATAAAAGACATACTCCCTCTCTAAGCCGCAAAAACACTGTTATTGCATCATGACTGTGAATTTTTCACATTTGCGACCAGACGCGAAAAATGCCGAATAACTCGTTTCAACGTGAAACTGAGAGTGAACAGAGAGAAGACAGTTATGAGGTCTTTTAGGACCAAGACCCACCCAGAAGAGGCCCAGGATATCAGAACCTGCTAAATTAATAGCGTGTTTTTTGAAATGGTGAGTGCATTTTTCAAATTTTATACCAGCCTATAGTAAAGTAATATGCATAGCCTGGTGCACAGATCTTGACAAATGAAACCCTATAATTTAGCTGGCATTATTTGCTTGTAAGGATTACAAACAAGTAAATGGGTCACTAAAATCCAAACGTAATAAACATGAATTGTCCTTTTTATAGTGATTTTGAATGAAACTATACAGACTTAATTCATACTGCCATAGTATACAGTATAGCCCGTAAATCTATTTCGCGAAAACTCAATTCCATGTTTTCAGGCTGTGGTACAGTGGTGTAAGATTAAGGGGAAAGGGTCCCATGTTGGCGAAAAGAGACCCATGTTGGAGGACAAAGACCCATGGTGGGGGCCAAGCAGTCCCACTTTAAAGTGGGAAATCCTTTATTTTAAAGCAATTTGGATCCTGCAAGGGGACACATTTTTGGGGCGGCATTACCCCTGATCCTTCCTTCCAATATGAAAAAGCCAGAAAACAAACCCCAACACCCTTCCCCTGCCTGTACTTCATTGGAAACAGTATTTTTCATAAGTATTTTCCTGTATTTGGACAAATCTGTTGACATATTTCAAATGCAGTAAGTACAGAGATTGTTTCTTACCTTTATTGAATTGTACAATGTTATGAGGATTCTCAGGAAGAATAAACCCATACTCAAGCAGCAGAGTGCTATTATCATGTGGGCCATAGTGGATGAACACTTGCTTAGACTTCTCAATCAAGGTCTGGGTGTAGATTTCATAACATTTGGTCTTGCTGTTGAAGGCTCCTTGCACCTATTTCAAGGGAAATGAAAATAAATAATTCAAATCTTATTAAGCGTATAAAATATTATGTCATACTATGAACAGAGCCAAATACAGGTACAGTGTGGAAGATATAAATGCAGTTTGAAGTTGAAAGTTCTGCAATAGTGAAAAAGATCCAGGGCAACTTTTTAATATTTTAATAGAGATAAGTTGTTCCATAAGTGGCCTGGAGCAGCTATGGAGGAAGCCATTTCATAGATAGTGCTTTCAGAGCAAAGAAAATCCAGGCAATGCAAACAGTATAGCTTACAGGAAATAGTAACTAAATCTAATGATAAAAATAAATGTGCAATTGCCATATTGTTAAGTCTTTAAAAGGTATATGGACAGGTAAAAATGATATATTCACCAGAAAGAACTTCCAATTCCGAACAGAATGTTCTTCGAATTACATCAAAAGTTCCTGCATGTATGCAAAAATTGTTATGTAGGCTATAAAGGAGAAGACAGATTTCTGTCCTTAAAATCAGTCAATGAAACTCACATTGTTTTCTCCTGCTAAATTGTGATTGATTTGATGGGGTTGAACACATGTTCAACAGCTCCAAATCATTAAGCAAGGATTAAAAACACTAAGTTTACATGCAGAACATTGGTAAAGGATTACAAACACCAAGTTAACATGTAGTTATTCATACATTAGATTTTCCCTCTGTGATGTCCCACATTGGATCCCACCATATTTTCCACATGCTATCCCTCCCAATGTCCCAATGACATCCTACTTTATGTCCCACATGGCATCACATCCCATGTCCCCATGGCCTCCTACCCTATGTCCCACATAGCCTCCTATCCTATTCACACATGGCATCCCGACCTATATTACACTCTGTGTTATTCATGGCATCCCACACCATGTCCCAAATGGCATTCCACCCTGTTCCACATGGCATCCCACCCCATGTCCCACATGGCATCCCACCTCATGTCCCACATGGCATCCC
This sequence comes from Chiridota heheva, assembly GCA_020152595.1. Taxonomy (NCBI): domain Eukaryota; kingdom Metazoa; phylum Echinodermata; class Holothuroidea; order Apodida; family Chiridotidae; genus Chiridota; species Chiridota heheva. Next base: position 204,969 of record JAIGNY010002382.1, on the reverse strand, counting down.
ACCCCTGTCCCACATGACATCCCATAGGCTCCATAACAAGTCTCATCCTAGCTATCAGTCCATGATGGAGCATACAATGTATGAAGTGTCAGTTCATATAATAACTTACATGCAAATGACTTGTTGAAATGGGGTGGGACCCCATGTCCCACATGACATCTCATACCATCCCATGTCCCACATGACATCCCATCCCCTGGCATTCCACCCTATGTCCCGCATATTATTCCACCATATATCCTACATGGCATTCCACCCTGTTCCACATGACATCCCACCCCAAGTCCCATATGGCATCCCACCCCATGTCCCACATGGCATCCCGCCCCATATCCCACATGGCATCCCGCCCCATGTCCCACATGGCATCCCGCCCCCTGTCCCACATGGCATCCCCCCATGCCCCATGTCCCACATGGCATCCCGCCCCATGTCCCACATGGTATCCCGCCCCATGTCCCACATGGCATCCCGCCCCATGTCCCACATGGCATCCCAACCCATGTCCCACATGGCATCCCATAGGCTCCATAAGAAGTCTCATCCTAGCTATCAGTCCCTGATTGAGTAATGTACACTATGTATGAAAGTGTCAGTTCATATAATAACTTATATGCAAATGACCTGTTGAATAAGAAAAAAGGCAGTCAAATAATTATGTCTGATATAGCCCTTGGTGTATACCACATGGTATATAATATATCATGTGTCCCGCGTGGCCCCATCCATGTCCCACATGGCCCCCATCCATATCCCACATGGCATCCCTCCCTATGAAGTCTATGACTAAGCATACTAAAGAATAAAAGTCTTGTCAGTTTATACTGTGGCAACTTTATGCAAATGACCACAATAATAAAGGAGTTTAATAATCATGCCCGATACAACCGTTGGTGCCCAAACATTTTGAAGAATTTCAAGGATTTTAAATCTTCAATCTTGTCTTAAGTGTCTCTGAAAAACTTTAAACATTTTGTAAGGAAATTCTAACCTTTCATAAGAATATCTAAAGAAATTTTTAACATTTTCTAAAAAATGCTCAAAAAGTTTAACATTTTCTAAGGAAATCTCAAAAAACTTTAACATTTCTGAGGAAATTTCAGGCAAAACTGTGGACGGCCGGACGGACAGCCAGACGATGAAATCGCCATTACATAGGTTCGCATTATGCTTCGCATGCGAACCAAAATGAAGGTTATTTGGTCAAACTGTTAGAGGTTTTGGCAAAAATATTGGTAATTTTGGTTAAACTATTGGAAATTTAAGTAAAATTATTGGAAATTTTGATTAAATTATTATAAATCTTCGTAAAATTATTGGAATTTTTTTGTAAAATCTGGCAACATTTCATAATTTTTTTGTAAACTGCCAAGTTTTGGTAAAATTATTAGAAATTGCGGTAAAATTATACCAAATTTTGGTAAAGTTATTAGAAATCTATTTTGGTAAAATCTGGAAACATTTCATAGAAATTTCATAATCTGGCAAATTTTGGTAAAATTATGGTAAAATCATTCCAAATTTTGGTAGGCCTAAAGTTATTAGAAATCCCAAAATATTGGAAGTTTTGGTAGAATCTGGCAACATTTCCTGAAAATGAAGGAAGTTTTCTGAAATTAAAGAAAATTTCCAAAACATCGCAAAAAATACCCGAAAATGAAATAAATTAAAGAAAATTGCCCGAAAACAAAGAAAATTTGCGAAAAATTTCCTAAAATTCAAGAAATTTGGGAGATTTTAACCTAATATATTAATTTGTACAATTAATTTTTCAATTATGTACTGTACTATAGCATATTAGATACTGGTATATCCCGCTACTAACATTTTACTTTCAGAATTTCACCAGGGGGAAAAGTTCCATACCCAGGACCCCCCATTGAATATGCCACTGCTTTTGTCATATGTGATATGCCATCCAATGTATAAATAGTACAAATGTTGCTTCTTATGTCAAAGTGGGCACACTTGAATAAAGGTTTATTAAATCACATTTCAGAACCTGTGGGAATCCTATTAGGAAACTGATAAACAAGTATCTGGTAGAAATGACAAGTGCACTAATACATGGTAATTATGATCACATGACTTACCTCCACCAATGGTGCATGATTCAGCAAGTCCAGATAAGGAGCCATGATGTAACAGTCTTTCTCTGTTAACTCAAATAAACTATTTCTCTCTTGCTCCTGGTACAACGTTCGCGTATTGATAACGAACCATGCCCACAAAAACATTTCATACGTGAGGTTCGTCCTTTTAGCAAAAGTAAAAAACATTTTCAATTTCTTGTAATTCTTCTTCAAAATGTCTTCATGTTCAGCTGCTTTTTGTTTCAAAGACAGTGGCAAATATGAAAGTTCATTGGTTGAAAAGTATGCAGGAGTGTCAAAACACTGAGGTAGAGCTTCCAAATAAGGACTCCAAAATGACTGTTTCTCTTTAATACTTTCATTGATGAAGAATGCACATAGTAGCTGCAAGGGGGTTAGTTTATTTGGGTACCTGCAGTATAAACAAATACACAATCAATTAGGACTGTCATGATGGGTGAATTAAATAGCAATTATCAGAGATGAAAAAATCACAATATACTGTACATGTTGGGAGGACACTGTGTATATCATTATCATTAATATCATAGCTCAGGATCACCCTGTCAAATTTCCTACACAAAACTGGTGATGTAATCAAATGAAAAAACATATAATAATCAAACTTTTACATTTCTTGAGAGCTATTTAAAGTAAACTCAATTTTTCCTTTTCTTGCTACTGAAGAGGACATTTTTGGAATCTTTGTTTGTAGGGAATATATTTTCAAAGGAAGTTTACTCACTATATTCAATTTTCATCATGAACAGGGATTTGAGTTTTCAAGAAAGCAAAAATCAACAAAATGCAACCAAACACAACAAAGTACCCCAATGGTTGCAAATTTGATTGTGGCCTATAGGCCTATGTTAATGTAATAATTATTCCCTCAAGTACAGTATTTTTCCTAAATTTCAGCAATTAAATAACAAGAAATGTCTTTACCAGTTCACTGATATATAAGTTATCTACATGGGCAATGTTTAAAAAAATTTTTATCAGTTATTTCCCTTCAGACAATTAAAGCTAGCTAGCTAAATCCATCCGAGCCATTAGGCTGAATGGGCTGGTGCCTAACCCGGTTTCCACGGCGCAAGCGGATGAGAGTACATGACTCCCCCTGGATGGAATGTCAGTCCATTGCAGATTAACTCCCCAGCAGTGCTGGTACTCATTTTACAGCAGAATTGACTGAAGCAAGTAGAGTAAAGCGTCTGGCTCAAGGACACAATGTAGCACTCACAACGGGAATCAAACTCGCTACCTCTCGAATACAAGCATGACTCCTTAACCACAGCTCCTCTTCAAGCAATTCAAAGAGTATTGAAGAGTATTTATCAAAGTGATAGATTTAGTTGATACAAAAATACAGTATACTATTGCCTATTCACATACAACAAATTTGCAAATTTGATTATAAAAAAGATTAAGATAATCATTTTTTCAAAATGTATGCTTTTCCAAAGAATACTTCAATAAATTGATCTTTTAAGACAAATGAAAGCAGATTACTGTACCTTCTGACTACCTCCCCAAGGTCACTCTTCAGAGCTGTCTTGGTGCTGATCAACAGATGTTCAGGAACCGCGATAACCAGGCCTCCTCCTTGAAAATCTCTCATAGCCATCAGACCTCTTCCAATTCCTGTTTCCAAAGAAAAAATTTCAACACACAGGTTGTACTCTTATGGATATTTATTAATTAATCAATGACTATTAAATTTATGTAAAAATCACTTGATTATCATAATTGTTTTTAAATGGCATTGATATTACAGTACATAAAATATTAATATCAATGAGCTATATAAAACTACAATAGCAGAAAACAAATGAGCTAACATCACATTACACCCTTTTGATCAAAATGATTAAATAACACTTTCCAATCTTTTACCCATACAAAGATGTTTTACTCCAAAAGCCCAAAGGCAACGCTAGTTTTCACAGAGAAAAATAATGCTTTCTCTCATTACCATTACTTGAAGGCAACCAAAACATTCTTCCAAATGTTTTTCATAACTTCCTTGTTGATATAATTGACAATTTTATCATGAATTGTAATGATTCTTTTTTTTTTTTTTTCCTTTCTGAGCACACAATGTTCTCTGGAAGAACTCCATCAATTGTTCTTTTGATATACTTGTACATTCTGAATACTAGTGTAAATTATTTGAACTGTATTTTCAACTGTCATGTAAAAAAAAATCATTTTAGACTTACAAAATAAAAATAGTAGCTAAAATCAACAACATAAAGCTATATATGGACAGGTAGAGATCTTATATTCACCACAAAGAGCTGTAATTCTGAACATTATGTCAAAAGCGCCTGCAGTTTTTTTTTTAAGTTACGGAACATGGCGCATCAAATTTTGATATTTTTTTATTTCAATAACTGAAATCTATCTGACTCTTAATACAAAAAAAAGCAATGTGTAGTATCAATGGAAATTGGTCAAAATGTCACAAAACTCAAAAATTTCCCAACCTTGCCCAATGTGATACTGCCCAATGCGGTACTGCCCAGCCTTGCCCAACGTGTTACTGCCCAACATGATACTGCTCAACCTGGTACTGCCCAACCGTGCCCAAAGTGGTACTGCCCAACTTTGCCCAACGTGGTACTGCCCGACCTTGCCCAACGTGGTAATGCCCAACCTTGCCCAACGTGGTAATGCCCAACCTTGCCCAATGTGGTGCTGCCCTACCTTGCCCAATGTGGTACTGCCCAACCTTGCCCAACGCGGTACTGCCCAACCTTGCCCAATGTGGTACTGCCCAACTTTGCCCAACGTGGTACTGCCCAACCTTGCCCAATGTGGTACTGCCCAACCTTGCCCAATGTGGTACTGCCCAACCTTGCCCAATGTGGTACTGCTCAACCTTGCATAATGTGGTACTGCCCAGCCTTGCCCAATGTGGTACTGCCCAACCTTGCCCAATGTGGTACAGAACACACATAAATCAAGCTAATGTAATTTAATTTTTGAAGATAAGACTAGTAGAACTAAGACCTTCAGTAAACAGCAAATGTCACAAAATAATCATCATGGATTTAAGTCTTTTTAACTGTGCGGGATCATGATCCTACCCTCGCATAACCTGGGATTCAATGGCTGCAATCAAAACAGAACCCACTAATAGTCAGTACCTTCAAATATAGCAGACTTGAGATCAACTTGATCCATCCCATTTTTCCTCAGCCAATTCTGCAGGTCAATAACTCTTTTGTCTTTTTCCACTTTATCTAAAGGAAGACAAAAATTTATTTCATGATCAAACTTTGGATTTTCAAATCAATGTTTTTGCTTTGATTGTATTGTAAGATCAATGTACATGTATTTTCCTGTTATTATACACATCTTCGTACAGTTGACATTGGGATTGCTGAATGAGGGTGCACCTTAAAGGTCAGAGGTTAAATAATTGATTGAAAATGGTCAATTTTGTGTTGTGCTTCCTGGGAAAACCTTATGTGATATTGGTTGGTACTTGTGGGATAATGAAAGGTGATATAGAGTTGTGTCCCGCAGAAAATGGACAGGTCATTTTAAGGTTGAAGGTCAATTCAATTAATAGATATAAAATGTTACATTTTGTCATGTTTCCTGGAAAACGTTTGATCATTTTACAAATTATGTATGTGTTAGAAGCGATATAAGGTCATCAACTCCGTGGATTGCCATCTTGTATTTTATTTCTATGGTACAATGAAATGATTTTTCATTTTTGTCATCGCATGTTTACATTTTGTAATGTGTGGATTTTATTGAATTTTCTCTGCTCATTTCGGACTTTTTGAGTAACTGAGTAGTATATTTTCTCTTTATGATGACTTGTTTCAGTCAAAACTTAGCACATTTTACTTTCAAAAACACTTTGCAAAAACCTACACTGAATCTTATAAGACACACACCCATTGTAATATATTTCTCTGAACCATTTTTAAACTTGAAAGATATGAAGAAAACAAATTGTCAGGTTGTGCATTATTTTTGTTTTCTTTCACAGATGAATTCGATCTCTTTCATGAAAATTCATTTTTTTTAAAAAACGTCTGCAGCGGACGCATTAAACCTCCTTTTGTTATCGCTTCAAGTTTAAGTCAGAAATTTGTCAGATGAGACACATTTGTTTGTGCTTTAAATAGTTTCTTCTTCATCACAAATCCTGTCGGAAATAAGCCCCCTTTCCTTTGAAGTGTTTGAAATGAGTATGCTTTTATTTTCCTAAAATCTAAGTGCGTCCTGTCCAGCAGAATTATCAACTGAGACAGAACAGTAGGCATTCTGTACATCCTTTAGCTGAACATGTGACTTAGTAATAATGACATGGTGGTATCACCTGTTTCATGGGTGATCAATTTAAGTGGCATCTTTCTAATAATGTACATTCCTCTTCCCTTCTTGCTTTACTAAAATATCTTCTTCTTTCACTGTACAGCCATCATGCTCCCAGTTCTATTTCTATGAAATAAAGATGCATTATTCTGTTATTGTATATATTCCTCCAAGATTGGCTTTATGGGTTGGATACTGAAACTTTTGCCAAATTTTCCCCTTGGTATGAACGTCTATCATTGCTACTGAGCTGAAGGGAGTGGTTACCCCACCCGTGGGTAAGACAGCAGTTTGCGGGAGGGGTTTTACCTCCTAACTGGGATGCCACATACTTTTAGCATACAGTTCTAGCCTTAAACATGTCATGCCTGCATGAACTTCATCGTACTTGCGCGAGTCCCATGCTCAAACCTTGTCTCGGTCTCACGCTTAAAAGCACAAGACTTGACAGGACTGCAATTCAAATGAGCAACACATTGAGAACAGCTGGCCATTTTTAAAATTTATAAATCAGCTTCTTCTGAGGCACTTGAGTCAAGGCACACCACCCCCTCACACACACTTTTTTCACCCAATCATGGGTTTCTATAGGCAAAAGCATACTTTTATTTTCCCCGCACTTTCTCAGAGCTTCCACTGCCCTTCCATTGTTGGAAACATCCTTTAAAAAGTGATGATATACTAAGTTATAGAAGTGCAGATATTGGGTTAACGTACAGCCTGTAGTAGGGCCTAACGTTAGGCTAGTACCATATCAATCAATGCTGCATAGTGACTCACCATGACCCATACCTGCGTCATTTAAAGTGACCGACATCAGCAGTGAAATGATGCTACCCTAGATCACTCTTGTGACTGACAATATTGGACCCATAACTCACATGTGAGTCAAATTTTGTAATGCAATGACCCACCTTTGACTCACCCATGTCAGGGGTGTATGGGTGAGTCATACAATTAACAAGTGCATTACGGCCCTATTTTTGAAATTTTGAGCTTGTGAACTAAACTTAAGCCCCTTTTTTCAACGGGATACCTAATTCCTAGGCTAACATAGGTTACCTAAAATCAGCAAACTTTGTGGAGTGAAGCTGATGATGGTTTAGTAGGTCTAACGTTGGAAAAACTAGATTAAGTTGAAGATGCCTAAAATTTCGCGAAACTAGACCTAACGTTAAGCCCAATGTGTAAGGGCTTAATGTTTACTTCAAAGCACTGGCCTAACGTTAGGCCTACGTTCCCATTCTAATCAAACGGAATATCCAGCAAATGTGAAGCTTTACCCATTACGAATTACTGGATGGTAAGTTGTGTTGCATGAACCACAATCGGTCATGGACTCATCTCGAGTCAAAATAGGCGCCTTTCCCGGTTGAGGGTTTCCACATTCTCGATCTTGATCGGAGTCGACGGAACCGTAAAACGAGCTCCGCACGTTTTGCTAGGGTGGAGCTCGTATTGTTACGTTGACCAGGGAGTAGTTGTTGACAAAGTATACATAAAAACAGCTCCCTGGTTTAGTGGTTTTCAGGTTCTTGGTGTTGTATATAGATCCACTGGCGTAGCCAGAGGGGGGGCCACGGGGGCCATGGCCCCCCCCAATCCCATATTTACAAAAATTAAATTACACCTATATGCCTATGTATCGTACAGATAATTTTAATTTGTCAAGAGCCGTGAACTTGCCAAGCCTGTTCTTACGCGATGACGATAAAAGATGGCGCCATTCTGCTACTGCTTTGCGATAAAAAGTACTACAAGTGCCCCATTATTTTGCTCAAAACTTTCCACAAATAGAAATGAATTTGTCTAAATCCTGAAGGCGGTAGTTAAGTTTGGTTGAACTTGAATTTTGAAAATGTCACTTTTCGCATATGGTTTTTCAAAAAAGAAAAGGGAAAACACGGATGAAGGTAATGTATGCCCAGTCCAGTAAATATATTAATGATATGTATACATAAGTGACCATTTGTTGTTCTTCTATCGTCTTTAATGTAGGCTTAGTTTCACGAGTTTTATAAAGCTATTTGTCATCGTCGGTGTGGTTGAAGCAAACACACATTCTTTATATATGTTCACAGTCTAGAAAAATAGGATGGCGGGAACAGAAAATGACGGAAATTTTAGGGTTACTTCGTTTTCGACTTCGTAGTGGGGATTTACTTTTGAAGGACCATATAAAAACTTCCCATGCTAATGCAACCTACCTATCATCCTTGATTCAAAATGAACCTATTTGCGTTGCTGGTGACATGATTAGGGAAAGTGTTGTTGCTAACATCAAAAAAGCACAGTTCTGGTCTATAGCTGATGAAACATTGGATCGCCAAAAAAGGGAACAATTGGCAATTGTTATAGGATATGTTTCACCTAGCGATTCTGGAGTTTGGAGATTGCATGAGGACACGGTAATGGTATTGGACTTGATTTTTGACATCAAATCTAATAATCCTGGTAAAATTGAGCATAATGAAACCAAGTTGAGTGGCAAAGCTATTGGAGAAACGTTGCTAAGAAAGATTTGTGAGTTCGGTTTGAATCTGTCTCTTTGTGTGGGACAAGGCTATGATGGGGCAGGAGCCATGGCCAGTGAACGGGTTGGTGCTTCAGCAACAATAAAAAGGCAGCTCCATTGGCCTTTTATTTTCATTGCGCCATGCACTGCCTAAATTTGAGTGCTTCCGCAATGTTGTGCGAGAAATTTCATCGACTTTTCGAGCAAGTGCAAAAACCGGATCTGTTGAAGAGCCTCATAGAAAGTGACTCTGGTATTTCCATGACCAAGAAGCACCTGATTACGTTGTGCGAAACACGTTCTGTGGAACGACACACAGCAGTTGTAACATTTATGCAACTTTTGAAATATACACTAGATGCCTTATCGGAAATCAAATGCTGGGCATTACCTTGCGACAGAAACAAAGCAGAAAGCCTTGAAAAATTGGTGTGCAACTCAGAATTTGCAGTTGCTTCAGTCATTTTGGAGAAACTGTCAGGATTGATGCTACCAGTTTCCTGAGTCTTACAAACAGTGGGGGGATTTATCCCAAGCGTTAGCCTTAGTAAACCGTCTCCAGTCTGTTCTCAAAGAATTGCGAAGTGAAGGGGAGTTCCATGACCTGTATCAAAAGGCAGAATCAGTCGCACAAGATGTGATAGAGGTGGAACTGCGAAAACCACGCATTGCAGCTAGAAGCTCATACCAACCAAATGCTTAAACATCGGACAACACCACCGAAGGCTATTACAGAGTCAACTTTTTTTATCCAGCCATAGACTCCATTATTGGAGACCTCAAGCACAGATTTGGACCACATCAACAACACCTTTTTTTATTCAGCCATAGACTCCATTATTGGAGACATCAAGCACAGATTTGGACCACATCAACAACAGATTATGAAACTTAACTACCTTGTACCAAATTGTATGGAATTCGCCAAACAAGCTGACGGTGAGAGGCCGTGGAATGATTTAACTCCTGCTATTGAGGTGTATGCAAGTTTGATCAGAAATCCTTTCATGATTGCTAAGGGCGAATACATGTTATGGAGGAAGAAATGGGAAAATGTTCCTGTCAAGTCCCGACCATCTTCATCCGTCTGTGCCCTGGATCATTGCTCTAAAATGTTTCCTAACATATCACTGTTGCTCCAGCTGCTGGCAACTTTGCCACTTCTGCACAGGCCGAGAGAGTCTTTTTAAAAATGAAAAGAACCCTTACAGCTATTCGGTCAATAATGACGGAAGCCCGACTGGAGGCACTTATTCTATTACAAATTAATAGGGCCCATTGCCCAGACGTGGAATCAGTCATCGACAGATTTGCCATAACATCAGCGCGACGGTTGAATCCAAAATTATGATTTGGTAAGTTTGATTGTCAAATCTTAGACCTTTCGACTCAAGTAACAAGAACCATCATTTTTTTAATATTCTGAAAAAATATTGGCCAGGTGTTGATCAATGATCTTCTGGGAAAACCCCCTTGCTTCAACCCAAACTGCCCCTAGAAGGTTTGAATTATTGTTTTCCCCAATTTTTTGGGGACTTCAGCAAAATTTTCCAGACATTTATTGAAATCTTGAACGCTGTACTAGTAGTCCCCCAAACAAAAAACCTGGTAACAACAAATTCTTGATTTTCTGCTTTAGGAAAATTGTTGTTTTTGGGGATCCGACATTTATTAAAATCTTTGTACTAGTAGTCCACATGGTAACGATTTTCTGGAAGTTGTAACCGACTGCTTTTTCGCCCAGCATGTGTTGTTTCCACGTGTGGTAAAAATTGTCTTGATTTTATTTTCAGTACTAAAGAAAGTATGGTTGGAAATGTGCAAAGTAGCGATAAGGTAGGGGTGTAGTGACCATATTAGTTTGATCTGTAATGTTTCCAAAGGTTTCTCCAGCTAATAAACTGGTTTTAGATTTTAAGAATGCTGACTTTGCCGCACTTCAGGATAATTTGTTATTCGATTGGACTTCTTTGCTATGTGACTTAGATCCTTCTAAATCTTGGGATGTTTTCCGATCTAAAGTTTTGGCGGGTGTGAATAGGTTTCAGCCATTAAAGAAAGTATGTAGGCGTAATCGGCCAGTGTGGATGTCTCGGGAGGTTTTGCGGGCTTTTCGGAAAAGAAAAAAAAGAAGTTGTGGCGTTGTTATGAAAACAGTAGGTGTCCTGCGGAGCTTGCTAGGCATAAGGATAATGAAAGAAGTCAGGTAGCTCAGTTGGTAGAGCACACGACTGAGATGCTGGAGGTACCCGGTTCAAGCCTCGGACAGGTCTAACCAGTTTTTCCACAGCGTATGCAGACAGATACGCCGATCATCAAAGCGGAAGTACGTCATTTGCAGCTCCTGCTCCTCATTCAGCTGTTGAGAAAAGTGGCAATGGTTGAATGGTGCTCGCCGTCCATCAGAGGGGACGTTAAGCTGTCGGTCCCATTGGTAGGACAGTCACACCCTACCTGGTTCTCTGAACACTTCTCGAAAAGAGTAGGATGAAAACCCGGTGTTCATCCACTTCCGTCCCGGTCGCACGAGACTGGCATCTGCTATACAGGCTATGGCTTGGCGTCTATGCTCCGTATAGGAGTCTTGCCGAGTTCCCGTAAGGGAGGATCGATACAAACTGACAAACAATCAAACAAACCAAGTTCGCAAAGGGTTTGATAAGAGACACTAAAGTGCTTTTTGAAGAACGTTTGTTCAAAGAGGGTAAGATTAATCCTAAGTCGTTTCACTCTTATGTTCGCTCAAAGCAAAAAATCAAGCAGGTTGTTGGTCCCCTTCAGGGAAATGATGGTGTTACTATCAATAATGGTAAGGATATGGTTGAGGTTTTGAATGACTACTTTGTATGTGTTTTTACTAAGGAGCCCCTTGCTGATGATGTTGTGGAGTATCTTAGTGTGCACTCTGCAGTATCCATTAAGGATGTTAATTTTACACTTGATGTTGTGCATAAGAAATTAAAGGGTTTGATTTCAAATAAAGCACCTTGTCCAGATGGTATACATCCTGCTGTTTTACGTGAGTGTTCTGATGTTCTTTCTGTTCCCCTGAGTATTATCTTTTCAAAGTGATTTGTTGTTGGTGTTGTTCCTATAGTGATTGGAGAGTTGCAAATGCCACTCGATCCTATCATAAGGGTGACCACAGTTTGCCCTGTAACTATAGGCCAGTGAGTCTTACTGGTATTGTGAGCAAGGTCATGGAGTCCATTGTTAAGGATGTTGTACTAGATCATTTACTGGTCAATGGTTTGTTAATTTGTCCCAGCATGGGTTCTTACCCAGGAGGTCTTACTTCATGCCCATTGACTTTGTACAGAGGTATTTGATTTCGGGTAAGTCATTTCACAAAAATGTCACTCACTTAAGTGAGAGGTGTAATTGTTTTGTACACCCACTTTGGTGCAATGACTCGCCTTGTCCGGGGCCCGGTGAGTCACACAATTGACAAGTGCATAATTTGCATACCGCACCCATATCCGGTCACCCATCTGGTCCCTTCCACACCTGGTCACTACAATGTGGCCACCAGTGGCGTGGTGTGGGGAGGAGACGGGCAGGGGAGGGCGGTGGAACTTATTCCCCGTAAAGATTGATGAGAGGGCGCCGAATGTTCACAGTGGCGCAAAAATTGTCCTGAGAATATATTTTTATATACGTGTATACTCAACTTCTGAAATCTGTTTAATTTACGAAACACATGTTGAAATGTTTGCTCTCAATTTTTTATTCATACATTATAATTATCCCTGGACCCCAAATAAGGACACAATTCTCGTTAACAGGATCCTACATTTGTTTCAAAATAAAGTTTTAACAATTTTAACACAATTTCAAGTTGAAGCAATTTTCTGATACCAAAATCACGCCAAAAACGGCTAAGCTTCCGCGGGCTTTGCCCCCTGGGCGCCTCCAAGACTTTGACCCTGGATTTGACACAATTTTCTGCATATTAAAATTGCGAGAAATGTAGGGCGTCCGGGAGCTTCGCCCTAGATTTGACATATACAAATAATTTCCTGCTATCATCTGAACCTTCTTTTTTTTTTTTTTTTCAGGGAACAAAAACAATAATGTTCTGATTATTCTGATACTTCTAAATGACTATTACCAGCAATTACCAGGTCAGCTACGTCCACTCATTTCTAGGCTTCTGTGGCCAAGGGTAAGGAAGCCTTCCAGTGTACAAGTAAAATCTCCCCTCCCCTATTTTCTAGGAAATTTGGGCCCCCCTCATAGTGAAAACGGTCCCCTAGGAAATTTGGGCCTAGCCCTTCTTCGCTATGAAATTTGGAGACAACAATTTGTCCCCTTTCTGCAAAAAAGGCCCTTCTTCTCCCTTCACACTAAATCTCACTGCCGTTTTGCGTAAGGCACGCCTTTTTTTCTTTAGTGTATTGGCTTATCACTTCTTATCATTTTTTAGCTTATCACTTTAGTACACAAATTAATTGAAGAAACTGTACAGACACACCAGTAAATTACCTAGTAAAATCAGTCCGGATGGGACCAAATTCACTAGACATTTCTTAGGAATTAAGGTCCGGGGGCCCAAATTTACGGGGGGCAAAATTTACTATCACAACGGCCCATATTATACCTTTAAGATCCTTGTTGGCGCTGTAAGAGTTGTATTTCATTTTAAACTGCAAGAGAGATTTTGCGTCCACAACATAATCAGATAGAGCATTCCAATTATTAACAACTCGCTGCCTGAAGAAATGTTTGCGTATGTCCAAGCGTGTGCGCTCTTTGTAAATTTAAACTTATGTCCTCTGGTGATAGTGCTTGCTAAAAGCTTCTTTTTTTTATACAAAACCCACATTATCCAAACCTTGAATACCTGTATCATATCACGTCTCAACCTCCTCTCTAAAGTTGACAGATTAGGTAACCTGAGGCGCTCGGGGCAGGGAGCTGTTACTTTGCTCGGGGTAACTTAAAGAACGTAATCCCCAAATCAACTTTGTTGCTCTTCTTTGAACACCTTCCAATACAGCAATAAATCAATATCCTTTTTTAAAAATGGATTCCAGAATTTAACATTTATTCCAAATGAGGACGAACCAAGGATCTGTACAATGTCTTGAGGTAGATGCAAAAAGTTTCTTTTGATCATCCCCAGATACAGAATTTGCTTTTTCACTGCTAAAGCACAATGCACTGAGCTACTTAAAGGACAATGAGCAGTAACACCCAAATCCTTCTCCTTGTCAACCTCAAGCAGCTGTACACCACATTGAATAGCATCTGCAAATCCACTGACCATTGAAACATTCTGGAAAGATCACTTTGAAGTTGATAAGCTTGATCAACAGACATAACTCGAGCACAAAGTTTAGTATCATCTGCAAACTTCATAAGAGTTTAAATAACTCCATCAATGTCATTAATATATACACCAAAAATAGAATAGGTCCCAACACTAAGCCTTGTGGCACTCCACTAAGTACTTTCTCCCAATCTGACTGACTGTCAATTGCAACAACTCTTTGTCTCCTTCCATGTAACCATCCTTTAATCCAACGAATAACATTTCCCGCCACACCAAAAGTTCAAGTTCTTGTTTAACAACAAGCTCTCGTGTGGTACTATATCAAAAGCTTTGGCAAACTCTAATTAAACAATATCAACAAGAGAACCCTGATCAACAAGATCTGTCTCGAAAAATTCAATAAATTTGTACGACAATGATGGCCTAACTTATCCTCCCTCTGATTCAGGGACGTAGCTAGCGGGTGGGCACCATTGGGGAGGAGGGGACAGGGGGAAAATTTACCTCAGAATCGCTCAGCCTGCATGTCCAATCCGGAGCAAATTTCACAACAAACTTTTATGGAAGAACCAAAGTAGGCTTACAATACAATTTACATTTGGAAAAAGTTGAAAATTAATTTTATATGGTAGCTTCCTGCACCTTTGCAAGTATTAGATTGGCCGATAAGATTCCCGCAGTATATACGATTGACCCATAATATGGACACGTAAAATTTGGTAATAGCATTGAAATTAGTTTTCCGGATACTGCCGATTCAGATTTGAAGTGGTAAACTGGGTAAATTAAAACTTTCATGTACATGAGGATCTTGACCCACATCATAAGGTCATGTCAATGTCCACAATTTTATGGTCAGGTACGGCGGTCCAAGGCACTTTGATAACGTTATTTCTGAAAACGTGTGAGGTGAGGGATGCTTTCCCCTCCCCCTCCTCCTCCCCCGTGGCTTTCAGGCTATATGATACTTTACGCAGCCCTGCTGATGCAACTTTGTGTTATACCAAGTTTGTTGGAGCAATGGACTATGGGGCTTAGGCGGGGAATCCCATGCAGTCAACAAATCTGAGGAGTTGCAAAAACAAGCGTCTCTGATTAAAAAGTAACTGGGGTGGATAGCAGGGGGTCCATGATCAAAGAGGTCTATATTTTGCTAAAAAATAATTAAAAGCAGAAGAAATAGTAATAAAACATTATTGCAAAATTAATCTCCCAGTGCACCCCTGATCGATAGGCCCATCACATCTGATGCCCATGATATTTATTGACACACACAGGCACTTTCCAACTGACGTATTTGAAAGCATGTATTATAGGTGTGGAAGCTTTTGATTACTGGATTATAGCTTTACATGGCAAAAAAAATATACTGCTTTCCTTTTTTCCTTCTTATAATGCGCAGGTACGACAAATTGTCAATTTCAGATAAAGGCCCAAAATTCGGGAAGATATGAAAGTTTTATACCAGGATCGTTTATAGCGTGTAAGTATCAAAATTATACATTTTCTTATATTTAGAATATGGAATGTCCCAAACAATTGAACAATCTTCAAAAGCAAATATAGGATCCTTAGGGTCCAGGAGTAATTTGATAGCTTTCTCAATCTGTCAGTTGCAGAAAGATCAATTAAACTCGGTATTCTATCAGTATATATTTAGAAAATGATTATACCCCAACTTAATAATCAGTTCTCAGCGAGTCAGTGGTAATATGGGCCCAGCGTTGTGAGTTTCTCTCCGAACCCCAAATTAAAAGTGCCCGGCTATCGAAAGTTGGATTGCTTGCACATAGCAAATGTTTGTGCACTTTCTTCGATCTGTTGAGATTAGTTATAATAAACAGATAAAGGGGACTTGTCGATAATATTTGAAAGAACACTATAAAAGTTTTTCAAAGATGTCCTGTTAATGAAA
Organism: Chiridota heheva; assembly: GCA_020152595.1. Classification (NCBI taxonomy): domain Eukaryota; kingdom Metazoa; phylum Echinodermata; class Holothuroidea; order Apodida; family Chiridotidae; genus Chiridota; species Chiridota heheva. Next base: position 188,830 of record JAIGNY010002382.1, on the reverse strand, counting down.
TTTTCCGGTTCAACAGTTTAAAAAGTTTTTACACATTATAATCGGGGAAATAAAGGTAGGCAGATGTAACTGCTTTTTCAGTATAGAAAAAAGTCCAATATCTGAATATAGGGCTGTTGGCCCACAACGTTATCTTCAGGGAAAACTAGGATAGATAATATGCGCGCGAAGCGCGTAATATTTCACAATTTTAGTCTCTTTCAGGGCGGTATTTGTATTACTGTTATTAATAGTTCAATGCAAAGATCAGATATATAATCAAAATGGAACGGTTTTTCAATGTTTGAAAGGGTACTTTTTCTATACGAAAAGGTCACTTCTTTTCTGTGCCCCAATTCCGCCGCCAGTGCATGGGCAAGAACAGCACAAGCAGACATGTGATTTTCGCGCATCACGTTGAATAATATATAGATATAGTAGGTATTGGAGGAAAGAAGCATTTAAACGCCCATTGGCGGCGCTACAAGGTGGGGAAGATATATATGTGGGGAGGGGGCAAGATCGCTTTTCCTATATACTTGCCCCCAGAAAATTTTGTATGACGACATATTTTGTCTGATCTATTTAGGCTTTTTCCCCCTTCCCTATAAGACACATCTGCACCTCTCTTTCTCCCCCATCATCAAATTCTTGACGCCGCCACTGATCAACACAATATAATTTAAACGGATAAAGACATTTCAATGTCAATTTTAGAAACCATAATGAATATTGAAAGTATTTTCATTGCCAAGAAATGAAAATCCATTCATTAAGCACACACTTGAGTGATGTTTATATTATATATTAATGAGGAAAAAACTAATCATTGGTAAATCAGATCTTAGGGGAACAATATTCCTTGCCCCTTATGGCGAGCCAAAAAAGACATTTGGCGTACTCTAAAGTAAGTTAGTGTATTTGTCACACTATACTGTTAGAAAATGCGCTGGTACGCTTTTGTTTTCGCGCCACAGGCCAGGGATATACCGAATATTGAGTTTGATCACTTTGTGTTGCCCTAATAACAAAAGGCCCACATAGAAAAGTGGCAATGTAAGAGTCTTCCTGCTTTAGGCTTGCGCCACATTATAAAACTAATAACCTTCGAAAATTAATGAAATAGTTTTTAAAAATCCTTTAAAAATGACAATGCGAAATAGGTTGCGCATGGAGGTATGAAGCAAATAGACAAAAGACAATAAGAAAGCGGCCCAGCAAACTGGCGACGTGATTGGCTACCCAAAACTCCACCCCTAATTAAACATTCATATATGCATAGGCAGTAGCCCAACTTTTAGCAATGAGACTTTTCCGAAAGGGTCATTAGACAGTAAGACGTGTAAGAGAAGTAGCGTTGCTTTTCACAACAGCAACCTTAAAGGATTACTTTGGTGGTCAAGCATGTCCATCTTATATGAAAGAGGACTTAAAAAGAAACAAAATGGTAAAGAAAGTATTCAAAAATATTAATCCGTTAAGGAACATTCAAATTAAATTTGTTGTATCATTTGTATAAAAACGACTGAAATCAGACTAATTGTGATGTCACAGCCTCAGATTTTCAAAGTCTTTATGTATTTTAAAGAGAGTCTATTTAATTTGTTCACTATTTAAATTATTTTTCTTCAAACTTTCTTCAGGTGGTATATTATAAATACCCTTCCAAGATTCAGTTTTTTTTTTTTTTTTTGACATATCCCATGGTCTATAAGCCACAAAATTGCAGGACAAAATATGATAGAATACATAAAGACTTTGAGGAATCTGAGGTTATGGCATCACGACTAGCCTGATTTCAATCCTTTCTATACAAATGATACCAAACTTTAAACTTGAATATCTCCTTAACGGAATACGATTTTGGAATGCTTTCTTCACCATTTTGTTTCTTTTGCAGTCCTCTTTCATATAAGGTAGACTTGCATGACCCCTGAACTAATCCTTCAAATTTTATATAAGCACCATTACTTTTTACAGTATTGTGACTTTTCACAGTAATAACGTTATTTTTTAGGATAGCAACGTTACTTTTCGCAGCATCAACGTTACTTTTTAGGGTAGCAACGTTAGTTTTAGGGTAGCAACGTTACTTTTGACAGTAGCAACGTTACCTTTTAGGGTAGCAACTCTACTCTTGACAGTAGCAATGTTACTTTTGACAGTAGCAACGTTACTTTAGACAATAGCAACGTTACCTTTTAGGGTAACAACTTTACTCTTGACAGTAGCAACGTTACCTTTTAGGGTAGCAACTTTACTTTTGACAGTAGCAACGTTACTTTTGATAGTAAGGACGTTACTTTTGACAGTAGTAGCATGTCTCATGACCCTTTTGGCGTTCCATACGATGCAGCAGTGCCAGGTGGAATTTAGTTTGCTATGTATAGGTGTTATAAAGGATGCATGTAATGAAAGAGGGGTGTAATTAAGGAGTGATGGTGTAACTCAAACTGTTCTTCAAATTTCCAAAAATTTGTCCAACATTTTAAGCAACCGTCGAGATTAGGAACAGGAAACTGGGAAAGCGAAGTAAAGACTTATTTGCAGGCCCTATAGGCTAAATATTCTGCCGGTTTTTTAAAATTTTCTGGAAAGCATGTATATATTTTTTTGATATGGACCCTATTGGTCTAAGTTCTTAATCATGAGGGCTCATTTTTTTTTTTAGAACAGGCCCCACTCCCGACCCTTGATATGAGACACCTTTAGAGGAGAATCAAATATTGGACTTTTGGCACACCGGAGAAGCATGCACGGCTACCTTACAGCCTTAAGAATTACTTTTTTTGTGTCTTGCTACATCATTTGCTCACTTTGAATGCTAATGCTCACTCCCATGTACATAGGCGGACTTACATATAGAAGTGGAAGAGATGGGTGGGGTTAAAGTTGGGGTCTGGGGTCAAAAGTGGAGGGCGGGGGTTTGGGGGGGTCAAAAGTGGAGGGCAAGCTAAGATACAAGAAGTTCTCATACAAAAGATATAAATTCGGAAAAAGTAAGGTTAAAGTGCTCCGACCTGCACCCCTCAAATCCCACCTATGCCCATGCACCTCACATGTAGGCCTATGCTCAGCGACGTCGCCATGCAGAATTTTTTTTCTGGGAGGGGGGAACAGCAGTTCAGAGGAGGAAATGGGAGGGGGTGGGGCATTGTGCACACAAGGCGTGCAGGTACCGGCGTTGGATCCTGTGGCCGCTTAAGGGCCCCTGGTGGGGTCCAGGGGAGAAGTCCTGGTAGAGTTCCAGGCAAGCCCCCGGAAGCTTTACAGATTTTTGGTTTTTGATGCTCCAAAATGGCACAAAATCAAATACAGAAATTTTAAAATTGAAGAAATTAAAAATAATTTACATTCAAGCTTTAAATCAACTCAGTAAAACATTTTGGTTACCATTTCTAATCGGGCGGTAAAGCAATTTCCCTGAAAATTGAGATGATTTGGGCCAAAAATAAAATAAACCCGGAACCAAAAGGTTTTTTGGTTCCGATGCATTTTTTCATATGCTGATTGATTTGCAAGTTTTGTATTACCTGTCATGTCATTTTATATCAACACACTAAGTAACATCACAAGTATACCAAATATGAAATAAAACAAACAAAGCGATTGTTAAATTTTGAGCAATTTAAGAATTTTACATTAAGCCCCGCCCACTCAATAATATGCATGATCACACCACCAAAAAGAATAGGTCACATCAGCAGACCATGGGCTATCTGTGTACCACATATGAACTAAATCCCATGTGTATCGCTCTTGAGATACTGTCTTTACAAGCTCTTTTCAACAAAATTATGTTAAGCCCCGCCCACTATGCATAATAATGAAATTTAACATTTTGGTACCATGAACATGCACACACTAACTAACATCATAATTACACCAAATATGAAACAAAGAGATATGCGGTTCTTAAAATAACAGCATTGTAAAATTTTATCATTAAGCTCCGCCTACTCATTAATATGTATAACATCGCTACCAAAAACAGTAGAGCACATCTGCGAACCATGGGATATCTGTGTACCACATATGAACTGCATTCCATGTATCGTTCTTGAGATACTGTGTTTAAAAGCCCTTGTCAACAAAATCATGTTAAGCCCCGCCCACTATGCTTATTAAAGAAATTCGACATTTTGGTGCCATGAACATGCACACTAACTAACATCATAATTACACCAAATATGAAACAAACAGATATATATTTGTTTGAAAGACTTTAACTGCGCTTGAAACACGTTTTCATTGGTCGGAAGTACTTGATTGCATGTTGATTATCCTGGTTAAATTGATCAGGGAGTCGTTCAACTCCCTGTATTGATCGATACGTATTTATATTGTAACCAAGGAGCAGAGCGTTAACCTTTGCAATGTGCATATGCAGTTCACTTCTGACTGGACGAAATTTGGTGGGCAAGATGAATAATCCATTTATGCAACTGTTCAACGGAAATATCAATTTATGCACCCAACTGGACATTAGTTTTTGACTGATGATCTCTTAACTGGGGAAATGAAAAGGTAAATTTAAAGATAGCCTAGGCCTATGCGCTTTTGTAATTATCACAGTTACTTAAAATCTCGTCCTGTACTGTACATCTTCACTGTTAATGTTATTGTTATGCATGTAATGTGTATGCCTATGCGACCATTGTGATTGTGTAGGCCTAGTAATATTGTTATGTTAGTTGCACATAAGTAGTTACAGATAGATTTAGGATGATGGCTGTTTGTACAAACATGTTTCAGGAATAATAATGATAATAATAATAATACATAAGCCACACTCGAAACACCAACCATAGGGGTAATTTATTTATTGTCATAGGCCTAGCTTACCTCTTTCCACGCCTCCTACTAACTGCCCCACTGATCTGTTTTTTTCTTTCTTGTTGGCTGAGGTTCACTTATTGCTGTTGTTTCTGATTTACTGCCTGATGGAGTTATTTAAGGCCTATGCAGCGACGTTATACATTTCATTCTAACTGAGTTACGATGCTCCACGGCATTTTCCGGGCTGAAACTCATCTTTCAAATTACCTGTCTTTTGCGTGTCCAGCTTTGCACTCGAGTAATTCTACAACTTCTTTTCTAAGTTCCAGCGAACAAAAATCGGACAAAATATGTTCCAGCCAAGGCAAAATCAGATGAATCCTTGGCACACTTTCTTCTGTTAAATTGAAACTGAATTTTTTTTTTCTTCGGATATTCAAGTGAAGAGGGTGAAATCTCACCAGACTGTGTGCAAAGGAAGTAAAGTTATCGCATTTTGGAAAAAACATTTTGCTTAAGTGTGACTCGAATTGGAAACACGGTATCTGCAACAACCTACGTACACAAAACAAATGTTCCAGTGATAACATATATATGTACGTGGGTTGTGACAATAACTAGGTAGCTATTAGCTATTAGTCATATCCCACAATACACTTTTTGACATAATGGTGGCATGTACAGTGGGTTATTACACTTTCTGTACATAAATGTGAAGGCGTGTTGAATGTTAGGCTACCAAACTTAGGCCCATCGCCCATAGTCAATGGGGAGAAAATTCGCTCCAAACTTGCTATCTTACATCATTATGTACCTATCTTGCTTTAATTCTTATATGTAGTTCTTTGAAGTTTTTTTTTTTTTTTTTTTTGAGTCAAAAAGACATAATTAGAAGACCCTTTATGCTTGTTTTGGCGAAAAAGTTTTTCACAATCGGTCCTTCAAAGATTCTGTTACTCGTAATTGTTTATGTTGACATCATATTCTATGGTTGTCGCACAGCTGATTGGCTAACAACTCATGCACATTTAAATAGATTCAACTAACAAGTAAAATTTTTTTATTGAACTTTGACCTCAATGAATAATCAACAAAATTTAGTTCTGCTTTTAAAGTAATGGCTGAATAGTTGTTTGCATCGCAAACAGAAGACTCACAGAAAATATTTAAATTCTACTACTTCGAAGTAAGTTTCCCACGGGATTATTTTGTGCATAAACAATACATTTGTTGTGAACCTAGCGATAAAAGATTTTTGATATATTAGTGAAGAATATTCTGAGGGAAGTTGTGTAAAGTTGAATAAAGTTTTGCCAATTTTTTTTTGTCTTTTATCTCCAATGGCGTGCATAGGAAAAAACCATAACCTTAGTGAGGCCGCAGATCAGTAAACAACAGCAATCCAACAATGTCAGCATACAGAAATGGGTTAAAGTGAAAGAAATTACCACCAAACGATGTGTAAATGATTCTGTAGCGTCGCCGAGTCTTTGTGGCAGTCTCGAAACACATATTCAAGAAAATACTATAACACAGCAATATTAGAATTAAGTAGAATATATTTTGAGCTACGTGATTGACTGATCTGAGACTTCCTCCCTTTCTGAATCTCAATCTAATTCTGCTCTATTTACAGATAGTTGTATACATTTATTTATCATCAAAGCACAGTATAATAATACAGTGATTATTATGATTAATGGGACAAATTAGTACTATTATCATGTCCAACCCACAAGCACAGACCAGGCTCAGACAGGCAGAATACTGTCTATTCCTAATTACTCTTTGTGGTCATGCATGTTGCACACCAATACCGAAAATGTTTTAAGTACCAGGCTGGATGGTTTAAATAGGATGCGGGCAGGGGGCCAAAAGGTTATTCCAAGTCATTAACTATTTATAAGGGCCAATTTGAGTCTAATGTGAGTAATGCAACCACATTACTTATAACCAGGGGTCATTAATATGTAAAGCTCCTTATGCAGCACCCACCATTTCCACAGGAAATTCATTCCTACAAAAACGCCTTGGCCTACAATGGTTGTAAATCCCGATAGCCACAAAATGAATTCCTTCGACACCCGATTTTTGATAATGAAAAAATCACTACCCACCTCCTGTATGCTCAAATTCCCATTTTTTTTCCAGCATTTTTTGTACGTTTGTTGTTAACGATCCTCGGCAAATGGTGTGGGCTTAAAAAAACATGTTGTTTGAGTGTTACGTTTAACAGTGCTAATAACTGTTGATTGACCGGAAAATGGTTTTTGGCGGGTACACGTACTGCATAGGGAGCCCAACGTTAATGACCCATATGGTTGGGGTTTTAAGTGTAACCCATATAGCGCACAAATCTGTTTATTAAAGCATTCAACTGTGCTTCACAATAAGATACAAGTGTAAGATTAACAATAAGATTCACCTTTTTTATTATCATCACTTTTTCAACCTGTTGATGTTTGGAACATAACTGGGAGAAGAAGAAGAAAAATAAACAGGCTATACGGAAAAATAATAATAATAACTTTAGATTTAAACAAACTAAGAATGACAGAGACCTCTAGTGGTCGAACCTCCGGTTGGCAATCTAGCGCACCGAGTTCGATCCCTGTTCGGTCTCCAACCAGTGCTCCACAACTGGTTTATAAAACGGCCTTGGGCGTCTTAATGTTGATATTCCAACTTTGTCAGGACATTAAACCCCTAGCCAATCCAAACCAGATTGTGAACTAAATGAATAGGCCTAGAGGCCAAAGGGCTGGACCTGCCACGGTCACCTAATGTCTAACACTTTATTCTGGGGTCAAAAAAAAAGGGGGAGAATCATTTAAGCTGATGAATATTTGAATCATGGAACCAACTTAAAAAAGAAACAGTCTTCTGGGACAGAATTGGTTGTAGCTTTTTTGTAAGTTACTTAAGATCTAGCTAGGAAGCATGCCTAGTACTCCCCGTAGGCCCTAGTACCATCGGACTGATGCCAGCCGTGTTAGTGATGGCTACCGTATGCTGATGGCTGACCGCTTTATACCCTGCTGTGCTGTTTGAAACACTGTGTTAAAACATAAGAAAATCTGTTTTCTTTGTGTAAAAACAACTGACGAGCTCTCAAAGGCATGATCAAAGTTCAAAACATTGCAATTGCAGAGAGTGGACCGTCCTTGACATGGTGACATTTTGTGACAAAAATCTGTGACATTTTGAGAATTTTGTGACAAAATGAACATAAATGTAAATTTGTCTGACAGTTTGTGACATGTTTTACCCCTTCACTCACACTCATTGGTAATTTGATGTTGTATTTTAGTGGTGGATTTCATTTTTTATGAAACAGACATAACCAAATGATCCTTTCTAGGAGTATTACTGGTTAACCAGTGGTGTATTCAGTGGGGGTTGGGGGAAATTCTGTATGTAAAATGTAAGTAGTGGGATATACCAGTGCACAAAATGCTATACATCCTTTTAAAAGTCTTTAATAATGAATCCTCAGCCCCACATTACACCCAGATGATTTGGAGTGTAATTACTGATGGGTAAAATCACTGAACAATTTGTGGTGGGTTTCTCAATTGCTCTTAGCAGAGTCAAAAAGTTATACCCACTGAAATGAGGGTTCTAATGGGTGAAAGGACTAAAAATTTGTAGCGAGGATTGGCGTAATGTTAGGGAAATAAACTATGAAAAATGAATATACTGTACAAGATTAATTAACTGCCAATTTCGTGATGACTTTGATCTATCGAAATAAAATCAATTTTTGAAAATTTTCTGACAATTTTCAGGCATTTTCCTTTGATTTCCGGGCAATTTTCTTTGATTTTTAGGCAATTTTCTTTGATTTTGGGACAGTTTTCTTTGGTTTTAGGGTAATTTTCTTCAGTTTATGGGTAATTTTCTTTGATTTTCGGGCATTGCCATGTTTCAAGCAATTTTCTTCAATTTCAGAAATTTATCTTAGATTTTTGAAAAATTATCTTCAATTTTCAGGAAATTATCTTCGATTTTCGGCAATTTTCCTCATTTCAGGCAACTTTCTCCCTTTTTTGGATTTTCGGGAATAATTTTTCACTTTTAGGAAATTTTGCCAAAACTTTTTGAAAAGTTACACAAATTTCTATTAATTTTTACAAAAAAAAAAAATTTAGCAAATTTCCATTACTTTTATCACAAGTTTCCTTCCTTTTTAGTTGATAATTCTCTCTCCCCCCCCCCTTCTCCCTCACACCTGGCTCCTATATCATCTCTGAAAAAATGTATCTTTTGAAAAGTTCATAGTTTGGCGTGCAATTTGAAATTTGACCCATGGGTCGATTGTCTAGGATTTTAAAAATGACTTGTGAAATCGGTGTATCCACAAACGTAGAACTAGACAAGATAATTACTTTTGATCAGTCAATGTTTGGCCATACAATAAATTGGAACAAAGGGAAGTCACTTGGCGACCATTTTGAAATTTGACCTAGAAGTCAGCCATTTTGGATTTGAGAAAAGCCTTTTTTAAATCGGTGCATCCAAAAACCTACAAGTAGACATGATCTTTAATCGGTCAATGAGTGGAATAGCCACACTAATTAAATTGGGACAAAACGGGTCATGTGGTGGCCATTTTGAAATTTGACCCCTAAGTCGGCCATTTTGGATTTTGAAAATGACTTTTTTTCTTTTAAAACGTTGCATCAAAAAATGTACAAATAGACACCATAGTTATTTCAATCGGTCAATGTTTAGCTATCTATATAGGTCAAAGGCTGGAGATCACGTGGCAACCATTTTGAAATTTGACCCATAAGTCGGCCATTTTGGATTTTTGAAAATGACTTTCTTAAAATCGATGCATACAAAAACCTATAAATAGATACCAAAATTACTTTAATTGGTTAATGTTTAGCCATACAGTAAATTGTGACCCCCACTCCCCAGAGGGTTCCCGTGGGGGTACTTTGGGCACACTTTAAAATCTATCCCTGTACGCCATCATATTCAGCGAATAAATCACTAAAGAATCACTTTTCTATATAAAGTGAACACCATTTCCCACTTTTTCCACTCTGTGAGACAGACTACAACTGATGATATTTTGGACAATAAAAAAAATTCAAAAACAAATGAATTATAAACAGAAGTTTTAAAGCAAAGATTTGAAAAGAGCCTGTGCAAAATACATTTTGGAGATGGGTCTTGATAGTGCACTACCGGAATTGAATGCAATGGTCATAAAAAACAAAAACAAAATTATAATACAGTTTGAAAATATATGAATTAAAATTATAATACAGTTTGAAAATATATGAATTAATCTTTAAATTACTTTGGGAAAATGCAACAGTCACTGTACAGTAGCTGAGTTGGTAAAATGCCGAGTGTAGCGAGTTTGTTGTATTACAACTTTATTCTGTTATTAAAATAACCCCTAAAAAATTAAGATTGATTGATTTAAAAAAAAAAAAAAAATTGCACTTGGAAATGTCCCTATTTACATCTGTGTTAAAAATGAAAATTTTGGTCTAAGAATAAAATATTGATTAAAATTAAAAATCTAAAAACATATAGTAAAATTACTTCATGAAACTCTATTTGCAGTATACATGTATTTACCAGGATATTTTACTTGGATATTTTTCTAACTATGTCTTGTTGTACCATAGTTGGTGTCCCACATTTGTGAATTTGATCATAAAATCCTTTTAATAGGGGAAACTGCAACAAATAGCCATGTTGGGCCATAGTTAGTGTACAACACAAAGATGGTGCTAGCTCTTTAAGAAGTTATAAAGAATGTCAGTAGTTGACAATGCTGTCAGTGGGAAAGTACACAAGTAAGGCCAATACTCACACAGCCCTGCAAGCTTGTGAACATTCCACAGTGTCAATAGTATCATTGGCCTGTCCTTGTCCCCCGGCATATCTTAGTAAGTTTATTGATTGGTCATTGATTAAGAGGATTATTGGATGATTGGATCTGCACAATACTAGCTTGACTTCTATATATACCATACTTGAAAATTTGCACTTTTTACAAATTTATTAGAGCTCTTGAGTTTACAATGTACAGGTGTAAGTTAGCACTGATTTTCTTGATGTCAATTAAATCTGACTTTATCCCTTACTGCTACTGTATTTATTGTACTGTACCTGTTTTCTTTTGTAAATGTTTGAATCATAATCTTAATAAAACTCATAAATTAAATACCTTACATGGATACAGAACACAGAATAAAAGCATATTAAGCAATTGTCCTGTTTGGCTCATTCATTAATGGTCCTTATCAGTCAGAATAGTTTCATTCTAAGGTATGATTATATCTAAAATCCCAGATCTTCTTCACCAGGAGCTTGAGCCCTAAGGGGCCCCTGGAAAAGACACATCACTTAGCACATGCAATAATTGTGCCCCTCTACAAGTCTAGCACCTTGCCCCTTTTTAAATCAAGCTACAGGTCTGAAATAAGTATATGCCTTTTGATCTTTCTCGGGGTAGGATGATTCAGCAAACATCCTTCTCTTTATAATTATTCTTGTTTCTCTCATTTCTTGCAGATGTATTTGTGTCATATCTTGGGAGCTCATGTTTACTTATTTTTTCTAGCGAGTCTCGTAGAGTCTCCTCAACCTTTTCTTTTGATTTGCATATTATTTTCTGTAATGTACACAAACAAACTTGCATTATATTTCTACCAATCTTTTTAAAACATTGTTCTGATTGTTAACTGAATTGATTGTAAATAAAGCAAAGAAACATATCTTTAAGATTTCATTAATTACATGGTTTTGATCTGGAGATTTCTTAATTCACATGTGTACTAATGAGCATTATCAAATTTCTTTTGAGTATTTTCACTGTCATGCCCTGTGCATTAAAACCCGGTTATGCACTAACTTGGTTTAGTCCATTTTTACAACAGGTGAATTTCTTAGTAAAGCAAAAAATTGTATGTAAACTTTTCTCGTTTTTCATTGCTTTTTTCATGCATTTTAAACAATCTAACACAGGAATCTTATCAAACGATTAATGTTTCAGCATCATATTTATTATATGCACTGTTCAAAGGACTTTGCACTTGCGAATGGTGCTGTCTGCCAACTCAAAACTTCAGTAATTTTAAATCATTTAAACAGAGTTGGAATTAATTATAAAAAACTTTCCACGGTTCTGAATAAAGGTGTCAAAAATCAACAAAAAAAAGAAATGATATTGTAATATAGAGCAATCCATTTAAATGTATTAAAAATCTTACTTATAGTATATAATAATAATAATAATAATACATTTTTATATAGCGCATTATACCAAACGGTCTCAATGCGCTTTACATAAACAAAGATAACACGAGAAAACCTTAAGATACAAACAGTAAGAGAACAAAAAACCATACTTAAAAAGATACAAGCAGGATAAAGTTACAAGGTCCAATGAGGGGAACTCATGAAAAGGTGTGTTTTCAATACACTCTTAAAAATATCTAAAGTAGGGGCATTTCTGATGTAGATTGGGAGAATGTTCCAGAGTTTGGGGGCTGCAGATTGAAAAGAACGTTGACCGTAAGTCTTGGTGTTAATTTTTGGCGGCTTTACTTCTTCTTTTGCAATTTGATTTACTTTTCATTGCACAATTACATGAGGAACAACCATAACAAACAACAGAAAGCAAATGACAGTGTTAAAATGAAAAGTATTATTGCGATTTAGAGTGTTTCATCAATAACTAGTACTGTACACAAACAAGGTGCTGCATCAAATATAACCTGGTAAATTGTAGAGAGCTACAGTACAGTAGTAAAATCCTGTTATTTAGTTCTTTGGTCACAGCACAAAGCAATTTCAGTTAATAGCTCCATGGTCACAGTGATAGCTTGATCCATTCATTTAGACCCTGTTTATCTCATATTTCAGCTTTAGTGTTAGTTGAGCCTTAAGAGTCTGTGGAGATTACTTATCTGCTTCATTGGTTCAAGACAACAAATGTTTACAATAAGTTGACCAGAGTAAGGTCACAGGACACCTGGTATAAAGAGAATTTAAATATATCTGGTTTTGTTGGATCATGGAGCTATTAACTTGGATGGTGCATGTAGCTTTCAGTTAATAACTCCATGGATGGTAGATATAGAGCTTTTAGTTAAAGGATTAGTTCAGTGGTCAAGCAGGGTCATCTTGTATGAAAGAGGACTACAAAAGAAACAAAATGGTGAAGAAAGCATTCAAAAATCTTATTGCGTTAAGGAGGTATTTAAGTTTAAAGTTTGGTATCATTTCTGTAGAAACGACTGAACTTAGACTAGTTGTGATGTCACAGCCTCAGATTCATGAAAGTCTTTATGTACATACAGTATGTTATAGTGTTACTGTATGTTTCTTTGATGAATTTAAACAGACCTCCGTGGTGTAGTGGTTAGTGCTTTGTCCTCTCATCTGCACGTCCCGGCTTCGAATCCCAGTGGGTCTGCAACCAATGAGTTTACAACTGGTTATCAAAGGCTGTGGCCGTCTTGATATAATATCCAGCACTGGATGCTTTCGGGATGTTAAACCATGCTATGCTATGCTATATTTTTTCTGAGAATTGTAACCCCCTACCACCTCCCTTGCTTGATTGCAGAACGAGCAGCCCATGCGGTGGAGGTCATGGGGCAGTAGGGTTAAGGGTGAAGCCCGTAGTAGGATTTTCAGCATTTTAATAGAAAAGTAGATTCATGAAAAGCATTGCATTTTCTGCCTAAAAACAGTCATCTCTGCTTCAAATTGGTCAATTGGTCAAGAAATTAACTTTACTTGTGTTGATTTGTATAAGATTTCACATAATTCGTGGCTCTACCATACTTTCTCCAAATCTATTTCAAGAATGGATGGCATTTTTTCGATCCCATGTTGCGAGCGTTGCGGTGGGGTAGCGGATAGTAGGATGGATTTTCAATCATTGGAACATGGGTTTGAATCGTGTCGATTACATGAGGGTTGACATTCATTTTTATTTTTATACATACACTTAGATTAACCAGACTTTTATCGTCATTTATATTCTTCATTCAAACCCAAAAAAGCGCATGAATTCTCAGGTATTTGCAACCTTCAAAAACACGCAGAATAGTTTCCATTGGCATTGTCTTTGAAATTAATATCACTAATTTTTCTCTAGACACTCAAAACACATCTGCTATCGAAAAATAATGCAAGCTATCTGAGCGAAAAATTGACATTCCTTCCTCGGACAATCTTGTACAAAACTGTTGGAACACGAGCTGTTTGAGAACTACATATGTTATAGTGTTATGTTTCTTTAAATTGTAACCCCCTGCCCCCCTCCCTTCCTTTTCAATGTTGAATTTCTGTCTTTATTTTTTAACATCATTTTCAGGAAACAACTGCCAACATTGAATGGGGAGAACAATTATAGTGAGGTAGGGGAGGGGGACACTAGCAGCGTCATTGAATGATAAAAATGTCTTTAAAATCCTAAAATATTAGTTACAATTAAAAGAGTAGAGATTAAAGAAGCAACAGAAAAAAGTTCTAGCATTTCTGATATCTAAATGTGGAATAATTTGCAATAGTAAAATAGCTTTATGAAAAATATCACATATTTTCACTAAATGTTTTAACAAGTTTTGCCTAAGATTGTAGGTCACTCTGTAATACGTCACATAATTAACATGAAATATGCAAATTGATTGCTGAGAATAAAAAAACATTGTAAAAGGGTCAAATTTTAATGCAATTGTTTGCTCCTAGGATCTTTCTAATAGATTTTTAAGCATTTTAGCTAATGTTGCCTCTACATGTACATGTACTGTATATGTGCCATACACTTAATGTGGGCCTTCTGTTGCTCAGAAAAGACACCAATAGTAACTAGATGTTTTCTTCTCTTTTATTTTCAGTATGACAGACCTCCAGCCCATTAATAGACAGTAGATAGTGATTCCGAGGTGTAGGAGAGTGACCTCAGCATGGAGTTTGAATCTGACAGCAGTGCTGCTCCAACACCCAAGCCAGCTAAGCCGCTGGTGTTTCGCATGCCTGACACTAATTCTGGCATTGAATCCATGCGTGAGGTCCTCTTGGATCGCGGATGGGAGGAGTTTCAAGAAGGAGAACAAGATGAGCAGGACTGGAATCTATGGTGGAGGGCTGCTCGGTACAGGAACTGTGACTACGAAGATTTAATGCCATGGCAACGACTCAACCACTTTCCTAAAACAACAGCGGTCACAAAAAAGGATATGTTGGCCCGAAATATGCGACGCATGAAAGGGGTGTATGGCGCCTCGGTATACAACTTCACCCCATTGGCCTTTAATCTCCCTAATGACTATACAAAGTTTGTCGCAGAATACACCCGCAGCAAACAACAACAGAAAGATGACGAAACTGGAAAGGAAGATTTCTGGATCTGTAAACCTGCCGACTCTTCCAGAGGGCGGGGCATTTTTATATTTCAAGATCTTAGTCAACTGACTTATGACTGTTCAGCTGTCGCCCAGCGTTATTTAACAAATCCTCTACTCATCGCAGGGTATAAGTTTGATTTACGTCTTTATGTTCTTGTGACTTCGTTCCACCCACTTTCCATTTATATGTATCAAGAGGGAATCGTACGTTTTAGTACGGAAAAATTTGACCTCTCTGCTACAGGTAATTTATTTTCACATCTCACAAACACCAGCATTAATAAATTCAGTCCAAACTATGGAGTAGACAAAGAAAGGGTTGGACCTGGATGCAAATGGAGCCTAACAATGTTAAGAAATTATTTCCATCAGCAAAACCTAGACGATGAGGTCCTCTGGCAAAGAATCTGTAACATTGTCACGCTTACCATGTTGGCTCAAGCTCCGAGCGTACCCAAAGTATCAGGGTCATTTGAATTATTTGGTTTTGATGTCATCATTGATGATAATTTCAAACCTTGGCTTTTGGAAGTGAACTTTAATCCAGCCTTAGGGTTAGACTGCGTAGTTGATTACACAGTGAAGAAAGCAATGCTGAATGATTTAATTGATGTGATGACGTATAAGGAAAGTGATGGGGAGAGGGGTGGCGAGCAGTTTCAAAAGTTACGAGCAAAGCATGGCTTTGGGAAAAATAAAAGAACAACAACTTCAAATGCTAAAGGTGTTGCAAGAATTGGACCTAGAAAAAACAATTCGGTTGGAAATGTTGGAAGGATGGCAAATAGTACCTTTACAAGGAGACAGGCATTAAGTAATAGAAGTGGTAAGCCTGTTTTACCACTTGGGAGGAGAGTTGCTGGTACCACAGCCAAACAAGCTCCTTTGTCCAAATCAAGTATCAGGACAGGAGATGAGTCAGAGGATGACTATGATGAGGAGATTGCTCGTGTTTGTGGTGTCACTTCATCAGATACCAATTTAAAGTCACCCACCAGCCTGAAAAGGTCATCCACTGATTTTTCTTCAAATAGGCAGTCAAAATTATCTCAAAGAGAAGCTAGCCAGGAGAGCTTAAAACGAAGGAATGGTAGTAAAATCAGTGGCACTGCTAGCAGAATTAACAGAGAAGGAATAAATGAAGTCAAATCAAGTAATCAAGGAACAAAGGTAAATCAGTTGTCGGAAAACCCCAAAATGAGGAAACAGTGTCATCAAGTAAAGGGAGCAGATTGGCCATAGATAGCCTGTCCATGCCAAATGTAGATGAAGCCCGTAAGACTTTAGAAAACCGGAAGGAACTTATACGCCAAAGGCAGGAACAGAAACAACCATCAAATCAGAATGTAGGTAGAGGGAGCTCTCAGGCCAGAGTACATTCTAATTTAAGCATTAAATCATCAAATTATGGCTTATCACCCCAGGGTGGGCTTACAGTTTCCAAAATGAAGGGTACTGTGTCTCGACCTTTAAATGGTGTGATCAAACGACCAACTGTACCGGGAAGACCAGGACAGCCTGTATCAACTCTTTCCAAGAAATCTTCAGTCAATGGAAAGGGGAGGCCATGGGGAGGTCCGACACAAACGAACAAGGCTCAGGGAGATCATAAACCTACAGACAAACGGTCTAGTAATGGAAGCTTATCAGATCTTACATCAAGACCAAAGCAAATTGGACCATTAGGTGCTAAGCAGAAGACAAAGGTTGACCCTTCAGTTGCTGGTCAGTCCAAGGTTAAAGGTCATCTATGGCCTGCAACCAATGTAGGAGACTTTGTTCTTACATTTCCATTTAATGATGCCACAAAGAGGGCATCTTACCCTTCTCTTGATATACGTACCATCATACGAGAAGCACAAAAGCAGCTACGTAGGACAATTTGTAAAGCACACTCTACCAAGAAAGTGGTGAGGGGTTCAGTGAGAGTTGGGGGACGTGCAACTGCTTTTCAGGGTGAGGGGAGTAAAAATGCTAATAATGCTAACGAGACCACATTTGAGGAAGGGTTAGCAATATGGGCCCTCTGAAATCCCCCTCCTTGAATGCGGCAAAAGCATGATGTTAGAATCTGGTGTATACACTCAGGATTAGCTGGTATATGTTAAAAAAGATTCTCAGACAGAATGCTTTTGTGTGAACATAAACCATTATCTTGAACCTTTCATGCCTAAAACCATTTCCATTAATAGACAGTTTGCTTTGGGCAATCTCATAACAAATTGGATAACATATTATCTGATGCAACTGTACAATCAGAGACCTAATACTTACTGTATTTGGTCAATGAACTTAAAAGATAATTTCTGTGGGAAACAGTATGTTTCAGAATGAGCTCAAATTTAAGCCATGTTTGTTGCATACAAATTGCTTACTTTAGGACCCTCTTACTGTATATGTTTTTATCTCCATTCCTTGCAAAAAGTGTAACTTCAAGAAATACAGTATGTGGTTCATGAATATTCATGCTTGGGTCATCTCTTGATTGTCCGTGGTCATACAGTATCTTGCAGAAAAAATGTATGATGGTCTATTTATTGCTTCCTATGTCAGTGTACACCAGTTGTACCATTTGAGGGATTTCAAGTTATTATACAGATGTGTATAGACAAGTAAAGTTTAATTCCTTAAAAATATATTTCAAACCATAAAAATAGCAAAAAAAATCATTAAAACATAATTTAAAATTGACCATTTTACAGCATCTTAAAATCTCAGACATCAATATGCAAGTTTGTGATGTATTACAGGATGACCTTGGTATTTTCATTTTATCCCTAATTTTTAAAGTGATTTAAGCGAATTCTGACCGAAATATATTCTAGAAGGAATAAACTTTCCCTTCATTTTCAGTACTTGAGATTGAGGAAAAGAATTACTGTGTACAATTTTGATCTCTCTGCCCTGTAATACACAACAAATTTAGCATAAATTAAAACATGAATTAATTTTTCATCAGCCATAACTTAAAAAAGAAACTCATTAAACTATTTTTTGAATGAAAAAACTGATCTACCTCTGATTTTAATACTCTTGTAACCAACAGAGAAAGCCAGAGAACTTGAAGGACGAAAACTCATATTGTTAAACATAGTTTTATCATGGCAGCTGACAAGCAGAAAGTAAGATTAAGAATAGTACTATAAATTACTGGTTTCAATTATTTTACTACTTCTTTCTCATTTCATTGTCAATCATGAAGAATATATTTCTTTGTATTTGTGACCTTGAAACAGGAGATTCTAGGGATTCGATGGTACTTTTTATATACATGTATATATATATTTGGTATCAAGTCATTTTCAGGTTCTTAAATTATCCATGGTTGTGTTTTGTGAATCCCAGTTCAATATTTCCTATAAGATAGTCGTAAGTTGCCTTACTTTTTCATCATCAATTGAATTTGATTATTAATGATTGTGATCTTGGCCTTACATTAAAGGATTAGTTCAGTGGTCAAGCATGTTTATCTTATATGAAAGAGGACTTCAAAAGAAAAAAATGGTGAAGAAAGCATTGCAAAAGCTTATTCCGTTAAGGAGATATTCAAGTTTAAAGTTTGGCATCATTTCTGTAGAAACGACTAAAATCAGCCTACTTGTGATGTCACAGCCTTAGATTCCTGTCTTTATGTATTTTAAAGAAAGTTTATTTAAATGTTTTCACTCTTTAAATTATTTTTTCATTAAAATTTCTTAAGGTGTTATATTATAAATACCCATCCTAGATTCAGTTTTGTCCCATGGCTTTTAAGCCATAAAATATGAGAGAATACATAAAGACTGAGGAATCTAAGGCTATGACGTAACTAGTCTGATTTCAATCGTTTCTACACAAATGATACCAAACTTTAAACTTTAATATCTCCTTAAAAGAATAAGATTTTTGGATGTTTTCTTGACCATTTTGTTTTTATTGAAGTCCTCTTTCATACAAGATAACTTGCTTGACCACTGAACTAATCCTTTAATTAGTTTTCTTCCTGCCTTATAATCATTTCGTGGTTATACAGTAGTTGTTCTCTAAGGTATAAAAACTGACGGGTTAACTTAATTGGTAGAACATTCGCTTTCCAGCCATAAGTCTTGGGTTTGTTTCCCAGCCAGTAGTCTTTGGTTTGTTTCCCAGCCAGAAGTCGTTGGTTTATTTCCCAGCCAGAAGTCTTGGTTTGTTTCCCAGCCAGAAGTCTTGGGTTTGTTTCCCAGCCAGAAGTCTTGGGTTTGTTTCCCAGCCAGAAGTCTTGGGTTTGTTTCCCAGCCAAGTCATACCAAAGACTAAAAATGGGACCAGCTGCCCTCTGGCTTGGTGCTCAGCATAACGGATTGGACCAGGGTAATAGCAGGGGTAATAGTACAGGCTTGTGCACTGTATGTGGCTGCAGCTTGCATGAGCCTAAAGTTTCCATAGTAAAGCTCTTTGAATGTGCTATAAAAAAAATATATAAAAAAGTATTATTATAAAGTAAAGCTATATTCAGGGATTCCCAGTTTCCTTAATGAATGACTTCACCAAAGTTACCCTTTGGATCGGTTTCAAGGGATGCTGAATGTATTCAAACATATTGTAATATAGATTCTTGCATTATTTATTGAAGAGTTGAATTCATAAAGTTCTTCCCGCAACCAAACTGGCCGTTTGGGCACCAACTGCAGGGTTTTCTTTGTCACTGGCAGGTTTGTCAATCTAGAGGCATGACCATACCATCTTAACTTCTGTTTTTTAGTTGACAGAAGGTCTTCAAAGGGTCAAATGGCTTGTGAATTCTTCTGTACACTTCTAGTCAAAGATGACATTGAGTACATTTTTGTCAGTAAAATTATTCAAACTTGAGAGACAAGTTTTATTTTTGTCCTGGAAATTAAAGTATAGGGACAGGTATAAAGGTATATGGATTTTGTCATGTATATGTTCCTTTTAATAGTCTGAACATTTTATTAACATACATCTGTATCAAAAAAATCCTTTCGTTTCTGAGATATTTGCGAAAAAGTGAAAAAATTAAGCCCCAAGAAACTGCTTGACTTCCACTATTAAAAAAAGGTGCGTGACGTAAGAATAAGGACAGTGTCACTGTGTCACATTGACGTAGGCTACTTCAAAACATCAGTTTCATTGAATCAGACATTAGAATATCGCTCAGTTAGCGATATGCTAACCATTTTCTCATTTATAAAGAGGAAGTATCAACTCAAGTTTTGATCCATTATTTCTTTATGATTGGCAACTCCACTTGTTACGTCAGGCTGTAAGTATTACTGTGTGGTACATTGTAACTTTCTCATAACGTTAGTATTGTACTGTCCTATCCTTACGTCACAAAAAAAAACTTCATACGTAATGAGCATACATTTGGAGAGAAGCCAGATTTTTCACATTTTGGGATTGATTTTGTAGGAAAGTAATTTTTGGTGAGTGTTTATGAAGGGCATTTTATATCAATTTATGCAAAGTGGTTGCTACCTGTCAATATACCTTTAAAAAAAGTGATTTTAAGAAAGTCCTGGAGAAATTTCCCTGCCCTCTCACAGCAGGATTAATGCTATATTCACAAACTTTCTTTAAAGGGGACATGTTTCTCAATATTTGAAAGGGTGTTTGTTTCTATCTTAGGAAAAGAAGAGGGGCATGCATACCCTCTGGATCCACCTCCGCCAATGTGTTTAATTTTTCAAAGATGGAACAGGGCTGTATTCATTCTTATTATAAGGTTTACATAATATTTGTAAAACCAGTATCTATCTCATTCCTTCGCACAAATGCATATTCCAAAGAATTCAAGCCTTTAAAAACTTGTATCACATTTTGATTGATCTTGGTTGTATTTTTTCAATATTTGAAATGTAAATTTTGTAGATATATTTGGTGTAAGATTGATATTACTCAAGATTATGAACCATCGTATTGATGGATATTTTTGCTACAGGTGTACGGGTGTTTTGTATTTTTGTGTTTACATTGTACCAATTTACTTGCATGACTTCAAACCTAATATGATATTAGAAACGCGAGATGATTTATGTGGTCCCCATAATGACCAAATGCCTCTCTTGAATTTCACAAGGGCCTTGAAATGTCACAAGGGCCTTGAAATGTCACAAAGGCAACGATCTATGGACAGGCAGCAACAACTTGAGATCACTGGCAATTGGAAGAAAAAGGCTATAAACTAAGAAAATGGGAATAAACCAAGAAAATGGGCTGTAAACCAAGAAAATGGGCTATAAACCAAGAAAATGGGCTATAAACCAAGGAAATGGGCTATGATTCAAGGAAATGGGCTATGAACCAAAAAATGGGCCATAAATCAAGAAAATGGGCCATAAACCAAGAAAATGGGCTATAAACCAAGAAAATGGGCTATAAACCAAGAAAATGGGCTATAAACCAAGAAAATAGGCTATAAACCAAGAAAATGGGCTATAAACCAAGAAAATGGGCTATAAACCAAGGAAATGGGCTATAAACCAAGGAAATGGGCTATGAACCAAGAAATGGGCTATAAACCAAGAAATGGGCTATGAACCAAGAAAATGGCTATAAACCAAGAAATGGGCTATGAACCAAGAAATGGGCTATAAACCAAGAAGATGGGCTATAATAAACTAAGAAAATGGGCTATAAACCAAGAAAATGGGCTTTAAGCCATGAAAATAGGCTATACACCAAGAAAATAGGCTTATAAACCATGCAAATAGGCTGTAAATCATGAAAATATGCTATAAACCAAGGAAATATGCTATAAACCAAGAGAATAGTAATTTGAAAAAGTTTTTTTAAAATATCTTAATATTTGACTATATTACAAGTTTCGATTCTATGGCCTTATGATAAATTATGCAAATTTCATATCAATTTCATTATGTAAACTTAAGATTTTCAATTGGGTTTTGAGTCTTTGTTATGTTTCCAATAAAATTCTAGCAGGACAACACTTTCTGAAAACATTTTCAAGGACAAAGATGTAGAAAAGAAATTGGAAGAGTTACATAGATCTTGCCAATCAGTCACTTTTTGTCCAAATTCAAAAATACTTAACAATTTTGTAACTTCTAAACGGAATAAGATCTTAACATAGTTTTTCCACCACTTTGTTACTAAAAAATTTCCATCATATATGAAAAAACAAAAATCCATGGGAATATATCTTTAAGATTGTAATGTATCATTTTTTCTTTTGTCAAAAGATGTTTCAAATGGCAACACTTATTCTTTGTATGATTGAGATGCAAGGTGCAACAACAACTTCCCGTGATGTAGTTTTACAAATTAAAATGTCAGTAGCCTCACAGCTACAATTTGGTTTATTTGAACCAAATCAAAAAGATTTGATGAGATGTTACTCATGTCTACTTTTGGAAATGAAATCATGTATCAAATTATTACACATCTGATTTGCAGATAGGGTTATTGGTGAGAAATAAGTGATTTTTGGCATATTGTGCTTAATCTTTGAAATACTGTACAATTGCATTTTGGGTCTTGTAGAAAACATGTTGTTTTCTAAAACATCAGTTCCTATCTATCATAGACCTATTCACCAAAGCTGGTTTATTCTCTGTTTGACAATTTTGAGAGTCTAGTATAAACTAAAGCCTACAGAATCCCCAATTAAAGATGAGAAGCTTCAGATTAATGAATTAGTTATTGCAATTCAGAAAGCTAGCTTTTTAAGCATATTGAAGAGTACTGTAGATTTGAAAGCAAACACATATATAACTTTAACAGTAAGATGGGGCTCAACTATTTAAAATGAACAGTCTAGGACTACTGTGGCTGCAATTTCTGTACAGCATTATGCTAATTTTTTATTCTCAGATGTCCCTGGTAAAGAAGAAATTATTTATGAATTTACTAGCACCAGCAATTTAAGGAGGAAAACCTGTGCTAATCTCTAATCGACATGCTGAAGCATATGGTTCAACATTGGTGGAATTAAATTATAAAATGTGGAAAATGCTGATCAGGCCATGTAGTATAAGGAATAGTGTATTTGAAACATGTTTGGTCGCCAGACTGATATGACGGAATTCTCCTGGGCGACAGTCAAAGAGATTCAATTTTGTTCTTCTGACTTCCTTCATCCTGACATTTGTTGTGTTGTTGAAAAACATTGAAAATTCCTTTCAATTGTTAGAAGTTAATAAATTTGTAGTTAACCATCTTGCCATTTGTAGAACAAAAAAATTATTTTAAAAAATACAGATTTGGAAACAGATGATATATTTTTCATATTTTGCAAGTCTTCCTGTTTACTTGATGAAATTGTGATATAAATCATGTATACTGTTTGTATGGAATTTCAAATTAAAAGTTCACATCTGGAAAAAAGTTCTTTGTTATAGTAGATTTTGCCATTCAAGGGACAACCTATGTCCCCATCATGTGTGCTATGTCCCATCATCATGTCCCCATCATGTCCCCCCATCATTTGTGCCTTCTACTGTACTTGAGTTTTAAGAATAATGTATGAGTGACATTTGTATAATTGAAGGTTTTGCTAAGTTTGAAATGCCTTATTGTGTATTGTCTTTTTAATTTAATTATTAAGTGACCTATGTTTTGCACTATTTTTTTACAGTCCATGCCCCACAAATTATTCTCTGTTATCTATGGGAAAAAAACATGTTTTTATAAAAACATTCACAGGCAAACTTTGCCCACCCTGTAATATTACTCTTCTGCTTTGTTTGAAAGTCATATATTTATAGAATAACCAAGTTTAAACTGCCTTATAAGGTCTATCTACAAGTAAGTCTTATAAAAGTGACCAAAGGTAAATCTTGAAATAAATCATATTTTGGTATATCTTTGGCCTCACCATATCTCTCTTATTGAACACAAGGTCATAAAATATCAATTTAATCACTCACTGCCTTTGGACTTCATTGTTTACCCTCAACCCTTCCCCAAGATAGTTGGCTCTTTGGGGAAGTTGGTTCTTTTGCAATAATCTGAAATTATTATGCAAGCTTTATCAGTATTAAAATGCATGCTGGATGATTTTACCAGGAAAGTGCCATTCTGAAGTTTCACCTCTCTGGTTATACTTTGGTGTATCAAGAATGTTTATGGGAATGGTTGCCTTAATATCATTGCGTGTTACTTTTATATTAAAGGATTTGTTTGGTGATCAAACATGTCCATCTTTTATTTTTGGACGACAGAATTAGACCTAAACAGATTGTATCCTGTTATCCATTTTGATATAAGATAAGCATGCTTGATTACCAAACTCATTCTTGAGACAGAAAACAGTATTAACAGTTTGTAGGCTATCAATTGTTTGCTATGTGAATTGACTGTGATGCAAATTTGTGGCCTTTAATTTGTACCATTTGTGATGTAATGCTGAGAATCTGCATGAATGCAGATATATCTGATTGAGAAGTATTACCAAGTTCTTGTGTAAACTGTGCTGTGTCATGAATTCTGTACATTCAATCATTTTGATATTCTGAAATAGAAATATATCAGCTCAAGGAGCTGGCACACATATCTTGTTTATTTCATGGTATTTTCTATTTTCTCATCTAATTACCAATCTTTTTTGGTAAATCGAGGCAATTTTGATGTTATCCCAAAAAGTGTGAGGTAGGGGAGGTGGCCAAAGCACCTTTATAATCCTACTTCTAAGAAACAAATTGGGGGTCTGAACTTTCCTGTGGCTATGTTGCTGGATTCATCAACCTTCTCTCTAAATACATGGAAAAGAGGACCAAACTACATGACGTCTAAACTAATCTACAATTTGATTATCTTGTCAAAGAATTTGAAGATTTTGCCCACATGCATACAGGTGGCTGCCAGGAGGTCGCAGTACTTAAATTTGGCATTTTACATCCTTTTCTCAACAGCTAAGATTATGTAGGTGTCCACTGCCGTTTTATAGCACTGGTGAATGAAGAATTAAACCCAGGATTTTATCTAGCTTGCCAAAGGTGAATGATATCCTCCGTAGCATTAATTGAACAATTTTGAGATGCTTCAATGTACACATGGGACTTAACAAACCATGCAGGTACAAATGTTAAAACCAAACAATTATATAATACACAAAAATGTTTTTATTTAACAGTTAGTTTATTTTACATTATCTTTGTGAACAATATTTTCTCTGAGATAATTACAAATATCTGCAAATCTTATGAAACAATATAATAACACAATGTTACCTGGACTCACTTCCACCAGAGAGAATGTAAACAGCATTTAAACTACGAGAAGGCATCAGTCAATGGGAAGCACACGTCTCATTCTACTCTCACCACCAATGGGACAAAAACACTCATTTTCTTTCGAAAGACTTTCTAATTTACCTTAGTATACAGATACTGAAATACTACTTAGTCAAATTATAATGTTACATCTAAGTCAAATTCCAATGTTACTTTTTATTCCCTTCTCTAAGCGAATTTCTATGTTAAAGTAAGCCAACTTAAGAAGTGAGAGAAACTTTAGTTTCAGCACAAATTATTCAATTGCATAAACTATTAATTGTAAGGAGCGATGCATTATTCCACCTTCAATAATCATATTTTTCTCGTGCATACAATTACACTAATATTCAAATCCACCGTACTTGCTTTCCTGGATACTATATAAATTTTCGACAACATGTGAAGGCTCAAAAAGATTTTCTTGCCTTATATACCTAAAATTGAATTCATCCTAACTATTTATGAGCTATTTTTTTATCTCAATTTCAGTTGCTCTTGTTTGTTTAGCAATGACAGGTTAGTTGTACATGCACACTCACATGTACTCTGTGGATCTTCTCTCAAACTCTGATCATTCATCACTCAATAACTGAATATGCTACAAGTGAGAAACACCACAACAAGAAACTCCCCATTTGCTGTTTGTTAAAGGTTAGAAAATCCGTAAAAGAAATGTCTGAATTAATCAATTAGTGACCATTTTACTCTCATTAATTAAGAATTACATCAAAATCTTGTACAATTTTGGAGTTTACTAAAAGTCATTTATTTTCTCTTCTATCATCCAGGTGTATTTTGCTATAATAACATTTCCCAACATACAGTATTAAGGTGCTATATAAATTCTTTGGTAAATAAAAAAACCTCCCATTTGAAGTGTTGCTCTGTAACATTCAAATTACAATGCATTTGAGCCTCACTTGAACACCAATTTTTCACTTGTGATGTGGATGATATAGAAACATGGTAGGAGGGCTTACAATATTAGAATTGAGTTTATTACTAAGACAAATAATCCTCAACTTTATCCCTGTCTCAAAGGTGATATGCAACATTCAAATTAGCATAAGTCTACAAAATGAAAGCTTCCAAATGTGTTATGATATGCATCATATAGAAACATGGCACAGGAGGATGCACCAAAAAGATGTAAAAAAAACAATCTGGATTTTTTCCGACGCAGATCCCCTCTCATCCTCCTCCCCCCCTCCCTCCTTTCAAATGTTCTAGGTTTAGGTTGTTTAGTGATACATTCATATGAGGTCACTTGTGCCATAGAGAGGTCAACAGGGCAATATACCCAAAAGTGAGGGCACAAGTTTGTACTGACTCTAAAATAATCAGGCAAGCTTTTGGCCTGTGGAGAGCTACAAACTTCTCTAACATCAATATTCATACCATGTAGTTATCTAAGATTCATCCACAATAGCATTATGTCACTTTAGGAAGCAAAACAGGTCAATGAATATTTGAAAAATTCAGTAAAAGGATGCTTTCTGCCTGAAAACCTTTTGTTTTTTTGGAGGGGGGTTGGGGAGACACTGTGAGGTTACTTTTCAACACACTCCCAAAATCTTTGAAATGCAATGACTCCTAATGGAAAAAGATATCAACATGGTTTTTACACTAAATGTTTCTTTCATAGTCCTCTGTCATATATATATATATATATATATATATATATATATATATATATATATATATATATATATATATATATATATATATATATATATATATATATATATATATATATATATATATATATATATATATATATATATATATATATATACATACAAACATATATATATATATATATATATGACATGTATGTATATATACATATATATATATATATATATATATATGTGTATGTATGTATGTATGTATGTATATATATAATATATATATATATATATATATATATATATATATATATATATATATATATACACATGTATGTATGTATGTATGTGTATATATATATATATATATAATATATATATATATATATATATATATATATATATATATATATATATATATATATATATATATATATATACATATATTTATATATATAAATGTGAAAATTGAATGTGAAAATTGAGAGAATATTCCTTTAATATGTGTCTACTTCTCCTCTAACTATAATCTCACATAAACTGATGGTGCAAACAGTGCAAGAAAAAAGGTGAAAATGAATGCAATGGTGAAATGTGGAAAGAAAATTTGATAGAAATTGGGATTACAGGAGAAAACAGAGAGGTAAGGCAGTTGCACAAACAAAACAATCATATTGTATCTCAACATTAAAGGGTATCTAATTTGTGAATGAAATAATATGTTGAAATATATTCCAAATAAATTGAACATCCTTCATCTCAAGTAAAAAGTTTATCACGAGTCAATAGATCTTTTTATTACGGATGATCCATTTCTCGTTATCAAACAGCATCTCTGCTCTCTCTCAAAACAATAAACACTCTGGAATATAAAACTCCACTTGAACGTGGATCAAGCAGGAACATCTTTTACAGTTAAATACATCCCCCAGATTCCTTGGCATAAGTATAAATACATACTCGGGGCCAGATGACTCAAGATGCATATCCCCGGGATTCCTTGGTGTAAGGCATCAGATGACTCATCAGCAGGTCAAAAGCTCCCCCTGTGGAGCCATCATAAGATTGAAGTGGCTATACACATTGTTAGGCTATCAGCAGGTCAATGTGATCAAAACTCTAATGATCACTTTAACACTTTTCAAGTCAAAGTGACCACTCACTCGTATGTGAACCACTATTGTAACCACTAGTTATGTGAAACACCACTACAACTCAAATGAGTTCAACCCTGCAGATCAATGTGACCACAACCCTAAATACAATGTGACCACACCCCTAAATACAATGTGACCACACCCCTAAATACAATGTGACCACACCCCTAAATACAATGTGACCACACCCCTAAATACAATGTGACCACACCCCTAAATACAATGTGACCACACCCCTAAATACAATGTGACCATATGCATCCAGTAGTCCAATATGACCCCAAACTCAGGTATATGAAATTTCCCTGAAAAAAATCCTACAAATACTTATTATAATTACTCTAAAATTGTGCAAGAATTATTCTCAACTGAACCTGTATATCTCACTGCTCTCCATCTGATACTTTGCAAAGAGTTATGCACCACAGATATTGCACATATACTTAACAAAAGAGTTATTCTACATGGGTTTACAATGCCAGTAATTCACAACAGCGACACAAAGAGAGCCCTGGGCGATATTCTTTGATGGTTGGTTGGCTGGTGAAGTTTAACTGCACCATGACAAAGATGGTCAAACTATGGTGGAGAGTGCTTTCATGTTGCCCTGAAGAGCAAACTACCTTTGGTTCCAAAGACTTTAGTTGTCACTGCTTCACAGGCCATCACCAAAGAATGGCATGGCACATCTCCTTCCCAAAACCACATCCAACATTTGCATTGATATTTCAACATAGTCAAATATATCATGAATAACAGAATAAATCCTTTTCAAACTTTGTTGTACCATTTTACAAATAAGATGCCTGTGATACAAAACATCCATTCTTATCACTATCACCAAATGAAGTTTTTGCAAAATGTTTATTGTTCATTATAAAAATACTTTCAAATTTTTCTTGGTGTCTTTTTCTCACCTCTAAAATCATTTGGCAAATCTCTTTACATACTCAAAAGTTAATCTATTCAAAATGTTTCCATTCCAAAGCACTGCACCATGCACATTCAGCATATTTTCAAAAGATGTGCAACCACGCAAAATTCACTTTTTGTGAGAGCCCTCAGACTAATCTTAATAAATACAAAATATACAGAACCATAGAATAGACGGAGAGCTTCACAAAAATATTTCTAGACCAAAAGAGCCAGACTTTTAGGACAAAGACAGATATACTAACAAAAGATAGTCCGTGCAGAATGAGATGATTACACTAATATTTCTTTTTTTCATAAACTGCTAGGCAAGCTCTTGTTCATTGCTAGTTTTTAATTGGATTTATATCTTCACTGTCACAGTGAATGGCAAAACACTCCAGGTACACCATTGTTGTGGGAAAAAAGGGTAAAGGCAGCAGTGAAGAAACTGTTATCGTGGAGAGAAAACAGACCAAAAATGTTTTTGTTAATAAATAGAAAATATGCATAACAAGTCATAAATCTGATATTTTAAGCCAATATTTCTGGTCATTTTTTCAACAATAAGATAAGTGCTCAAAAAATCCCGTCATCATTTATAAAGGGGGACCCTCTAAAAAGTATAAGGGACCTTCCCCCTCCCTCTTCTCGTTCTGGTATCCATCAGTAACAACGTTTCATTTATGTCATTTATTCTAGACTTCAAATGTTTATCAGATTTCTCCAAGCCCAAAATAATCTCATCATTTCTCTCTTTGTCTTTACCACCTCGAAATAATTACCATTAAATGAGGTTTCGTCACTTGTAGTTGTGAAAAGGAATGATGACTTCACTGTAACAACATTGATGCTATATACCATTTTTGTTCATGTCCCTCAAGACCAAGATAAGTTTTCTGATTTTCTCTCTCTTTGTTTTCACCTCGTCCTGGCTGAACCACTTGCTCAAACCTTTTATGGGCACTCTGTAATTCCGGAGTGGTCTCTGTGGAAAAAGAAGTAAAATAGCCCAAACTGTTAGTAAAGAAAGCTTTTACTCTTGTATGCTTTGACAATTCTTAGGTAATAGCAGAATCTTAAAGGTCTAGTAACAGGTAGCAGTTTCTACATCACTAAATCTTTAAAAAAGCTTGTGCAAGGGTGTTTCAGCTGACGTCATGAGGTCACTTGACTTGGTTTACATCGCCATTTTGTCGGGAAAAACACTGTCATCTGCTGTTCACTTAATTAGACTTGCGTACGTTTGCATGTTGTTATATAATATTATTTTAACTTGATTATGCCAGATTCTTGCTGTGCCATGGAAATCACACTGATTGGTTGCACTAATAGATGTGTGCAGGGAAATAAAATGACATTTTCCGATTTCGATCTGATCCTGATTGACCTTCAAAGTGGGACGCGACGGTTTTCAACCTACAGTACACACTAGGATTTGCAGCGAGCACTTTATATCAGGTATGTAGGCTTTGTCTGAGTATAATAAACAATCAGCTGGCTTTAACGTTAAAGTTACTCTTCATATACCCGGTGAATATATAAAACTTAAGAAAAATATGAAGTAAAATCAGAAGTGAACAATAACTGTTAGTAAAATTTGCTGAACTAGTACTGGAAGGTTGGCACGTGTGATGTGACTGGGCCATGTGAAACCCAGCGATGCCGCTGCCCTGCAAAATGGCTTCTGGATGAGTTAGAGTCACGTGATGAAATCCTCTAGACTGTTTCAGTTAGTCAATCAAAGCTTCAAGATTTTAGAATTTAATCAAACTTTGTGATGTCATTAGATGAACACAGCTCAATCCGTAAGTAATTTTTAAAAATGTCATCTTCAACAATCTTAACTTTGATTTCATCGTTGCCGATTACCTATTGCCCATGAGGTATAATCAAGCTTTCAAATACCTGAATGGAATCAGATATTGCCTTTCAAAATATATTTTAGAAAGGATTGAAAAATAGAGGATTTACATAAACAATTAAAGACGTGTTTATCTGCCAATGTAACAAATTATTGCACAATAAGGCAAAAAAAATGAAAATGCTGTACAAAAGTCAGTCTTTAGCTGTTTCTAATGAGTCTTTGCTGCATTAATGGTCTACTCTGTAGCCTTTTTCCAAATCTGATTCGGTAATTTCCGGATAACTAATATAAATAATGTCACATGGCCGAGATTCACGTGTCAATAATGGACCAATCATATACTGGAGGAATCTTATCAACTAATAAAATACTGGAAGAATCTTGGCTGTCTGCACAATTCACGCACGGTATGGGACCAAGCGTATGAAAAAATGTTTTCAAGTGCACATATCATACGTGCGTTATACATGAAGGAAATACGTGTGCATATTGCTGCTTACATATTTTTTCTCAAACCTGAACCTGATTGGTTGGGAAACAAAGGAAAAGTTCCCCCAGCATTTATTTGATTGGTCAAAGTACTGAAGAAATCACGTTAGGTTTAACTCGGTTTGAAAAGGTCTATATTTGAATTACTTACCTGCAGTTGTCATCAGACCTTTAAAGGATACATAAACACAACTCATAGACTTGATACAAGTCAAGCAGCTTCAACAAAACCTACAAGTAAAAACTGTATCTAAATCAGTCTGGGAGAAGACATAAAATAAGGAACTAAAAGGTTCCTAAATCAACAACCTTTTAGACACATGATGCATTTACTCATAATGCATTGCTATTCTAATATTAAAACCTTTATGTAATTCAAATTTTAAATGATAACAGAAAAATTGCTTTTGGGAAGGGAATTTTGAATGCGTGTTATTTACCTTACCTAATCCAATAGCTAGACATATTTTACTACCATTTTATATGTTTACTATCTGGTTTTGAGAAAACAAGTTTGTTTGTTTGTTTGTTTGATGAGGGCTTAATGGCACCACACGATGAGGGTCAAATTGTGCCTGAGAGATTAGATCAAAACAAGACAAATTGGTAAAAAGATAAACAGTTTTGTTTTCAAAAAATGTTGAAATGTTTTAAACTTTTCAAATGTTTTTCATGTGATATTCCATTCATGAGATTTCTTTTATTGAAATCTGCATCATTTTCTTTATTCTATGTAATGTAAAGTCCACTGGTAATACTTTTTGAAAAGATTTTACTTCAGTTATTTTAAGGAAATGTTACATCACTAATGATTAAGGTTCCTAACTTAGGACATCTTCCTTACTCTTAATAGATTCTTCCTACTATTGAGTTGAAAGTTTATACCAGGAGAAAGCCATTTCACCAATCTTTTAAGTCTATGATGGCATCACTGACATATTCATTTATAAATCTAATGTAATAGTAATCTGTATTGCTTATCTAGTTCTAATTACTTTGACATGACATCATCAAAGACTTGATCTGTTTAAATTAGAACCTCTAATTAGCTTTAATAACATGAGCAAGTAGAGGAGTTTTGGTAATACCCCAACATTTGATACAGAATGTTAGGTATGCCAAAGACGGTCATTGTAGAGGTCACTTCCCGTCAGGAAGCAGTTCAAGACAATCCCACACCAAAATAATAAATAATTTCCACCCATTATTTTTTATTTTCTAGGCATATGCCAGGGAAAGCACACGTAAGTCACAATGACTTGTTTTCAGTGTATACTCGATGAATTTGCCAGAATGGAAAGTGGATGAACATTGGGTTAACACCCTACTCTTTTCGCTAAGTGTTCAGAGAACCAGGCAGGGGGTGAAACCCCTACCATCAGGACCAACGGCTTTACGCGTCCTCCGAAGGACGGTGAGCGCCACCCAACCAAAGGTCGGGTGGGGGAGAAGGTGTGATGCAGACGACAAACCTCTGCGCTTGATGTCTGCTAATATCGTTCTGCATATCTGTGGAAAAATCACGGTTTAAATCACTGTTGGACTTGAACCAGGGACCTCCAGCATCTCAGTCGTACGCTTAGCCGCCTGAGCTACCTGCTGTGTATTCAAACAGTTGAATACTTACTCTGGCCTTAAATGCTCATCAATCTGGTGTTTACTCATCGTAATTGCAAATTAAATTGTAGTGCTTACCTTAAAAAACTTCTCTACATACTCCAACACGTACACACCGCAATCACTGAAATTGTTTTGCTGTGGTACGTCCACCATAGCTCCTCGTATTGTCTGAGTGGTGAATTTTAACGGTGTATGTTTCCGCGAGATCCATTCCTCTTCCAAGTACCTAAGGATAATCAAATTGAAGTAAACCTATATTTTATACTCCATGTTTGGTTGCAATCACCTTAAATGGAAACAGGCAGGTGGAACATTAACCAGCTACATAGTTAAATTCCATCAAGCATAGAGGGCTTATAGAGCCGTACTTGACTACCCCTGGATGCGAGACCAATCTATCACAGGTTAAGTCCTTAACCGAAACTGGTACTCATTTCACAGTGTCCAGGTACCCAGAATTAAAAAAAATCTACGGTTATAATTGCAGGAAAATCAGGAATTTGCAGGAAGAGAGAAAAATCATTACCATTTTTTATTTAATGTTTTAGATTTCTTGAGTAAACAACAGTATATGTACTCTAAAAATATCCCCCATATTATTGTGCGATAGTACATTTTATTGCAAAAGAGGGAAGTATATAATGATGTATTCACTTTATCAATATTATTTCTGTCCCGATTTTTTGTGGGAAGATTTTTGACACCATGCTTCAGAACATTGGGAGATTTCATAATTAATTTTAAGTCCACAGGTACCTCACGATAACCAAGCTGAAGGAATCTTATATTTAATCATTCTGTTGCAATCACTTTATATGGAAACAGGTAAGTTGAGTCAAAAGCATCTAGTATGTAAGAATTACATTCAAATCTATCTGCTCCTCTTTTGATATGAGCTAACTTCCAAAATGTTCTGATTTGGTGGCTTCAATCATCAAATCTGTAATCTTGGCTTAGCAATTAGACTTATCGTATTCAACGTACTAAGTGCCCCTGCTCTAATAAGCACCCGTCCAACATTTTCTGACTGATAGCACAATTTATTTGATTGATTTGAAGACTAAAAATAAGTTTTGTTACATAATTTGCTTATTTTGCATCTGACGCTCACAATGTTTTTGTGGTGATTACTGTGGGGCTAGCATAGAATCAGTACAATGCACTTTAAAGTACAGTAGCACACCGTAGGCAGACGGAGCGTGGGCGCTTTATCATGACAAAAGTTTGGACATAAAAAATGGTGCAATTCTTTTTTCAGCCCCGGACGCTTATTACGTTGAATACGTTATACACTTTCAGGTATGATAAACATCAAGTAGTACTTACTCTCTAAGTTTCTGTATAACATGTCTTCTTGTAGGTCCTTTTAAGGAGTCCATTATCAATATGCATGGTCTGTAAAGCAACAAGAAGAAAAACAAAAATGTTTGTTTGTTTGATGAGGGCTTAACGGCACCACGACAACGGAGGTCAAATTGTGCCTGAGAGGTCAGATCATTCTAGAGGTAGAAAGGAAAGGAAACAGGGGGAGAATGAGAGAAATTTAAGAACAAAAGGTCAGAAAGCTGTGATTGAGAGGGGAGGTGCATGGTTGAAACAAAAACAAAGTAGAGACGCGGTGGAAGAGGAGAATTGAATATGGTTGTAGAGGGAGAGATGATAAAGGAAGGAGATAATTTTATCCGGAGGATTGGAAGAACTTAGCAAATGAGTTGTGGGGAGCGAGGGAAGCTCTGGGAACAAAAATGAAAACGGGAATTCAACTTTGCATACAATAGCACTGTTGCCAAAAATAATTATCCTAAATCGATTGGTAGGTTGTTAAAGAAGCACTAGACCAAAAAGTGAGGGCATTCGTTTTTGCGAATTACACAGATATATCATCCACAAAATATCGATAAACTTCATGCCTCTATAGCCCAGAGATGACATGAGGGCAAAGGTCACTTGAATATTCATATAAACAAGAAAATTGCAATAATGTTGTGTGCTAGATAAGCATTTGATCTTTTGGGGACCCCCTAAAAATACACCCTCACTTTTCGATCTAGTGCTCCTTTAAGAAGTACCGTATTTTCAATAATAAACGCCCCCGGGGCGTTGCACAGGGGAGCGTTTATTTGAGGGTAAAGTATAAAGAAAAAATGTAACTTACAAAAGAACGGCAATTCTTTTTAGGCCTATGGTATTATTTTTTTCAAGCGAGAAATGAGTCCTTGCGAACTCGCAGAATAAAATTAAGTACATGGGATTTCCAAGCCAGCTGCAACCTGTGAATGTTGCCGTTTGTCTAAGGTTACAGTGGCTGTTATTCTGCAGTTGTTCTTTAAAAAACACCAACAAATTTTTGATGATTCCTGAGGCAAGTGTCCCACAACAACTCCAGTCCTCAAAACTGACACTGCATGTTTGTCCATAACATTATTAGCCTCTTGCTCGCACTCTAATATCTCCCCTATCTTTGGTTCCCAAATATCCTTGTACACGTGGAATCCTCGAATTACGCTATTTATCCGATGTGTTAAAATTGGTTCTGTTTCTTTACTTTAATTTGAACACAATGCCATATTCCTTACGTCCCTGTACATAGTTTCGTACGATCAAAACACATGAGTCACTGTACTTAAATAATAAACCTCGCCGCGCTCAGTTAGTTAAGTCATCGCACCTATTTGACACATAACTTTTGCAGACTATATTTGACCCGAATCACTTTATTGCATTTTTGCGAAGGGTTTGGTGGTATCTCTATTGTCACAGTCATTTACTTAAAGGGGAAAAATCAAATGATTAACGATGAATACAACTTTCATTTGTTATGTTTTAGTTAAAACATTTTTTCATCTCTCCAGCGTATTGTAGCAGTCACAACCAAAGAATTTAATTGCACACAATTGAAACCCTATAACCCCATTAAAAAGTAATGAAGTCCTCAAGACCGCGCCTTTGACTGCGTGCCCCTGATAACCTAGAAAACTTAAAAGTAATAAAATGTTGTTTTGTATATAGGAGTCATTTGATAAAACTTTAGACTGAAATTATTGCAGGTTCGCAGAATCGTTGTTTCTCGCTGGATTAGTGTTACAACAGTGTTTATTTTGCATAATCATTACTGGATTATTGTTATACTGTAATTCATTACTTAAAAGTACAATTATTTGCCTCTGGACT
This sequence comes from Chiridota heheva, assembly GCA_020152595.1. Classification (NCBI taxonomy): domain Eukaryota; kingdom Metazoa; phylum Echinodermata; class Holothuroidea; order Apodida; family Chiridotidae; genus Chiridota; species Chiridota heheva. The sequence continues at coordinate 152,620 of JAIGNY010002382.1, read as the reverse complement.
CTGAAGTTTTATCAATGACCATAGTTTACAATTAAAATAATTAACTTCTTGGTATCAAAATGCCACGGAAGCAGTCATATACCATTGGATTTAAACTGAAAGTAGTGGCCCATGCAGAGGTGAATGGGAAGCGCAATGCGACCAAAATATTTGATGTGGACCGTAAAAGAGTTAGGGAGTGGTGCCAAAATAGTGATAAACTCAAAGAACTCAATAAGAAGAGTGCAAAGAGATTGCAAGGGGGAGGAAGAAAGGTCAAGTACGCTGACATCCAAAAGCAGCTCCTGTCTTGGTTTAATGAGCGCAGGGATGCTGGGGTACGTGTAACTGGGAAAGCCCTCTGTTTCGAAGCCCTCCGTCTCCACAAACGAGGGGGGAACCAAAGTTTCAAAGCCTCATGTGGATGGTTCACCCGTTTCAAGAGGTGCCATAACATAACCTTTCGCCGTTCTACACACATCTCTCAGCATGCACCAGAAATAACTGACGACAGAATTGACAAATTTCTAAAATATATGATCAGGCTGCGCAAGATACACAACTTTGAAGACTCGGAAATCGACAACATGGACAAAACGCCAGTCTGGGTGGAGATGCCTGGCAAGTCCACGCCTAATTATTCTGGGAGGAAAGAAGTCTCGGTAACCAGCACAGGACATGAAAAGAAACGTGTCACCGATATGCTCGGGGCAATGGCAGATGGCACCAAACTTTCCCCACTGGTACTTCTGCCAGGGGTAAGACAGCCCAAAAATGATAAAATCCCGGCTGGACTCCAAGTGTACATGTGTGGTTCGCGGAAAAAAAGTTGGGCGAATGAAGAAATAATGCACCACTGGCTAAAGACAATTTGGGGCCGAAACAATCAAAAACGCCGACTCCTGGTCTGGGACTCCTTCAAGGCGCATCTCACCTCCGACATAAAGGAGGCTGTCAGAACAACATACAATTCTGACATGGCAGTGATTGCTGGTGGGTGTACATCGAAGATACAACCTGCAGATGTATCATGGAATAAACCCTTCAAGGCAACACTGGTAGAATCATATGACAAATGGCTCTTCAGTGGACCCATAGAAAAAACTACCTATGGGAATAGGAAGGCTCCAGCATAAAAACTCTTGCTGAAATGGATTAAAGATTCATGGGACACCATCTCCCCTGACATTATAAGGAACAGCTTTAAGAAATGTGGCATTTCTAATGCACTTGACGGAAATGAAGATGAACTTTTTGGCGAGGATGATGATGCTGACCCATTCGAGGGGTTCGATGATGAAGAAATCGAAGAAGAGAGCATCTATCAGTCATGTACATCGGCCGCCACGACTTTGCAAGAAAGTAGTGATGAGGCAGATAACAGTGATACTAGTGAGGCAGATAGTGATGCCTACGATGGGTATGATAGCCCAGGACATTAGGATCGGGTTATTGCTTCAAGATTGTAAATATGTTTAAGTTTGCCTTAACATTTAACATTTTATCTCTTTTGGAATATTTGCCATTTTAATGAGCACTTTCTTTACTGTACATCTCTTTAAAGTGTTAAAATCGTTACTCACTGTTAGGTAACCCACTTTAAACTTTTACAACTAGGCCTTAGCCTATCCGAAATAAACCTGATCGACACGTGTTATTCATTTAGTCCGTACGTTCGTTCAATCTGGAAGTAGGTCGACAGGAAACACAAACAATAACAATTAGTTCAATGTCTACGTATACGGTCTGACTGTCAGACTGTGTATTGACATAATAAGCACTGGGCTTTGTGTTGTTGGTGATCGGAAAACATCGTAAATTACTTAGAAACACGTGGATATTATGGAATCACTATTTTTGTGTTTTTAGCATTATTGTGCATGGATTATTAATGGAATGTACTATTTGCATATTTTCTGCTTAGTTACGTTCGACTTACAGCCTTTTCAAGTCACATTTGGTAAGGTAAACGTACGTTGTTACATCCTAAAGGTATGGAAAATGACAGGGGCGTTTATAAGAGGGGGCGTTTATTAGAGAAAATATGGTAAGTGAAGAGCACTGTAAAGTTGCACAAGTTTCCATACTTTACAGTATACCGTACACCCTGCAAGCAAATACAGCATCATTGATGCAGTAGCTCAAGTAAGACAATGTATGGGTATAATCTCATTGATTCCAAAATATTCTACAAATGCCTTATCAGAGTAGATTGAATGGTCATGTAGCATAAGTTACCAAGTTTTGATATGAAAATAAATACTGTATTCGACATAATAACTGAGCATTCTTATGTTGTTGAAGATTCTTCCTATGAAGTGCCCATTACTGCTTATTACGGTGCATCACAAGTAGTTCCAAATTTAACAAATCAAAAAGGCAAAATATCCCCATTCATAAGTAATTGGGCCTACTACAAATATCTCCTCCCTGCATTAACAGGGATTCAGCCTAGCATAACGCATACCAGTAAATAATACATTGAACATATCAAAGACTGTAAACGCCATCATTGCCAATTATTATATATGGATGTTGGGATATGTTATAAATGTTGGGTGGGTGCTTATTAGAGCACGAGCACTTGTTACGTCGCACAAGCTAAGTGTTAATTTTCTTTTGATGGGATGACCTAATACAAGCAGATAGCAATTTCTTATTATTGTTACACCATTTCTTTACCTAGCTTATTATTGAAACATTGAATGCTATACTCACTGTTCATGATAAACCTGCTGCTGCCAATACTCATACAAGTCCTGATCACTTTGCTTATTGCCCCTTGCCTTACTGGCTTTCCCTTCCTCTGCTGATGGTGTCTCTCCTGAGCTACTATCCACCGTAGAATCTTGACTTGTTCCAGCATCAACGTTAGGGCTTATAATGGGACTTTCAACTACCGCACTTGCAGTGGTGGGTGGATTGGCAGTGTTAACTAGCTTATCTTTATGTTGAGCCTTTAATGCCAAGCTACGTAGTAATGAATGTTTTGTTTGCACAGCCTGTAACGTTAAAAGCAATAGTAAGAATATAAATATGGGTGATGTGTGTGCCATTCATAAACATATTATAACATAAAATAGTTTCCATTATTTTATCAACTTTTATTGCTATCTGTTTTGATTTTCTTACACTCCTTTTACTGTCTATATGGATACTAAATCTGTAATTAATGCTTACTCTACCATGGAGTAATATTATCGCCCTTTTGGGTGCCCCATCTTTGACTCTGCTTCACTAGCGCATTTAAAAAAAAAGTGCTGGTAGAGTGAGGGTTAATCAACCCACAACAAGTGTGCCAACTCGAAAATATATGCAGCCTGATCCCAGTGGGTGGCCCAGCGGGTCATGGAAGCGGAACGAGCCCGACTCTGCTGCTTGGAAGACAGAGAATCCTTCAATAATCAGCCCTATTAACCCTTACTGTACCACGCAGCGATATTATCTCTGTTTTGGGTGCCCCATCTTTGACTCCGCCTCCCGAGTGCATTTTCAAAAAAGTGCTGGTAGAGTAAGGGTTAATCCCCCTTTTTAAAGTTTTGGTTATCTTCCATTCGGAAAAATTACATAATATAGCTGATACTTCCCCCTTCTCCCTTCTTCTTCACCCAACAAAGACCACACACAAGTCAAGTTTCATGCATGGAACAGTTACAATTCAAAGAATTAGTTAAACTTAAATACAACTTTAACTTCAAAATGCAATTGAAAATCATCACAAGGCACCAAGAAAAAAACTAATAGAAAAATTGTTTTAAAAATTATCAGTGGCTACATTCAAATATCAACTACAAAATTACACAGTGATCTCTTGGCCATGCCTTGAAGTAACTGTCATCAAGTTTGCACGCATCATTAAAACATCTTAATTTTCACATGGAATTTGGAAACAAGACTTGAGGTTTTCCCAAAAGTGTATTCTTTAATCTGCATTAAACCTCATAACAACAATTTTTTTAAGTGTCATTAGAAGAGAAGAATTTGTTAATCTGTTCAATCCCCTCAATCAACTACAATAAATCAAATGTATCAGAGAGTCTTTTGAGGATTATATATACCTACTTTAAAATGACATCAAAAGTAATTCAATAGCTTACAAACGAAAACTGCTAGCAAAATGAAAGATCTATGGACAAATACCAGTATCGTCAGCTTAATAGGAGAATTTTTTTTGTGGCATCACAAAGACAAAACCCATGAATTTCTTTATGTTAACTTACTGTTTTTCAAAGCTTCACCAACATTTGTTATTGTGAGCAGTTTAATATGTATACAAAATTTGGTATCTTTATACCTTCAATTAAAACTTAGCAGGAGAAAACAGTATGATGATTTTCAGTGCAGATAATTTATGACAGAAAGTTGAATGACATTAAGTGTGTCCTCTCTTTCAAAAATTACAACGTAATGCATGTATCAAACATTTCTTAAACTTTGATACATGCATCATAAGTGGTACTTTGGACATAATTACCTCCGTTAATTAAGTTGGGCAGAGGTTATAATTGTTTGTCTATCTGTTTGTCTGTCTGTTTGCCATCAAGATATCTCAAGAACCGATAATTGGATTTGGATTAAATTTGTTGTGTGTTGTGTTAACTGCTTAAGGAAGAGATGTTTAAAATTTGAGACATATTGGAACACGGCGGGGGAAATGAAATGGAGGGGTGGGGATGTTTTAGGATGAGATCTGTCATGAATTATATAGTTGAAACTTTCCAACAGATTCCAATGGAATGTGCCAAACAATGAATTCATGCCCTGAAAGGATTTCAAAACAATCAATTTTCTGGACTTTAAGGAAATCAGATCAAGTGGTTTCTGGTATCACAGAGAATCAAAACAATGGGCTTCTTACATAGAAGAAAGATAAAGGAATGTGTTTCTTGGCTATAAAAAGCTGAAAAAATAAATGCTCATCCTGAATAAAAATGAAAACAATGATAAGAGGGTAGATTTTAAAGTGTTTAGAATGTAATACAGATCAACACTGAGAAAGAGATTGTTTGAGATTATAACTTTGGGGGCTTAGAATTTCTGAGGTGAATTATATTCTGGATGTGAAATGAACGGGAGGAGGGAGGGGGGGGGTATGCGCTCTGCAGAGTGCTATTATTCTACTTTCTGTTCAGAATTTTTATCTTTCTGGTGAATATAAATCTCTACCTGTCCATATACCTTTTAATTTGCAAAAAACTTACCTTGTCACACATCAATACTGAATGTTCGTCGTCCTCAAAGGGTGGACTTGGTTCCTCCCCTACCTCCATAGCAAGAGAGATACTCTCTTCTTTAATACTCTTTGCTGTACTTAGGGAGTCCTTTGGTTGATAAGGACTGAACTTCTTAAGACCATAGTTAACATCTAAGCTCTTGTCTTTCTCATCATCCTGGCAGGATTGATTCATTTGTATGTCAGAGGTCAAGTTATTTTCTAGAGCTTCCATTGGTTCCCCTTCCTTTTCAAAATGTTTTTGAGAAATAGTTGTTTCTTTCTCAATTCCCTGAGTTCTGTTAAACGTTCTCTGAAATATTACATTAGATGATTCACAACTTTCTGAATAATCGGGAAAGATCTGATCGGAAATGAGGTCACTGCTAGAATCGTTAAGTGTAGAGTCCATATTTGAATCACAATCAATATCTTGTTTTACTAATGCTTTGTTATCTGCATCCTCATTGGATGGTAAAGTGTCTTCCGTCTCCTCATTGGATAACGGAGTGGACGATCGACTTGCGTTTGCTTCGCTTGATGGTAACATATTGTTGTTGGTGACACGACCCGGAAAGCAAACGATTGCAACATACCAATGAGCACTTATAAGAAAAGAAAATCAGGAAAAGAAGTGAATATATACTTGCATTGAGTATAATTTATTTTGTAAGAGACACAGGACCTCCAATTATCAATAAATAATGAGATCAAACACCCTGCAATGTAAACTGTGAGGTCAAATTAGAACTAAACATATCCCCTCAGCCCTCAAGTAATTCATTTGACCTTATTGAATGCATCATCCAGAGTTGGAATCAATTATCAATTTCCCCACAATTAATATATTCATAGCACAACGGGACGTTTGTAGAGCACATAGTTACCACACATACTGTTGCTTACTCAAGAAATCTCAAAAACGTTTTTTCATAAATTCATCCCATAAATTCCCGAGTTTAGATTTTTTTTGCAGGTTTGACACAATAAAGTTTGCAGGTGGCATTGCTCTGTGTTCTGAAAAATAGCTTGTTTTTAACCCCATGTCTAGAGGGGGCAAAAATAAGAAATTAACAATTATTTATGCATCTATTGGTGACCATTCCATGTAAATTTCTTAGATCATGAACATTTTAAGAGGTGCAGAGGTCAAGTGGTTAAACAGTCATGCTCCAAAGGTAGCAGGTTCAACACTTTACTCATATTTACACAGCCACTCATCTGAAATGTGTACCAGCACTGAGCACTGGTAAGTTCACCTGCGATGGACTGGCATCTTGTCCAGGGAGGAGAAATGTGCTCTCATCTGCTTATGCCAAGAAAATTGGGGATAAGCATGATGGTTCATTGTGGCCCAATTAAGGATTGAACTTTTAATCATCATTTCACCCTAGCTTGTCCTTAGAAATATACAATGAATATGCTTCATTGGTTTGTTTGTTTGATAAGGGCTTAACGGCACCACGACAATGAGGGTCAAATTGTGCCTGAGAGGTCAGATCATTCTAGAGGTAGGTAGGAATGGTAACAGGGGGAGAATGAGAGAAACACGAGAACTAAAAGCCAGAAAGCTGGGATCGAGAGAGGAGATGCATGGGTGAAACAAAAAAACAAAGAAGAGAGAGGGGGTGGGAGAGGAGGACTAAATATGGTTATAGAGGGAAGCATGATGAAGGAAGGAGATAATTTTATCCAGAGGGTTTCTGGAAGAGCTCGACTATTGAGTTGTAGGGAGCGAGGGAAGCTCTGGGAAGGTTGTACAGGGGGCAAGCAAGGAGAATGTGATGGACTGTGAGGGTGTAATGGCAATTGTTGCAGAGGGGTTGGGGGAGCCAATAAGGAGGTGGGAATGAGTGAGGTGGGTGTGACCTATTTCAATACGGGTAGTACAGGGGGCAAGCAAGGAGAATGTGATGGACTGTGAGGGTGTAATGGCAATTGTTGCAGAGGGGTTGGGGGAGCCAATAAAGAGGTGGGAATGAGTGAGGTGGGTGTGACCTATTCCAATACGGGTAGTACAGGGGGCAAGCAAGGAGAATGTGATGGACTGTGAGGGTGTAATGGCAATTGTTGCAGAGGGGTTGGGGGAGCCAATAAGGAGGTGGGAATGAGTGAGGTGGGTGTGACCTATTCCAATACGGGTAATGTGAAAGTTGTCGACAAAGCTTCATTAGTACATTTATCCTTTAAAGCATACACATACACATAAACAGCGAATTATCATCTTACCTTTCATTAATTGGAATAATAATAAAATCTTTTTCAAATAAGTCCACATTTCGTGTCCATTTCTTCACTTTTTGGTGTCTTTTTTCAGCTGCTGACAAATTGGAATTTTCAGTTCTAGGTCCATAGTCTCGCTGTGTCAAACGCTTGTAAAAGAAGGTGCTGAAAATGTGTGTACTGTGACTTTGATCTGCTGGTAACACTTCCATGATGAGGTACCTGAGTTGAACAGGGGAAGAGTAGTTTTTTGAGGAAGATTGTTTTTACATGAAATGAATGTCTAGTAGTTTCATGGGGCCTTCGTATCTTATCATCAGTATTACATATGAAGTGAATCTTAGGAAAACACAAAATAAGCAACAAGGTCGAAGACCTAAAATAGTTTAAATTTGCTCTGTGCACCATTGAAAAGATGACGAATAAGGATAAAGCGAAATGATGGGAAATATTCAATTAATAAGTAATGGTAATTTAATGGTAGACTTTGCAAAACAAAACAAAAAGTAATGGCAATTAATAAGCAGGATACCACAGCACTTTTTTACTGGTTAAAAAGTCAAATGGAACAACTTATAGATATTAACTAAAATATGCCATAAATTATAGCTATTGTATTCTTTTCTTACAATAAATTACTGAAAACTTACAATCAATTTTTACAATCAATTTTTGGATATTTAGGGTCAGCATTATGAAAGCTATACATCCCAATTTCCTGGCTAACAATAATTTCCAGTATAAAGAGTATGTACATTATATATCAATGCATTATTAACCCTTACTCTACCACGCGGCGATAATATTGCAGTTTTGAACCTACCTTTTTCCAAAAATAAAGTCGGAACCTTACCAAAATTCTATAGGTGTGCAAATACTTTCATTGCAAAGATCTCAGATCTTTCATCAAATTTTTTTTTTCTTCGGGGGTTTATACTCACTCTTTTTTCGGCAAATTTTGTCCAAACATTCAAAAATTTCACTTTTTGTTTAAAATGTCCCAAAAAATGCATATTTTTGAAAAATTTACAAAAATTGCTTAGAAAATAAATTTAGATATTTTCTTTTTGTATATAATATGTGGACAAGTCATATTGTTTAATTCTAATCACATTTTGCTCATACCGGGTCATTAATTTTTAAATTATTTGTAAAATATGTACAATTTTGTAATTTTTGGAAATTTTGTTACCCTTTTCGTTAAAAAATCGTGTGATCCACCCCTATATCGTAACGAAAAGTTGCAAACACCATTCTGTGGCGAAAACAACGTGCTTTCACATGGATTGCTGCAATAAAAGATATACCCCCTCGATCAATGCTAAAAAGTTTTACATTCACGTCACTCGAGTTATTTATAGATTTTTTTGACATTTACGTTGAGACGACAGAAGAATGTGCATCCCGAATCTTATTTGAAAGTGAAACTAAGGATTAGGAAATATGAGAAGGCTATCGCCAGTGATGGAGATCTTTTAGTACCTGGACCCAACCCAGAAGAGGCCTAAAGATTATCAGAACCAAGTAAAATAATTTTTTCAAATTTCTAAAATCGCGAGTGCTTTTTTCAAACTTCATGCTTACTAACGTTCCACATTAGGCTTAATGTTAGGCATAGCTAACGTTATTTCCGATCCGTTCAAAATTAAGCAAAAACAGTGTAATTTAGCTGGGATTATTTACTTGCAAGGATTATAAATAAGTAAATGGGTCACTAAAATCTGACGTGATTAACATGAATTGTCTTTATTATAGTAATTTTGGATGAAACTTTACAGATCAATCTTTAATTTATAGTGCAACAGTGCCCATATACCTATTTCGCAAATTCTCGATTCCATGTTGTGGTGCAGTGGAGTAGAATTAAAATTTTAAGGGAAAAGGGTTCCATGTTGTTGGAAAGAGACACATGTTGGGGCAAGAGACCAATGGTGGGGGCCAAGTTGTCCCATGTAGGGGGAAATTATTTTCTTTGAAGCAATTTGGATCCTGGAAGAGGGCCATATTTTTCTATTATTATTTTTTTAAAGGGGGGGAATGGCATTTCTCCTGGTTCCCCCTCCCAATATAAATAAATAAGCCAAAACCCCCACCCCACCCCCAACCCCTATATTTCCTTGGAAACAGTAGAAATTATACTTCTCTGAAGGATTTTCCTGTATTTGACGAATTTGTTGACATTTCATATGCGGTACCAACTGTCACTAAAGGATACCAAGTTTGGCAACGTCAACATGATTACTGATGTTTTGAACAATTTTTGAGTATCTTTTCACCAAGAATTCCTACAGGAATCGACAAAAGTAAGTTTCTACAAGACTTTTAGTATATCCTGAATAAATATAAGTATTTTTAAAGCTTCCAATGGCTAAAATTGGCTCATAAACTGTAAATTTCAAGCCTGCGCATAATAAATGAGGTAAATTAGCTAAGTTGCATATCATTTGCATAACATTTTTATTAAAATATTGGTGTAAACATTTCCTTTTTATATTATATTAGTTTTGTGCATCATAGAAAAGAACAATGCATGTTTATAGGAAAGCATAGTGCCAAACAAATCCTATCAGATAGATCATTGGCAAAATCAGAGGTCAATTTTTAGGCTAAAAAGGTCAAAAAAATCAAAATTGACATATGATTTTTTTTCTTGCTCCAAAAAAATCAAGAGTACTATCAAATGAGAGGTCCTTCATTCAACAATTCATAAATTCTATCAATATTTTTTTTCTAATTAGGCACAAGAAAGCAGAATATCACAAAGACAGCAGTTTTAGGACATCTAATAATCTGAATTAATGACCTTATTTGCATAAATTTGCCTAATTCACCAGAGAATTATGCAAACCAACGTAAAGTTTAAAGTCTTAGCTTTCATGTAACATAAACTGGTTACAGTAGAAAATGAAGATAAATGTGTGAAAAAGCCCCCTTTCCAAAAAGTTCCCTAAAATAAGACTTGTAATCTCAAATGCTCTGGCAGAGTAAGGGTTAATGGCACATCTTCCTTCCAGTAGGCAGCAAGAGAGGATAACACAAATGCTACTGATACAAATGTGCACAGGAATAGCTACACACTCATCAGATCAAACATAAATGTGCTTGATGATCTAGCCACCGCATTGAAAAGTTGCCCAAATTGGGGGTAAACCTGTCTAATGATGCATGCAGCATCTCACCCACACTAATTGGATAACCCACAAAAGTAATATCGACTTTCAAATATAGCAGGATAATTTCCAGCCTGCCTAACAATCATTCAAGTTACTTGAATCACTTATGCATGAATTGAGTCGAGAAGCTTGGAAACTGTATCCTATAATTCAATGCGCGAGTAAGCAAGTAATGCAAATTGGAGGTGGGGGTACGTAATACGATCACCCGACCGATTTCTGTTAATGATCGGGTGTTTAGGACACATTTCTAATGCGAGCCTAGGATCGTAATGGCTTAAAACCATTAAAGGAGCACTGAGACCACAAGCATTATTCTGAGGTCCTTATGATAATTGAATAATTCTTTGCCTGTAACGTTACTAACGGTATCTTTAAACCTACTAAAATATCCAATTATGATGGTGCTTCTTGTTTCAATTTGTACAGGTAGTTGAGTTGTATCATTAAGCTGATGCACTCAGCTGGTAAAAATGCTCGAACAATATGCAATCACTTCAAGAAATTACTCACAGCAATCTTCAGAACAATATGCAATCACTTCAAGAAATGACTCACAACAATCTTCTGACAACAGCACTCACTTTTTAGTCTAGTGCTCCTTTAAATTTATGCAAAATACAAATTTGTGAAATTTTGATGATAAATTGTTCTTACTTGAGGTAGAACTCGATGATGACATCATTGAGAAATTCCCCTTCCTTGAGGCATTCAAGGTCTTCCTCTGTAATGTTGATGGCACCTTTGTTGGGCGGAGGAGGATACACCAGAATTCTATGCAAAAACAAAAAACCAACAGTTTTGAGGTTCCGATATACAATATTAAAGGATGGGCTTAAAATAAAGCAGACAAAATTTGACCAGTACTCACAACAATGACTGCATGTTGGTGAAGAAATTTTGAAATTTGAAGAAAGAAAACACTGGTGAAATGGAAAAAAAATCTCAAATAAATCCAGATAATCAAAGCTTCCAATGTGCAATATGGATTTCAGTTTTAATAGCTTGTAACAAAATTTCATTAGAGAATGGGCTCAAAAATTTGACACAATTTGTACCAGTACTCACAACAATGGCTTGTATGCTGGTAAGAATTTTTTTTTTTTTTCTTTTTTGAAAGAAACACTTGTTGAAATGAGATGTTAAACGAATAAAAACACAAACAAGCTGTTGATGCCAACTTTTGTTGTGCGGAGGAGGATACACCAGAAATCTACACAAAAAATGCACATTAACTTTTAATTTTCTCTTTGTATCTATATGGGTAAAAGCTTTACCATTATGACTTGCTTATTCCCAAAATATTTGAACTTTTCTTTCTCACCATACTATTTTAAAACTTGATACTTATTGCAACAGTTTTGCTGTTGAACATTGCTAAAGAGCAGAAAAGTGAAAGCCACTACAAGTCCCATCCCCTCCCATTATACAAGCCACAAAAGCAATGGGAATGATATCCACTTTCCTTACATCTGTTTTGTATTCTACATCTTGCACAGGGACGTCAGTTATTCCACTAGATTACATTTTAGCTACTCATATCAATATCTGACGACTTAACTCATCTTTCAAAGAAAAAAAAAACATGTCTGGTATAGAAATGACTGTAAATAGACTAGAAGTGACATCACAATGTCATATTTTATAAAAAGCATTTTTACACATGCACAGTGAAAATTATACTTTTAAAGAATATGTATCAACAACTCCCAAGATACTTCACATGAGTGTGACTTGAATAATATACAGCACATTTTCTACACCCGTGATTTTTAAGAAAAATCCCCCAAGAAAGTTCACATGGGTATGACTTAAATAATATACAGCACATTTTCTACACCAGCAATTTTCAGAAAAATTTGTGACATCTCTTAAACTTGAATGGAACAAGTTCACAGTTTTAATTGTCTCTTTGTCCTATTTAATATACAAAGAGAAAATCATTTGTCCTATGGAAGATAGACATAAAGATGTCTGACCATCACTAAGTACAACATATATGATTCTAATTGTTACAATATTAGGAAACATCTTATTAGGTTTTAAGACTCCACGATGAATGGACGATGACAAAATCAAAATTTGTGTACTCATAATTCTGTACTCTTTCCCAATACCAAATTATTGTAGCTGCCCATCGATTTTTGCAAAAACAGCATAAACCCCTAAAGTTCTTAGAACAGCATCAGGAAGGTTAACTTACGTTTGAAAACTGCTGGATGAATTTACTCTGGATGTTGAGGTGACTGGAGATGAGGCTGGGGGATCTAGATTTACTGTTGATAAAGTTCTGTCTGGACACGGCGTGTCTGTAGATTGTGCAGCAGCTTTTAGTGCTTCTGGTCTTGTTTCTGGCGGCATGCAGTCATACAGACGGACATTACATTCTTTAGGCTTTATTTCGCAAAATGAGTCTAAATAAAGTATTGGATAGAAGAGAACTTAATCAGGTAAATAGCTTTATTTAATGTATAATTCTCAAAAATATTGAGTTTGACATTCTTTAATTTAGTCACCAATTGTATACTTATGTACATATTAATGCAGAGTAAAAATTGTAAACTTATGTAGACATGCAGAGCAAAAAAGTATACTTTTGTACATAGACAAAGGGGCAAAAATGTATACTTATGTACATAGCCAAAGGGGCAAAAACGTATACTTATGTACATGGTCAAAGGAAAAAAAATGTATATTTATGTACATAGTCAAAAGGGCAAAAATGTATACTTATGTACATAGTCAAAGGGGAAAAAATGTATACTTACAGTACAGTCGGGAATAACCGTACACGCTAAGTGCAGGGCGTTAGTGCACTTACCACCATGATGAATGGAGCTGCCCAAGCGCAAAATCGCGCTAAACGTGGGTTACCGCGCTAACATCACCGAGCTTGCAGCCCTGCAGCTTCTATTCACCTGTGACTTAACGCGCTAAAAATCGATACACACTGTATGCATTATGTCAATCAAGATCGAAGTGCCTGTGCTTTGTGAAGGGACTCCTAACGTTGCACAGTTATAATAATCTGCCTATCGGATTAGGCCTGGCAGACTTTTTCTTTAGCAAAATGTTTTAACGCGAGGCCTAGAGGAATTAAAAACTTTCGTAAAATATTATTTTGTTTTTATTCAGTTTCACGTTGAACTCTGGGATATAAATATTTTTTTAATTCAGTCAGCATCGCAACGTTCAGAATCACAGTACACAGTACATAGGCCCTACTTGCAATATTCACTTACGAAATGAGGCAATGTCTTCATTTGCATTGCATTTTTTCGGACGGAATTTTCAATAAAAATACTTATTAAATCCATTAGGGAAAAAAAATTGATGTGAAAATTGAATCAATCCTTCGATTAAATTTAATTTTTTTACAGTTTTTGGACAAACAAAATGAATTTCGGGCAAACAAAAACTGATTCTGGCGATGTTTTTTGATTGAATTTAGCTATCCTATTACACAGTCACATTAAAAAGCCTAGCGTTAGGCTACATGGTTTAATCGATGTGTAATGGTGTTCTGCTTTTGTTATACAATTAGAATTAGGACATAAGAGCTAATATTTCTAAGCTTGGCTGATATTGGTAGGAGGGTTCTGTTAAATATCAATGACTAAATATTTCGTTTGATATTTTTCACGATTATAGATCTACTGTTAGGCCAAATGTTGAGGATAGGAAATGAATAATTTTAAACTGATGTTGACATGTTTGTCTTATATTTTTTCCACAGCTTCCGGGCTTCTGAGCCTTTGTCAGTTTTGCAGATTAGACAAGATACATTGAAAAATCCCTGGGCCAGTATGGATGCTTATTAATTGCTTTGTCAGTCTAAGTCAACAAGAATTTACAAAAAACTTTAAAGAGCTTTTTTTTTCTTTCCCTTTTGCATGAATAATTATTTTTATAGTAACGTTTCTACGCCATTCTGTCAGCAATCCAATATCAAGGACATCCGGCTTCAGCCAGTATGAAGAAAAACAGCTACAGCATTTGGCCGTGAAAAAAGAGGCAGAAGTCAAGAGGGTCTATAAACTCGTGTCGCTTTGAACCTTTCTTTCTTACTATTAGGCCTACTTGATACAGTAAATAAAAAAAATCCTGTGCATGTGTCAAGCAATGTTGGGCGTAATGAAATGCTGTTACTGCTTTTTTCTTCCACTTGTGTAGAGTACTTTTTTTTATATTCTAGTTTATGTACAAAACAGAGTGAGTGATATTAGAAAAAAGTGTAGGCTTAAATTAACTAAGCTCAATTGGGTAAAAAAAAGAGAAGTGAAATATAGTGCTGTCAAAACTGCACATAAAATAGGTAAGCCTGCATTGCTTCATTCCATGAAAATTGCAATATCAGGGTGGTAGAAGGCATTGAATATCAGGGCCTCCGACATGGGGAAGGGCATAGCCCCCCCCTTCCCGAATAATGTTCCCCCCCTTCCCGAATAATGTTCCCCCTTCCCGAATAATGTTCCCCCCTTCCCGAATAATGTTCCCTTCTTCCCGAATAATGTTCCCCCTTCCCGAATAATGTTCCCCCTTCCCGAATAATGTTTCTCCTTCTCGAATGTTTCCCCCCTTCCCGAATAATCTTCCCCCTTCCCGAATAATGTTCAAAGCAATGGTTTTCAAATTGGTCTTGTGTTAATTATAAAAGCAATAGTTTTCAAATTGGTCTTGTGTTATTTATCCACAACAAAATTAATTGACAACATTAATCTCCCCCTTCCCCCTCCTCCTCTCACCTGCCATATGAAACCTGTGTCAGGGCCCTGAATATTGGTTTGATCATATCTATGTAGATCCTATTTTTAAAATATGATACAGGACTTAGGTTTTGATAGGATTTTCTCCACAGATGACCGATGGTGGTAAAAGGTGAAGCCTGGTCCAATTCATAATTATCATTTTACCTGCTTACTTTTTTTTTTTTTTTTTTTTTTTTTTTACCCAATGTCTTGTTTTTAAAATAATTATATTCCATAAAGTTATTTTCTGTCGGAACTTACCTCCACTCTTGACTAACTGACTTGGTTTTACTTCACTTCATTTCAAATGTTTCGATCGATGCTTCTTTGTGAAGTGGTACGAGAAAATTCAAACGAATATTTTCCCTGCCATCGGGTAATATACAGTACAACATCCCGTCACAGACCTGGTTATAACAGAGTTTACCTCAGCAGGTACAAGTGTTGCTGCCGCATAGGACTTCACATTTCCAGGAATCAAAAACAGAAGATTTCCATCATGCCTAATTGAGCATCTTAACATTTTCTTAAAAATTTGGCAGATATATTCTATCATTATTAACTAGCATGCTTGTTCGGCATAACGACACATTAAAGGAGGCATAAAGTCTGATACAATCATTATTTCATATGATAGAGAATATAAGATCTTAACCAACTGCCAAAAACATCAGAGTCAAATTCCTATCTCAAGTTATTCATGTTTGAAATCGACACAGGGGGGCTGCCATTTTGTTCAATTCTGTATTGAAATATTGTGCATGATGACCTAGATTCCCCAATAGGGACATAAAGATTATAATGTAATTCTTTACATATGTGATTAAAGTCTTTTATTTCAAAATGATGTGACACAAAGTTATATCAGCATGTTTTGATTTTTCAATTTCATGAATACACAAAATTTTCCTTCACCCTTACAAAATAAAAACACTTGTTCATAAGCTAGAAAACTTGAGGTACATTTTAAAGAAATACAAAGCATTCCAAGATCCTGCTGGGCCGATGACATAATCTGCATGTTTTGCAATCAAAATGGCAGCTACCATGGTACTATAAAGTAGTAGCATTAAAGTTTTTAACAATTAAACAAAAAATATGTTAGATTGCTTCGGAAGTTATGGAACTTGGTCAGAAAATTAGTTATTTTCAATTCTATTATATGAAATAAAGAATTATGTCAGACTGTGCCTCCTTTAACAGTGAAGTCATTTGTGCCAAAAGAGGTTATATACAGTATGAATGATTATTGCTTTAGATTGACTAACATTTAACATTATGTAATGTTTTAATCAGCAAACTATATATTCCAGCTTATAAATACCTCTGCTTTTAAATGCAATCGATGGTGAAACTCATATTGAGTATAGTTCAAAGAAACGACCATTTTTAACAGCTGTGGGTTATGATACACATCCCTCAGTATGGTTGGGATTGTGGAAGCAAGTTGTTAAGAACAAATAAACTAATAGTCGTTAAGAACAAATGGGACTCACCACGAAATACAATCATTATTTCCATAAAATTCCCTCAAGGAAGGGGGAGGGGGATCCCTTCCTGCAGTACTTTAATGATGAAGTAAGGAATTGTAAATGAAGGCCCAAGCAGTACTCAGGCATGTGAGAGACACTTGATAAAAAAGCTGAAAGTAGCTTATTAAAAATAAATGTTGAAAAAATTGAAAGCAGTTTATTGCTGGCGCCGAAAAGCGCGAGCGCAATCTGCGAAACACTTTTAGCGTGGGGGCCAGGGGCCCACTTAAGGGCCCCTGGTGGGGTCCAAGGAAACAGAAAATTTGATTTTCTATGACTAGGAAAAATGTCTCCTGAAAGAATTTTTTATTTTAAAGAAGCTGATTTTCTTAATAAATCACCCCCTCCCTTAAAAAAAAAAAAAAAGAAGGAATTTCTATCAACTTTTCATTCAGAGCAGAATATAGTTCAGGCATGTCAGCAGCATTGAAAAAAAGTCATCAATGACGTGATCTGACGTCATGTTTTGATGTTTATAAATCAGTGGAAAATGAAAATAACTGCATCACAATTGCCACAAACCCCATTAGCAATATCATGGCACCCTTAAGGGCAGAGTTGGTTCTCTATTCCCTTCTACCATAGCACCACAGTGGACATAGGTTGGGCCAAGTCCGGGTGACATAATGGCGGGCCACTCCATAAATGTTGCCAATAAGGGTTTAAGGAACCATTAACTGACATCCATGTACCAATATTCCATTTTCACAAGTACATAGTCGGGCGAAGCCAACAGTCGGAAAATGGCAGTGACAAGTTAAATGCTTTTTAACAATTATCTTAACTTTTATTCTTATTGTGAGTTAAGTCTTCACTTCTCTCAAAAATTTCCAGTAAATTCTTGCATTTGCATTTCCAAAAGGGGCTGAAATTTACTTAAAATGAATGATTCATCTTATTGATACATCTCAATGACAGCAATTAACGTTTTTAAAACTATTTTCGATCAAATTTAACCTCTGGGCTGTCTCTCTATGAATTATCACGGTTAGGCCTAACATTAGGCCTTTCACCCAGTTTTACTATAAGATGGCAACTAGCCTAACATACTGTACGTTCAAACTTCGAAGGAATAAAGAAAAGTCTGGCGAAATCGTATTAACGTTAGACTCTTGTCTAATAAATTACAGTCTCAAAGTATGTGAGAAATCTACGCTACACACAGGTTTTACGGCAGAATTTGTTTTGTTTATCTCGCAAAAGAAGACAAAAAGTTTCGCTTAAATAAATTTATAAAACACTCGTGCTAAGTGCAGTGATGCATGTACACAGATTGGGATCACACTCAGTGCAGTTACGTTACGTATGCGCTAACAAGCTTAGCGCAATGAGACGTTTACTCCTGTAATACTATTACCGCGCTAACCTCTTTGAGGAGCAGATTAAAATGGGATTATCGGACGCGCTTAGCGCAGAGTTGGGGCAAGTGCCGTCGGTGCATGAAAGACACGAATACAATGGCGGCGGTAAGGGCATTAATCGCGGTAAATAATCCGCGCTAACTGCGATATCGGTACGCTTATTCCCGACTGTACTGTATGTACATCGTCAAAGGGGCAAAAATGTATACTTATGTACATAGCCAAAGGGGCAAAAATATATACTTATGTACATAGCCAAAGGGAAAAAAATGTATACTTATGTACATAGTCAAAGGGGAAAAATGTATACTTATGTACATAGTCAAAAGGGCAAAAATGTATACTTATGTACATGGTCAAAGGGGAAAAAATGTATACTTATGTACATCGTCAAAGGGGAAAAAATGTATACTTATGTACATAGTCAAAGGGGAAAAATGTATACTTATGTACATAGTCAAAGGGGCAAAAATGTATACTTATGTACAGTCATGCAGAACAAAAATAGAAATATTAACCATATCACCAATACAAACTAGTAGAATTAGAAGAAATTAGCACTTATCAATGTTAACACAATCTCACGCTCATTGTCATTAAATCATGCCAAGATGATAGCAATTACAAAAGTCCCATTTCCTGATAACCACCATATTTTTGTTTCGTTAACTTTCAAGCTAATACACAAAAACCAATTAAGCAAATAGATCAGTAGTCAAACGTGTCTGTATTGTATGATAAGGACAAACACACTGCGCTGTGCAAAATCACTCTTCATATCATAATCTCTTTAAGAGCTTTCAAATCTTGAATATAACAAGTTTGGCTATAAGAACAAAATCTCAAAATAATTTAATGAAATACAAAAAGACTTCTTTAAGGAAGGTGATGCTGCAACTAGTCTGATTTCAGTCATTTCTACAGACATAAGTTTGGTTGTAAATCATATGAACAAAATCTCAGAAAATAATTCAATGAAGTACAATTTTTTTTATCAGAAATGTGAGAATGTGATGCTACCAGTAGTCTCATTTCAGTCATTTCTACAATACATCTCATAGAACTTCAATACCTCCAAAATGGAATATGATTTTTTAATCCTTTCTTTGTTCCTATTATTGTCTTCGTTCATTCATACACAATGGACAAGCTTGACCACTGCATTTATCCTTCAAAATAAAAACATACCCTCATTAGCAGATGAATTCTGCTTCAATTCTCTCAGCACTTTGTAGATATCTGGAGCTGGGAGAGGAGCATCTCCTTCATCTGGCCGAAAGCAAATCATCTTCTCATACCATTCTAATGAAAGGGAAGAACAATACATTTCAAGGCATTTACATATTCTAATACATTCAAAACAGGAAGTTCAAAATAATAATTGCAATGTGGTACAAAGTTCTGTCAAAAAACAATCACTTTTAAAGAAAGATTTTAAAGAACTGTAAAGAAAAAAAGACATTGTCACCAATCAGCCTTTCATCAGATAAACTACATTTGGTTTGTCTTAAATCTTTTGACTATTGGGTTAAATTTCATGCAAGATCTACAAAGTTCTGCAAATTCTTTGTACAATTTTCAGAAAATTAGAGGGAGGGAATATTTTAAAACTTCTTTCAAAAATTAAAAGAATAAGGGGAACAATGTGGTCTTACATACATTCCAACATGAATTTCACAGAATCCCCACCCAGTTATTTATTTTTATATTTTTCAATTGTTTTTTGGTTTGCAATAATTCCTGGCAAAGAAAGCACATTTTTGATCAT
Source organism: Chiridota heheva (assembly GCA_020152595.1). Taxonomy (NCBI): domain Eukaryota; kingdom Metazoa; phylum Echinodermata; class Holothuroidea; order Apodida; family Chiridotidae; genus Chiridota; species Chiridota heheva. Next base: position 132,624 of record JAIGNY010002382.1, on the reverse strand, counting down.
TCACCCTTGTGTATATCGAGCAATAGTAAGAATTATAAGGACTAAAGAAAAACTCACTAATCACCTTGCATGAAATACATTTTGTTTATCTTAAATCTTGTGACTATAGGGTAATTTCCATATAAGTTCTATAACTATTTCTGCTTATCTTTGTATAAATGCTTCTTTTGTACTGTTAGATATTCAATGAAAATCTTGGGAAATCAATATACTTGTGGAAGCCTTGCAAGAAATAAACAAAAGACAAAAAAAGTGTGAATGAATCTATGCATAGCAACAGACCAGTATGCATGAGTGAACGGTAATGTACATAATACATAGACACAAAACAACTGATATAAATTATGTTTAAAAAACTAGTGACCCTCAAGAGACACACTATCGACTCATTTGTCTGAAAATCATGACAAAAAATGGAAAATCCCACAAAACCTGTAAAAATATGCAAAATTGATGTCATTCCTTGAATAGTTCTCCATTTGCCTCTATGGGGGAGGGGGAGGAGGGGGAGGGGGGAGGGGGGGTCTTGGGGGGGGGGGGCTGTGGAAGAATTGAAAGCAGCTTTCAAAAATTGCCCTGGACAAGATAAGTAAAACATTGAACTTTAATGCTCCCAACATCTTTTCCCAGAATCCCCACCCGAATATATATATATATTTTTTTATATTCTTATTTTAATTTTCTGCCCTTCACTAATTTCTGTACCTGACCATGTACCTCCTTCACCCGTCATTTTATTTTGCATATACTAAGAATTCTAGGAAAAATGATGAGCCATAACTAAACATTTCAAATGTGTTCTACTAAAAAATGTTATGTTCTTTTTTACATAAACAACAAGAACTTTTGGAAGGACAGTATGCTAGACTATTCAAAGCTAGCGTAGACAATGGGCTTGTTAATGGACGTATATACCGGTAATGGGGCTAGTAGGGGACGTGTATGCCGGTAATGGGGCTAGTAGGGGACGTATATACCGGTAATGGGGCTAGTAGGGGAAGTTATTTCAAATTACATGAGCTTTTGAAGATTGCACTTACTTTTCCCCTTTCTTTAGATTTTCACATTTTACTGCAAGCCTTAAAATATCTTTGAGTTGTATCAGACATTTTGGGTGAGGTTACAACCTCACCCAGTAACTCAGAAAACATGAAAGAAATCTTTATAAATGAAACACCTCTTTTCATTATATCCATTGAGTCTCAAAGAAAGGAGAGACCCATGACTTATGCATGTCAATGAAATATTAACAATGTATCCTTGTGGCATAATGCAATTATTTGTTATTTCTTCAGTCATTTACTAACCTAACTACCCTCTCTATTCATCTTAAAGGATTAGTTCAGTGGTCAACTTAATTCACCTTATATGAAAGAGGACTAAGAAAGAAACAAAAAAATGGTAAAGGAAGCAGTCCAAAATATTAATCCTTTAAGGATATATTTAAGTCCAAAGTTTTGTCTTATTTGTTTAGAAACGACTGAAATCTGACTACTATATAGTTGTGACAACAATCCTGATATTCTCAGTCTTTAGGTATTCTTTCATATTTTCCCCTGTGATTTTAGGGATTAAGACTATTGGATATGAAAGGAAAGTACTTGTAAAGAATCTAGTTAAGAGTAATTATAATTTACCAGGTGAAAAATTTGAAGGAAAATTGTTATACAAATAACCTAATTAATATGCACCCTACACCTCACCATTGAGTGTAGACAATGCTCTTCACATAATAATCATTTGTGTAAACACAATTTCCACACCCACTTTATATTAAGAGTTATCATAGATACAAATATCTTACTTGTTATGCAAATAAGCTAATTAATATGTACACACAACCCCCCAATCATGCTTAACTGAATAATGCCAATGCCAACTGTAACAAATTATTATCGCAGGTTAAATATTTTCTACGAAAGCCTATTGTTATGCAAATAACCTAATTAATATGCACATTACACCTGACCATTAAGTGTTTGTTTGCACTGGTAAGTTCACCTGCGATGGACTGGCGTCTTGTCCAGGGAGGAGAAATGTGCTCTCATCTGCTTATGCCAAGAAAATCGAGGATAAGCATGATGGTTCATTGTGGCCCAAGTAAGGATTGAACTTTTAATCATCATTTCACCCTAGCTTGTCCTTAGAAATATACAATGAATATGCTTCATTGGTTTGTTTGTTTGATGAGAGCTTAACGGCACCACAACAATGAGGGTCAAATTGTGCCTGAGAAGTCAGATCATTCTAGAGGTAGGTAGGAAAGGAAACAGGGGGAGAATAAGAAAAATTCAAGATCAAAGGTCAGAAAGCTGTGATCGAGAGAGGAGATGCATGGTTGAAACAAAAACAAAGTAGAGAGAGTGGGTGGAAGAGGAGAATTAAATATGTTTGTAGAGGGAAGCATGATGAAGTAAGGAGATAATTTTATCTGGAGGATTTTTCTGAAAGAACTCAGCAATTGAGTTGTGGGGAGCGAGGGAAGCTCTGGGAAGGTTGTACAGGAGGACAAGCAAGGAGAACGTGATGGAATGTGAGGGTGCAATGGCAATTGTTGCAGAGGGCTTGGGGGAGCCAAAAAGGAGGTGGGAGTGAGTGAGGTGGGTGTGACCTATTCTAAGACGGGTATTATGAACGTTGTCGATACGAGAGGTTGTTGATGGTGGGTTTGATCAGAATGGTGGGCTGGATGACGTGGAGTTTGCTATCAATTTGGGAGTTCCATGAGGTTTGTTAGCGGTCACGAACAAGGGAAGCGATACGCGGTTTGATGTCAGAGAGGGTTTTGGGAAAAGGGGTAGGGAGGAGGTTGAGGGCAAGCTTAGCAGCTGCATCAGCCCTGTCATTGCCAGGGATGCCAAATGCACCACGTGCACACACAATCCACAATCATGCTTATTTGAACAGTACCCATATCCTCTACCCCTGTGCCAAGTTACATGAATGTACACCATTCATAACTTAAGTTATGCACTCATGAATGTTAAACATTTTATACAAGACTATTGTTATGCAAATAACCTAATTAATATGCACATTTCACCTCAACATTAAGTGTATACAGTGACAAAATCCTCACTCCTGCTTTATTTTAAGACATATCATAGATACAAATATTTTCATTGTTATGCAAATAAGCTAATTAGTGTGCACACACAACCCCCAATAATGCTTATTTGAACAGTACCCATGTCCTTTACCCCTGTGCCAAGTTACAGGAATGTACACCATTCATAACTTAAGTTAATCAATAATGTTAAACATTTTGTACAGAAGTCTATTGTTATGCAAATAACCTAATTAATATGCACATTTCACCTCATCTTTAGGTGTAAACAATAACAAAATCCTCACTCCTGCTTTAATTTAAGACATATCATAGCCAAATTACATGAATGTACACCATTCATAACTTAAGTTATGCGCTCATGAATGTAAAACATTTTGTAAGAAAGAATATTGTTATGCCAATAAGCTAATTAGTATGTGCACACAACCATGCTTATTTGAACAGTACCCATGAATAGTTGAGCTAAAAAATCACTCAGCATCACCAAAAGATACTGCAGATGGATCCACACACAAGAAAACGTCCTTGGTACACATGGCTACAATCCCAAAACAAAAGTACTTGCCACTTTTCCCTGCCCTTCTACCCCTGCTCAATGTTGCACATATATCAACCTGATTAGCTCAATTGGTGGAGCACCTGATTTCCAGCCAGAAGGTCATGGGTTTGATACCTGGTGGAGCCATACCAAAGGCACCTGCTGCCCTCGCTTAGCGCACAAGGGATCGCAGCAAGGTCATAGTACAGCTTGTGCGCCTTGTTGGCAGCCACTTCCTTTTAATCTGAGCACTTTGAGCATGTGACTTGCATGGATTCAGTGCTTTTTTATAAGTTTTGTTATTATTATTACAAAAAAAATATTTTCAAATTGCATTCCAACATCTGATAGGGGTTGAAGGGGAAAATGCTGAAAATGTTGTCCCTATTTGTGGCGTATGGACAGAGATGCACACTTACCAGCGCTTCCCGGGTCAAAGTGGGTTTTGCATTCCTTCATCTTTAACCTCTCTCTGATGATCAGACCGAACCTTGGAGTTGTTTGAATAAAAAATGAAGGCATGTTTTTGTTGAGGCAATAATGCAACGCTGTGATGTCCTTATCCTCCAAGACTACTCGATTGCAGGAATGAATCTCAGCTAAAAAAAAAAAAAAAAAATAACGTTTAAAGTTTATTCCTCCTTCTCAAGTGCTGAAATGACTGAAATCATTTCCTAAGATTTTGTGACTTAAAAATCATTTGATGTCAGATAAGTAGTAAAACCAATAGGGATGTGCATTTCCGTTTAATTCAGTAAACGATAAATGATCCATTTTTTTTATATCATGAAAACGATCACACACCGAAAAAACTATCACAAATTTAAGAAATTTCCGCGGAACTGGTACTATCCCTACAATAAGCACAACGTAACCACTGCGATCAACAGGCAATTTTTTTTAAGAATGTCACAAAACTTGAGTAGGGGCCTATATTAAGTCTTGAAATGACCTGTAATGCTGAAAAATGTTGTCAAAAATAATGATCCATGGTTTGAACATGCTTTAAACAGATGCAGAAATAAAATCTCTGTCAATAAATTGCTGTATCTTGCAAGCATTTTGAGATGTTTACAATACTTATGACAGCAGTACAAGTTTCAAAAGAGCGCCACCAGACACAGTAGCGTACTGTATAAAGAAATATTTCAACCCAGTGTCATTCCCCACTGTACTGTATTTGATCAACCCTCTTAAAAACATGGCTTTGTTCTTTGCGAACCACGCTAAAATCTTGGCAACTTCGAAAAATATTTATTCGTTTATTTCGCAATCTTTTTCCTTTTTTGTGCAATTTATTCGACTCATCAGGTAATCTTTGCATTTATTTGTAGTGAAAATAACAATCAATGCTTTTTGATCCATGTACTTCTGGGTCCATTTTACAGCTTGTATGCCAAACAATAGTGTAGCATTGTTAATTTTGCCTAAGCCTCTACATCAATCTGAAGTAGCTTTAAATTTGATGAATCAAAGAATTTAAGTCTCTCATTAAAAAGGATTTTTGTTTTTTTGTTGATGGTTCGTTAAGTTTGAATTGTAAGATCATTGATTGTTGGTGTGTGAATGTTATTGATTTTTAATGCAAACTCAAAAGTATCATTGGGAAACTGATAAGAGAACTTTCAGGGTGATTTTTTTTGTGTAAGAGATGCATTAATTTTGTAAATGGTAAACGATGCTTTTGATCGTGTACCGATAATCGGTAAACGGTGACATCCCTAAAAAACAAATCTATCAATATTATTGTAAATTAAAACCGCTAAAAAAGTTTGGAAGGAAAACAGTTTTTCAGTCATCTGTAAAATGCATTAACAATTCATTTATAAGACAAAAATGCTGCGAGTGCCAACTTCTATAGCGAACTTTATATACCAGTCATTTCTATATAAGACTTGATTAAACCTTGTATGTTAAAAAATACTTTAAAAAACAGCAACAAATGCCATGATTATCAATTTACGAGAATTTACCAGCCTCATCCACTCATTGCTGGGCTTCTGCAGCCAAGGGTAAGAAAGCCTTACGGCCCATATCATACCTTTCAAAATCCTTGTTGGTGCTGTTAGAGTTTGTATCTCATTTTACACTACAAAAGAGATTTTGTGTCCAGAACATGTAGAGCATTCTAATCGTTAACAACTTGCTGGCTGAAGAAATGTTTGAGTATGTCCAAACAGGTGTGCTCGTTGTTAATGTGATTTTCTCCAAACAGGTGGGCTCATTGTAAATGTTTGAGTATGTCCAAACAGGTGTGCTCGTTGTAAATGTTTGAGTATGTCCAAACAGGTGTGCTGGTTGTAAATGTTTGAGTATGTCCAAACAGGTGTGCTCGTTGTAAATGTTTGAGTATGTCCAAACTGGTGTGCTCATTGTAAATGTTTGAGTATGTCCAAACAGGTGTGCTCATTGTAAATGTTTGAATATGTCCAAACGGGTGTGCTCATTGTAAATGTTTGAGTATGTCCAAAGAGGTGTGCTCTTTGTAAATGTTTGGGTATGTCCAAACGGGTGTGCTCATTGTAAATGTTTGAGTATGTCCAAACAGGTGTGTTCTTTGTAAATGTTTGGGTATGTCCAAACAGGTGTGCTCGTTGTAAATGTTTGAGTATGTCCAAACAGGTGTGCTCTTTGTAAATGTTTGAGTATGTCTAAACAAGTATACTCTTTGTAAATGTTTGAGTGTGTCCAAATAGGTGTGCTCATTGTAAATGTTTGGGTATGTCCAAACAGGTGTGTTCTTTGTAAATGTTTGAGTATGTCCAAACAGGTGTGTTCTTTGTAAATGTTTGAGTATGTCCAAACAGGTGTACTCATTGTAAGTGTTTGAATATGTCAAAACAGGTGTGCTCGTTGTAAATGTTTGAGTATGTCCAAACAGGTGTGCTCGTTGTAAATGTTTGAGTATGTCCAAACAGGTGTGCTCGTTGTAAATGTTTGAGTGTGTCCAAACAGGTGTGCTCGTTGTAAATGTTTGAGTATGTCCAAACAGGTGTGCTCGTTGTAAATGTTTGAGTATGTCCAAACAGGTGTGCTCATTGTAAATGTTTGAATATGTCCAAACAGGTGTGCTCGTTGTAAATGTTTGAGTATGTCCAAACAGGTGTGCTCGTTGTAAATGTTTGAGTATGTCCAAACAGATGTGCTCTTTGTAAATGTTTGAGTATGTCCAAACAGGTGTGCTCTTTGTAAATGCATGAGTATGTCCAAACAGGTGTGCTCTTTGTAAATTTCAAATTTGACATTGTTGATTTCTTTCATGACATGTTCAATGTGAAGGTTTTCTGAAAACACAACACTAAGAGCTGTACCAATCTTGATTTGACAGTCATAATTTTTTCAAAGTGATTTGAACGCATTGAGAAACCAATAAATGAAATAAATACACAATTTTAGAACTCACGATCAAACTGAAATATGATCTTCCTTCCTGTGATGGTAACTTTAGGATAATTTTCCTGGAATAAATGAGTGCCAAACTTCAACAGTACAAGATTGAACTCCACCTGTAGCTCCTCAAGGGATTCCAGCCAATCACCTGCTTTCTTTGGTTCTGTAACTACCGAGTCCTGAGACACCAAATTTACAGATAGAACATTCCCCTCCTAAAATAAAAACAAAAATTACTCATATAATCTTATTGTTTGATGAGGGCTTAACGGCACCACGACAACGAGGGTCAAATTGTGCCTGGATATAATCTTAGCGATTGAAAGCAGTGAGTAGAAAGTAAAAGTTTTTCACAATAAATGCCATAACTTTAAATTTTGTTTCTTGTTATAACTGTTCTTGTTTTATGCTTACTTTATGTATTACATTGTGAACCAAATCAATGCCACTATGGAAATATATCAGTTGTTTTGTATGGTTCAAATAAACTCAATTCCCATTACATCATATCTGTATAATAACTGCTCTCTGCAATTGCTGAAAAACAAGATTGGTTGGTAGAGTTTAATAGCACCGTGACAGCCGTGGTCAAGTTGTGCCAGAGAGATTTAATTATTTCAGAGTAAAAAGAGGTAGAGATGAGATAATGAGGTCAGCAGGGTGAAGGCGTGGAAAGGGTAGGTTTAGTATTAAAGATGTTGTAGCAGTTGATGTGATGCAGGAATGAGAGGATCTGTGTGTTGTTTTTGTATCTTTTACATTGTCAAAAAGAAGCCCCATGTTTTTCTTTGAGAGAAAAGTAAAAGATCATTAATACATTGATGCCACAATGTAATGTATCACGTCTTTTCATATGGTTCAATCTGAGCTCAAAAATCTATCTATCCGGGATATGCGGAAAAAAAAGAAAAAAAATACATATATATATTTTTTTATTTAAGTAAACAACATTATGTTCTAGAAACGTCCCCCATGTAAATGTGTAATAAAAAGTTAATTAAATTGCGAAAGAGGAAAGTACATTAAGATGTATTTACTACATTTATATTATTTCTGCCGTGATATTTCATGGAAAGATTTTTGACACCTTTATTCAGAACCGTAGGAAATATTGTAATTTATTTCAACTCTGGGTTCAATAAACTCATTTTGCATCATGCATACTCATATAACAACTGACCAGCTCTGTTATTCTCTGCCATTGCTGAAAAACAAGTATGATTGCTTGGTTTTGTTAAACAGCACCATGACAGCAGTGGACAAGTTGTGTCAGAGAGATTTGGTGGCACCGTGACAGCAGTGGACAAGTTGTGTCAGAGAGATTTGGTGGCACCGTGACAGCAGTGGTCAAGTTGTGTCAGAGAGATTTGGTGGCACCGTGACAGCAGTGGACAAGTTGTGTCAGAGAGATTTGGTGGCACCGTGACAGCAGTGGACAAGTTGTGTCAGAGAGATTTGGTGGCACCGTGACAGCAGTGGTCAAGTTGTGTCAGAGAGATTTGGTGGCACCATGACAGCAGTGGACAAGTTGTGTCAGAGAGATTTGGTGGCACCGTGACAGCAGTGGACAAGTTGTGTCAGAGAGATTTGGTGGCACCATGACAGCAGTGGACAAGTTGTGTCAGAGAGATTTGGTGGCACCGTGACAGCAGTGGACAAGTTGTGTCAGAGAGATTTGGTGGCACCGTGACAGCAGTGGACAAGTTGTGTCAGAGAGATTTGGTGGCACCGTGACAGCAGTGGTCAAGTTGTGTCAGAGAGATTTGGTGGCACCATGACAGCAGTGGACAAGTTGTGTCAGAGAGATTTGGTGGCACCGTGACAGCAGTGGACAAGTTGTGTCAGAGAGATTTGGTGGCACCGTGACAGCAGTGGTCAAGTTGTGTCAGAGAGATTTGGTGGCACCATGACAGCAGTGGACAAGTTGTGTCAGAGAGATTTGGTGGCACCATGACAGCAGTGGACAAGTTGTGTCAGAGAGATTTGGACACCGTGACAGCAGTGGACAAGTTGTGTCAGAGAGATTTGGTGGCACCGTGACAGCAGTGGTCAAGTTGTGTCAGAGAGATTTGGTGGCACCGTGACAGCAGTGGACAAGTTGTGTCAGAGAGATTTGGTGGCACCGTGACAGCAGTGGTCAAGTTGTGCCAGAGAGATTTGGTGGCATTGGACAGCAGAGGTCAAGTTGTGCCAGAGAGATTTGATGGCACCATCACAGCAGTGGTCAAGTTGTGCCAGAGAGATTTGATGGCACCGTGACAGCAGAGGTCAGATTGTGCCAGAGAGATTTGCTGGCACCATCACAGCAGTGGTCAAGTTGTGCCAGAGAGATTTGATGGCACCGTGACAGCAGTGGTCAGATTGTGCCAGAGAGACTTGACGGCACCATCACAGCAGTGGTCAAGTTGTGCCAGAGAGATTTGATGGCACCACGACAGCAGTGGTCAAGCTGTGCCAGAGAGATTTGATGGAACAGTGACAGCAGTGGTCAAGTTGTGCCAGAGAGATTTGATGGCACCATGACAGCAGTGGTCAAGTTGTGCCAGAGAGGTTTGATGGCACCGTGACAGCAGTGGTCATGTTGTGCCAGAGAGATTTGATAGCATTGGACAGCAGAGGTCAAGTTGTGCCAGAGAGATTTGCTGGCACCATCACAGCAGTGGTCAAGTTGTGCCAGAGAGATTTGATGGCACCGTGACAGCAGAGGTCAGATTGTGCCAGAGAGATTTGCTGGCACCATCACAGCAGTGGTCAAGTTGTGCCAGAGAGATTTGATGGCACCGTGACAGCAGTGGTCAGATTGTGCCAGAGAGACTTGACGGCACCATCACAGCAGTGGTCAAGTTGTGCCAGAGAGATTTGATGGCACCACGACAGCAGTGGTCAAGCTGTGCCAGAGAGATTTGATGGAACAGTGACAGCAGTGGTCAAGTTGTGCCAGAGAGATTTGATGGCACCATGACAGCAGTGGTCAAGTTGTGCCAGAGAGATTTGATGGCACCATGACAGCAGTGGTCATGTTGTGCCAGAGAGATTCGACAGCACCGTGACAGCAGTGGTCAAGTTGTGCCAGAGAGATTTGACGGCACCATGACAGCAGTGGTCAAGTTGTGCCAGAGAGATTTGACGGCACCATGACAGCAGTGGTCAAATTCGGCCAGAGAGATTTGATGGAACAGTGACAGCAGTGATCAAGCTGTGCTAGAGAGATTTGATGGCACCGTGACAGCAGTGGTCAAGTTGTGCCAGAGAGATTTGATGGCACCATGACAGCAGTGGTCAAGTTGTGCCAGAGAGATTTGACGGCACCATGACAGCAGTGGTCAAGTTGTGCCAAACAGATTTGATGGAACAGTGACAGCAGTGGTCAAGTTGTGCCAGAGAGATTTGACGGCACCATGACAGCAGTGGTCAAGTTGTGCCAGAGAGATTTGATGGAACAGTGACAGCAGTGGTCAAGTTGTGCCAGAGAGATTTGGTGGCACCGTGACAGCAGTGGTCAAGTTGTGCCAGAGAGATTTGATGGCACGGTGACAGCAGTGGTCAAGTTGTGCCAGAGAGATTTGATGGCACCTTGACAGCAGTGGTCAAGCTGTGCCAAAGAGATTTGATGGCACCGTGACAGCAGTGGTCAAGTTGTGCCAGAGATATTTGATGGCATCGTGACAGCAGTGGTCAAGTTGTGCCAGAGAGATTTGATGGCACCGTGACAGCAGTGGTCAAGTTGTGCCAAAGAGATTTGATGGCACCGTGACAGCAGTGGTCAAGTTGTGCCAGAGAGATTTGCTGGCACCGTGACAGCAGTGGTCAAGTTGTGCCAAAGAGATTTGATGGCACCGTGACAGCAGTGGTCAAGTTGTGCCAGAGAGATTTGCTGGCACCATCACAGCAGTGGTCAAGTTGTGCCAGAGAGATTTGATGGCACCACGACAGCAGTGGTCAAGTTGTGCCAGAGAGATTTGCTGGCACCGTGACAGCAGTGGTCAAGTTGTGCCAGAGAGATTTGATGGCACCATGACAGCAGTGGTCAAGTTGTGCCAGAGAGATTTGATGGCACCGTGACAGCAGTGGTCAAGTTGTGCCAGAGAGATTTGATGGCACTGTAACAGCAGTAGTCAAGTTGTGCCAGAGAGATTTGATGGCACCTTGACAGTAGTGGTCAAGTTGTGCCAGAGAGATTTGATGGCACCTTGACAGCAGTGGTCAAGTTGTGCCAGAGAGACTTGATTATGTTGAGGAATAAAGAATGTAGACAGAAGGACACTCACCTCATCTCTCATCTTATTTCTCCTGGTCAAATGCAGGACGTCAACTGACCCTACCGCTGGTTTGCTGTCCGTTGCATCTTGACCACTATTTGAATCAGCTGAAAATATCAAGATGAGGAATAAAGCAATGAATAACGTAAGATATTTCAATGAAGCAGGTGCATGTGTAAGAATTCTGATTTTTGTTTGTTGGTGTTTAAGGGCATGTGACAGAGTGGTCAATAGCTCTAGAGAGTTTAATCTAAATCAAAGGTTAAATAATTCAACGTTAAAGGATCTAAAAAAAACTAAAGGAAGAGTTGTAGATATAATTTCAAATTTGAAGAAAGATACTTTCTAATTTATAAAAAGAGCTTGATTCTCAGAAAATGTTTAAGGAAAGGAAATGCTACTTCAAGTTTCAAAACTGCTTTTTCCCCCTATGCAACCATTTTGAAATCCACCGCTCAGTTTTAGCCTGTTTTTCCTGGAGTTGGCAGCAGATCTCCTATTCTCCTTTTATCGTCTCTTTCAATTGTTTCAATTAAACATCTGATCTCATGAGCTGTCAAACCTGAACCCCTTTCAAAAAAATTACTTGACTAAACTAAATGATTTGACAACAAATTTGTGAAAGCCTTTAAATCAAATTTGAACCATGAGGGCTCATAAAGCCAATACTTATCCACTGTTTCTGTGAGGCAAGCAAATGAGAGACAATGAGTCTACTTTGTAACTGAAATATACTTCGGAATAAGATTTTCAACAAATTGATTGAATTAATTTTGCCTTTAGATGAATGGTACTCGTCCCATACACATAAACCTATCAGGAGGTTGTCTTGACCATACCTGGAGTTTCAGGAGCTGCTGGGCTAGATGAGGATGTGGGGGTGGGTGACTCCGTGGGAGGATCAGATCGTCCGGGAGGTTCACTTGTACTTGTATTCTTGTCATCCTCATCATCACTGTCTAATATACAAATCAACTCTGAAAAAAAATGACATAATTTTCACAATTATGAGCTTTGTTTGTGTGCAAGATAATAGGAATCTTTTTTAAACGTTCTTAGCAACCTTTGACCTGATCTGCTTGAAAGGTTTGTTTGTTTGTTTGATGAGGTCTTAACGGCACCACGACAACGAAGGTCAAATTGTGCCTGAGAGGTCAAATCATTTTAGAGGTAGTAAGGAAAGAGACCAGGGGAAGAATGAGAGAAATTCAAGAACAAAAGCCAGAAAGCTGTGATCGAGAGAGGAGGTGCATGGGTAAAACTAAAAACAAAGTAGAGAGGGGGTGGAAGAGGAGGATTAAATATGGTTGTAGAGGGATGCATGCTGAAGGAAGGAGACTATTTTATCTGGAGGATTTTTGGAAGAACTCAGCAATTGAGTTGTGGGGAGCGAGAGAAGCTCTGGGAAGGTTGTACAGGGGGCAAGCAAGGAGAACGTGTTGGATTGTAAGGATGCAGTGGCAATTGTTACAGAGGGGTTGGGGGAACCAATAAGGAGGTGGGAGTGAGTGAGGTGGGTGTGACCAATTCTAAGACGGGTAATATGAACGCGTTGTCGATCTGAGAAAGGTTGTTGATGGTGGATTTGATCGGGATTGTGGGCTGGATAACATGGAGTTTGTTATCAATTTGGAAGTTCCATAAGGTTTGCCAGCGGTCACGAACAAGAGAAGCGATAAGCGGTTTGATGTCAGAGAGGGTTTTGGGAAAAGGGAAGGGAGGAGGTTAAGGGCAAGCTTAGCGGCTGTATCAGCCCTGTCATTGCCAGGGATGCCAACATGGCTGGGTATCCAGAAGAAAAGAACACTTTTCCTGCAGAGGGTGGGAGAAAAGAGTTTCCGGAGGAGGAGGTGGCAGGTGAGGTTATCCCATTTAAGATTGAGTAATGAAGTAAGAACAGCCTTTGAGTCAGAGAAAATGGCAAAGTGACTAAGAGGAGAGTACTCAATAAAGTTGAGGGCGAGGAGAATGGCCTTAGCCTCGGCTGAAAAGATGGATGAGTGGTCAGGAAGTCTGCTACTGAGGGTGATGTCTTGGATGATGGCAGCAGCAGCTGTCTTGTTGCCTTCCTTGGAGCCATCAGTATAGATGGAGGTGTAATTTGAGAGTTGGTCTTTGATTTGGTTGTGGAGATTGATGAAGAGATTAGGTGAGTTTGAGTTTTGTTATAAGTGGAGAGGTCTAGGTGGACAGAAGAAAGGGGGTGGCCCAAGGCGGAAAAGTGGGCCAGGAATAGGTGCCGAGAGTGGCGGGGTTGATGCCAAGTTGAAAGAGGTCTGATTTAATGCGTAAGCTGAAGGGGGCGATAGGGTTTTAGTCCTATCAAAGAGGGGGGAGAAATTGGGGTACCTAATGAGGTTGTAAACAGGGTTCTGGGAGTTGGTGAGGACTCTAAAAGCATAGGAGAGGCTAAGCTTTTTACATCTAAGTAGAAAGGGGGGTTCGTTGGCTTCAACATGAAGGCTAGTGATTGGGGAGGTCCTGTAGGCTCCTAGACAAAGCCTGAGGGCTTCATTTTGGATGGTGTTAATGTGGTTGAGGTATGAGTTGTGAGCGACACAGTAAACAATATTGCCATAGTCAAGCTTGGCACGAATGGTGAGCCTGAAAATTTTGAGGAGAGCATAGCGGTTCGCTCCCCAAGTAGTGTTGGAGAGCAGTCGGAGGAGGTTGAGGGAGCTATTGCATTTTAGTTTCAGGTTGGTGATGTGTGGCTTGTAGGTGAGCTTGGGGTCTAGAGTTAGACCAAGGAACTTTGTGTTTTCAACTTTAGGGATGCGATTCCCATTGAGCACAAAGTTCGGGTTGGGGTGGAGGTTGTTGAAATGACAAAAGTGCATGCAGACTGTCTTGTCTTTGGAGAATCTAAAACCGTTATTGTTGCTCCAGACTTGCAGCTGATTGAGGCTGGTTTGGAGCCTATTTTCAACAATAGGAAAGCTAGGGGAGGAGTAGAAGATGGTGAAGTCATCCACGTAGAGGGTACGTTTGATGCTGGGGCCAAGGTCATTCCCGATGTCATTAATGCTCAGGTTGAAGAGAGTGGGGAGAGGATGCTGCCTTGGGGGACGCCCTCTTCTTGGGGTGCGGCTTGGAGAGGTGGCCAATACGAACTTGGAACTGCCTGGGTGAGAGGAAGTTTTGAATAAAGATGGGGAGGTGGCCTCTGAGGCCAATGGTGTGAAGTTTCCGGGTAATGCCGTATTTCCAAGTAGTGTCGAAAGCTTTCTCGAGGTCAAAAAATATGGCAATGAGGTGTTCCTTTTTGCAAAGGATTCCCGGATAGCGGTGTCGAGCGTAATTAACTGGTCTAGGTATTGCGGCGTTTTGGAAGCCGCTTTGGTGAGGAGAGAGGATTCTGTTGGTCTCGAGGAACCAGTTTAGTCTCTGATTAATGATCTTTTCCATAATTTTACAGAGACAGCAAGTAAGGGCGATGGGTCAGTAGCTGGTGCTTGAAAGGATTTTTTTTCTTTAGGAGTTTTTGCATTTTAAAGGTTTTACCAATGTATTGAAAAGTGACCACACATTGTACAATGTGATGACATGAAGGCTAAATACAATCATTTTTGCACTGGACACTGTAAGGTGAAACTGGTCAAATCTTTGAAATGCTATAACTCCTAATTGGAATAAAATACCAACACAATTTTGACACCAATTTATATCTTTAAAAGGTGAGTTCTATGGTCAAGCATGTGCATCTTATAAAAAAGGATTTCAAAAGAATCAAAATGGTGAAGAAAGCATTCAAAAATCCTATTCTGTTAAAGGATTAATTAGTTCAGTAGTCAAGTATGTATGAAAGAGGGCTTCAAAAGAATCAAAATGGTGAAGAAAGCATTCAAAAATCTTATTCCGTTAAAGGATTAGTTAGTTCAGTGGTCAAGTATGTATGAAAGAGGGCTTTAAAAGAATCAAAATGGTGAAGAAAGCATTCAAAAATCTTATTCCATTAGTTCCAGTGGTCAAGTGTGTATGAAAGAGGACTTCAGAAGAATCAAAATGGTGAAGAAAGCATTCAAAAATCTTATTTCTTTAAAGGATTAGTTCAGAGGTCAAGCGTGTTTATCTTATTAGAAAGAGGACCTATGAATAAGAATATTTTGCATTTTTATTTCGCCGAAACCCGAGTAACTTGTAAAATGCACCGCGACCTTGCAGCAGTAAACAGTGAACTGGTGAAACTAACAAGAGGCCATAAGTTACGCAAGGCTTTATTTAATCCCACTCACTCAAGACCCGTTTTATCTCATCCCAAAACCACATGGTCAAAACTTTAATCGTGACAATCAGTACATTTACATGTAAATATTACCTGATGAGTCAAATAAATTTTGCAAGAAGAAAAAAATATTGCAAAATAATAAACAAACAAGAAAGGTTTAAACAGAGCTAAAATTCTGCATGCTTCGCAAATATGGTGGCAATTTTTTCCAGAAGACTGATATGAGCAGCACTTTCAGAGTGGTGGTGTTAGTTTTGAAATGTTTTACACCGAGGTATCATAGTATGCAAGATTTTCACAGCGAAAGCCCTAGCAAGTACGGCAAAAAAGTTCACGATGTTGAGATTAAATAAAATTGAAGGGAAGTTTTCTGTTCTTTCCAAACTGAATTTCCAAGCACATTTTTCATAAAAATGATGATTTATACTGAATAACTAGTTTTTTTACATAGCATCGTAAATTGGAGAAATTGGAGTGTACTTCCAAAAATTGCAGTACTAAATGCGTGAAAACGATATACGCTCACATTTTTTGGCGTGTACACGTCTACTAAAATCCCTAAACTGTTCACAGCTCTGGTTTACCAGCACAGCGAGTCTGAGCCATGAGACAGATGCAAAATCACCACATTGTGTCCCGTTCCAAAAACTAATGACCCCTAACCTCTCTTATGAGGTCATCATATGAGACCCCCTGGTGAGCCCCAGCAGCCCCTGTAGTGTAGGAGGTATAGGCAGTTATTTGCCTATACAGCAGACTACAATATCTTATCTCCACATATATGTATATGTAAGTGATGAGATAAAAATGTTTCTAATAACTTAGAAAAAGGAAATTAATTTTCAAATACATAAACAATATCTTAGATCCGCAATTATGACATCATGATGTACACACGAGGTCACTTTCCAACACACTGGTGGCATCTTTGAAATGCAATAACCCTTAAAGAGAATAAGATTTTAACATGGTTATTTGAGCAATTTGTTTCTTTAATAGTCCCCTACTATTATACATGAACATTCAGAGGAATACTGTACCTCAAGCTTAAGACGGACTTAATATTAGGGATGTCAAGATATGTCGATTCCGTTATATTAGTTTTTTCCATATCAAAAATACCCTGACCCAACATATCGTGATATGGCAATTTCACATGTAAATTGCATATTAAAGCAAAAATGTGGGGAACAATAATTTCAAATGAATGAGATCTTAAGTTAATAATTAAAGTATATCTGATTCTTTTATTCTGCCTTTCCTTAGCTCTTAGGTTTTTGGGGATTAATGAGATCTGCATGCTGAAAACCTAAGCAGTTTCCCAAATTAATATTTACAACATAGATATGGTCATAGATATCGCAATATATCACGATATGGTAATATATCACGATCACGATATGGTGATATATCCCAATATAATAATATATCCCGATATGGTGATATATCCCGATATGGTGGTATATTCCGATATAATGATTTATCCCGATATAGTAATATATCACAATATTTTTGTCCATGATATTGATATCTCATGTACCCATATCGATACCGTGACAGCCCTACTATATATATATATATATATATATATATATATATATATATATATATATATATATATATATATATATATATATATATATATATACATACAGGATAATTACCTGGTTCTGTTTTCCTTGGTTTCTTTTTCCTTTTCGTCGGAGGAATGGACAAATTTCTCTTATTGACAGCTTTCGCCACATAAGTCCTTTTTGCACAATAGGAGTGTTAAAGGAATTTGGCATAAATCCCTCAAGTTTGTTCTTGTAAAACTCCTTTGTATTGATAACTTTCACAACAGATCCATTGGCTGTCATAGCTGATTGAAAACTTGTGATTCTGTCCTGACTTGACAACACTGGAAATGACAGTTGAGTCTGGATTTTAGGTGATATCAATATATTACACTCACTGCAAATCTCAGGGTTCTTTGACAACTGCTGACAACTTGGACATTTTTCTGATGTATAATCCCTGACTTTAAGAGGTGGACGTTTATCAAAAGTGTGTGGACAATGATCACATTTTTGCAAATTCTTAGTCCATATACCACAGTTGGTACACAAAGCTTCCTGCAAGAAAAAATAATAATAATGTACATGCAAATAAAAAAAGAAACACAAATGAAGTATTTGCAAGACTGAATAATACTTGCTTCAGATTTTAGCTTCAACAAACTTTCTTGCAGAAATTACTGTATGTTCTTCTATTGCTGCTTTCTCTTTGAAAAAATGAAGATATATAAAAACTCATGAATATTTAAATCTAATTAAATTGGAATGTCTTTTAATAAAAATAAAATGAAACTAAGTCTTTTTAACAACACCTAAAGAAGCTTGAAATAGTTGTGAGCTATGCACACCATCTTTCAATCCATTTCCTTTCCTGTTGCAAAAGTACGCAATTTGGGCTCAATTTTCAACTGTAACATGACTTTAAACGACCATATTTCTTCTCTTGTTAAATCTGCCAGTTCACAAATTCGCAAATATGGGCTTATCCAAAATATTTGACACAAAATGCTGTAGAAACCTTTAGGCATGCCTTTGTCACTTCATGCTTGGACATGTGCAATCCACTTTTATACGGCTTGCCTGACATTCAAATAAGGAGACAAAATTGTATCCAAAACATTGCTGCTAGAATTTAAACCCGGACAAAGCCCAGAGAACACATTTCATCCCTGAACTAATTGCCAATCAGAGATAGGATCATTTTCCAAATTGTATATCTTGCTTATCGTTGTGCTCAAAAACACTGCTCCTTTGTATCTTTCTGAGGTTCTTGTTCCACAAATACCAAGACGGCAGTTTAGGCGCTCCAATGACATGTCACTCTTTGTTGGAAAAACTTTCAAAAGGACATGGGGCCATAGATCTTTTACTTATGCTGCACCTCATCTTTGGAATGGACTTCTGCAGTATATTAACTCCTGTGTCTCTGGTCTCTTTCAAAAAGTATTTGATGATGGACACTAATAAACAATGACTCTTTGTTCAAAACTTAACAGTTTATTTTATTGTTTGTTATTTTGATTTTATGTTCTTGTGTTGTTTGTTTCAAATGCCATGATCATCTGTTTAAGGTAGATAATGGCGCTGTAGAAATCTTCATTATTATCATTATACTATATTATATTATATTATATTATATTATATTTTTATTGTTATTATTACTATTATCATTATTATTATTATTATTATTATTATTATTATTATCATTATTCAGGCAACTTCATTTTCTGTTTCTTTTGTAAAATAATGCAAAATGATAAATGCTCAATAAAAAAGTATGAATGAATAATAAAAAGAAGCAATTTACATAATTTCCCCTAGTAGTCAGTGGTTGACAAATAAAATCTCCGGCTTCCCAGGACAACCAAAAGTCTTATCCGAACAAACATGACATTTACATGACCTGCCCGGATGTACAACTTGGTTTTCAACAAATTTGCATTCCATGTATTCAAACAAATTTGCATGAGCAACCATTTGCACTTCAGGACAACCACAAATTAAGATATTACTGCCCGGAGGTAAACTTAATTTTTGGTTGATTCATCGATCCCTGCCAGTTTTTGATTGGTTGAAGTATTAAGTAACCACGTTCTGTTTGAATAGGTCTATAGGAACCCAAAGTGCTTCTCACCTTCACTGTAGCACCATCGGGCATCTCTCTATCCCTGGTATTCTCCGATCTTGTCTGAGATGCAGGGCTTCCAGTAGACCCTGACCTGGATGCATTGCTCACGGAACTATCTGAATCTCCTTGAGAAGCCTCTTTCTGGTTACCCTGAGTATCTCCTTGTGGCTCTTTACTGTTTGTTTCTTTTGCCTTTTTGACAGGACTATCATCGACAAGATTCACAACTTCATTATTTTCTTAAATGAATAGAGTAAAATAAACTTTAAACAATATGTACACATTTACAAAAACTTTCCGATTATACCCTATTTTAAACAACTGCATATTTTTATTACAACAATCTTTATAATTTTAAAAGAGAATATTCAGTTTTTCAGATAAAGCTGAGCAAATTTTAAGGATTATTTTACATCCACTTTAAAATCTTTCTGTATTTATCCTTTTTTTTAAGTCAGTCTCTCCAAAATGATAAGTCTTCTCCCAGTCGTTGTTGATCTGGTGTATGGTTATGATCCAAAATATTGATATGAACCCAAACAATTTGTCACAATTTTATGTATATTCTTTCAGGCAATTGTGGTATAAAATGAAAAAAAATATAAAAAAATCATAAAATAAAGAATTTCATACTGATATTTATACTTGAGATATATTAACGGCCATGGTCAGCATTTCCATGGGTTTAATACATTAGGAATGGCTCTCCTTAAAACCAGAAACATCTCAACCTGCGCTCGAATGGAGCAGGGCCTGTGTGATAGTAAATTTGGGCCCCCTGGATCTATTTCCTAAGTCTAGTGAATTTATGTCCCCTCCAGACTGATTTTATTAGGTAATTTACTGGTGTGTCTGTATAGTTCCTTCAATTAATTTTGTGTACTGAAGTGATAAGCTAAAAAGTGATGAGAAGTGATACAAGCTAATACACTAAAGAAAAAAAGGCATGCTTTACGCAAAACGGCAGTGAGATTTACTGTGAAGGGAGGAGGAGAAGGGCTTTTTTTGCTAAAGAGGGACAAGTTGTTGTCTCAGAATTTCATGGGAAAGAAGGGCTGGGGCACAAATTTCCTAGCGGACCATTTTTACTATGAGGGGGGGAACCAAATTTACTGATTGGCTACGTCTTAATTGTCTGGGGGACCCAATTTTCCTAGGAAATAAGGGCCGCAGGGGCCAAAATTTACTGGAGGGAAAAAATTACTTTTACACCGGTCGAAGAAAAAGTTATATATTTCTCTGTTTCCCAAACCACAAAACTGTATACAGTTTCACTTCTCCAAGGCTCCTTCAAGATAACTACTACTGCCACTGGTGTTACATGGTATTTGTAGTGACACACATCTGAATATAATGGCAATCCTTTGTAATATAAGTAGTAACCATAATCAATGCTGGCATTGTTTGTCTTTGCTGCTGAGGGAAGGTGTTATGATGCAAACTTAATCTTGTGAAATGATGTGGTTAATTTGTTGCTTCAAAATTGCAGGACAAATTTTTAAGCAGTGCCTTAACTAATGAGACTTTGAAGCAATTTAGTTAATGTCTCTATCTGTAAAATTTTACAATGAGAATATTTCTTACTCTTTTTTGTCTTGTGTTCAAGTAAGATTGGGGCTCTGCAAAGCTTCTTCGGTTGAAACATAATTTTTCTTTGCTGTCCTGGTGAAACTTCAACCTTTCTAATGGTAATTACAGAGCTACCTGCAGGTATTCTGTAAAAATAAGAAACAACTGATCAAATCTCTCTATGTTGTCACATGTTCACACAAGAATGTTACTTTATGTATTTCAAGTCAGAGGCTCTCTTTTATGACAAAAATATCTATCTAGCATTACAAGTTCCCTGCATTGAGGCTTCTTCATGTATAAGGTCACTACATATTACATGTAATTAAGATGCTTGAAGATTAATTACAAATCTTGGGGATGACCTTCTGTACCCAAGGAAAGCACAATTTGTCTAAGATTTTTTGTATCATACCCCGAATCAACATTCAGTTAAAATGGATATTTCCTATCTTCTTAAGTGACTGAAATTAAGGAATAATTTCATTTGCAAATTGCCCTAGAATTATAGCACCCTGTCGGGTTCACACCTCCACCCCCAGTTTATTCCTCATCCCCAATATAATTTACCATAGAAATACTAGGCCCACCAAGTTTCACCCCGAAGATGGTTAAGGAGTCATGCTCATATGCAAAAGCAACCGGATTTGATTCCCGCCGCGAGCCCTGCATTGTGTCCATAAGCAAAACACTTGACTCTACTTGCTTTAGCTCACTCAGCTGTAAAATGAGTACCAGCCTTGCTGGGGAAATAACCTGCAATGGACTGGCATCCCGTGCCGGGGAGTCATGTGCTCTCATCAACTTGGGCCATGGAAGCTGGGAGTAAGCACCAAAGAGATGGGCTTAATAAATGGCTTGGATGGATTTAACTCTTGTTCAAACATTAACATTTTTGCACATGTTGAAAAATTTTACAAACAGGTTTGTCATACCTTAAAAACTGTAAGTGCTAATGGGTCTGTTTAAAGGAGACAAAAAGTCTGATACAATCCTTGTCTCATATGATAGAGGATACAAATCTTAACCATTTACCAAAAACAGCAAGTCAAAATCTTATTCCTATCTCAAGTTATTCATGGTTAAAATTGACACATGGGGGATGCCATTTCGTTCAATTCTGTATTGAAATTTTGTGGATGATGACATAATTTCCCATAGGGATTATAATGTATTTCTTTATTAATGTGATTAAAGTTTTTATTCCAAATTGATGTGACAAAGTTTTAACAGCATGTTTGGATAATGAAATGTGTACACCAAAATTTTCTTGACCCTTACAAAAGAAAAACACTTTTTCATAAGCTAGAAAACTTGAGGTAAATTATGAAGAATTACAAAGCATTCCAACATCCTGCTGGGCTGATGACATCCTAACCTGCATGTTTTGGAAATCAAAATGGCAGCTCCTATGGCACTATTAAGTAGTAGCATTAAAAGCTTTTAATAATTACAAAAAAATGTGTTAGATTACTTCGGGAGTTATAAAACTTGGTCAGTACATTTGTTATTTTCAATTCAATCATATGAAATAAGGATTATGTCAGACTGTATGTCTCCTTTAAAGACTGTTCTGCTCAGAATTAAAATCTCCTACTGCCTATACACCTTTACAACAACAATGTCAAATATTAACACATACCAATAACACTCCTTCAAACTTTCAATCTCTGGAAGGTACTTACGCAACTGGGGTTTGTGAATTTGGAATAATAACATGATTCCAACCTCTTACGGCATTTTGGATTGTAATACTGGCCGTGTCAAAAGCCACTTGTGAAGGAGGTGACAATGGAAAGCTAAAATGAACCAAAAGAAACAATGTGAATTGTCTAGAAGTTGATCTATGAATAAAGTGTAAAACATCATCTTCTAATTGAATGCTGCATGAATATTATATTAGTACAAGAGCACTTGGCTGAATAAAGATGGCGTAGAGTTCTGGGGTTCCTGGAATATTAAATGATTGCCTTGCATTCAATGGTACTGGAAGTTTCTCTGGTATATTTTAAATCAACTTTGACCTACGATATCTATTGCTTTTCGTGCAACCAGCACATCTAGCTTTGAGTTTTTAATGGCAGTAATTGTTGTATTTGATTTTTTATGTCATTGAACAACAAGATCTTGCATTCATCTCTATGACACCAAGACAGTCAAATATGGAAATACAAATCTCATAAAATCTGCACAAATTTGTAACACTAAGAAGAGTTGCTTTAAAACAAAATGGAGGACAACCTGTATGCATCATGGACCCAACAATGAGGTGGTGTTGCCATGATCTGTGGTGTACATGTTAAACAAGAGTTAGATACATTTTGTGTTTATGAAATATTTTTTTCTTAAAAATGGGTGAATAATCATAGTAGGTAAACATGCAGAGTATGTATTTTTTTTTTATGAGTTTGTGCTCCATTTACAATTTACAGAGCAAAATTTGAAATGTGAACATTTTGCGACCAGATATCATAAGTTAAATGCCTATACATAAGCTGTACATGGATAAGTTCAATTTAAAAGCATTTTCTGTGCGTTCATAGACCTTGTGGCAACTGAAGCTACAGTAAATCTCTTTACATGCATCACAAACACTTCCATCAAAATTGGTGTAAGTTGAATATCTTATAGACCTTTTCAAACCGAGTTTAGCCAAACGCGATCTCTTCAGTACTTCGACCAATCAAATGCTTGGGGAACTTTTCCTTTGTTTCCAACCAATCAGGTGCAGGTTTAAGGAAAAAAATGTAAGCAGCAATACACGTGCGTATTTCCTTGATGTATAACGCACATATGATATGTGCGCTTGAAAACATTTTTTCATACGCTTGGTCCTAATAATCATGCCAGATACAACCATTGGTGCCCAAATATTTTGAAGAATTATAAGGATTTTAATCTCCAGTGCTACGAGAGAGACGTTTGGGGATTTCTGAAGAATATTGGAAAATTATATCATTTTACAGTTATCTTCTAAGGAAATATCAAATGTTTTGTACTTTTTTAAGGAAACTATTTTTTAATCTTGTCTTAAGTGTCTCTGAAAAAATTTAACATTTTATATAGAAATTCTAACCTTTCATAAGGATATCTGAAGAAACTTTGAACTTTTTCTGAGGAAATCTAAGAAAAAACTGTGGACGGACGGAATCGCCATTACATAGGTTCACATTATGCTTCGCATGCGAACCAATAAAAAAAAATCTCCAAGAATTACTAGATAAACTTTCCCACAATATAGAGGTCCATGAAGGAAGAATACATGACCTTGAATATCACCTGGACAAAAGCTTCAAGGAACTTACCACATTGACCAGTGAACATGACAAATTAAAATGTGATATGGAACAAATCAAATGTGAGCATAATGTCATGGAGCAATATTTCTGACACAAATTGTGTACATGTTTTTGGCATCCCAGAAAATACTGGGGAAAACATGGATCTCCTTATCCAGAACCTGGCTCATGACAAATTGGGAGAAGGAGAGGGGGGGGGTGGGGGTGGATGTGAAAGGAAAGAAACAAGTTTGTTTGTTGTTTGTTTGATGAGGTCTTAATGGCACCACGACAACGAAGGTCAAATTGTGCCTGAGAGGTCAGATCATTTTAGAGGTAGTAAGGAAAGAGACCAGGGGGAGAATGAGAGAAATTCAAGAACAAAAGCCAGAAAGCTGTGATCGAGAGAGGAGGTGCATGGGTAAAACAAAAACAAAGTAGAGAGGGGGTGGAAGAGGAGAATTAAATATGGTTGTAGAGGGATGCATGCTGAAGGAAGGAGATTATTTTATCTGGAGGATTTTTCTGGAAGAACTCAGCAATTGAGTTGTGGGGAGCGAGGGAAGCTCTGGGAAGGTTGTACAGGGGGCAAGCAAGGAGAACGTGTTGGATTGTGAGGATGCAGTGGCAATTGTTACAGAGGGGTTGGGGGAACCAATAAGGAGGTGGGAGTGAGTGAGGTGGGTGTGACCAATTCTAAGACGGGTAATATGAACGTTGTCGATACGAGAAAGGTTGTTGATGGTGGATTTGATCGGGATTGTGGGCTGGATAACATGGAGTTTGTTATCAATTTGGAAGTTCCATAAGGTTTGCCAGCGGTCACGAACAAGAGAAGCGATAAGCGGTTTGATGTCAGAGAGGGTTTTGGGAAAAGGGGAAGGGAGGAGGTTAAGGGCAAGCTTAGCGGCTGTATCAGCCCTGTCATTGCCAGGGATGCCAACATGGCTGGGTATCCAGAAGAAAAGAACACTTTTCCTGCAGAGGGTGGGAGAAAAGAGTTTCCGGAGGAGGAGGTGGCAGGTGAGGTTATCCCATTTAAGATTGAGTAATGAAGTAAGAACAGCCTTTGAGTCAGAGAAAATGGCAAAGTGACTAAGAGGAGAGTACTCAATAAAGTTGAGGGCGAGGAGAATGGCCTTAGCCTCGGCTGAAAAGATGGATGAGTAGTCAGGAAGTCTGCTACTGAGGGTGATGTCTTGGATGATGGCAGCAGCAGCTAAACAAGACGTTGACAGAAGACAGCGAATTGGCAAACCAAACTCAAAAGGATGCAGAGCTATAATAATAATGTTTACAAATTATACAGTGAAGTCTCAACTATTGGGAACAAGACAGGAACTTAAATCCACTGGTATCGTAATACAAGAAGACCTCACCGCCAGAAACAAAGCACTACTGAAAACGGTATCAGATCATCCCGGTGTTTCCACGGCATGGTCCATTGATGGTCGGATCTTTGTATTAATCAAATCATTAGATGGCACCGAAACAAAGCAGAGGATCGCCGGTCTGAGTAACCTTAGAAACTTATAGCCACTGAAGTTGATTATTATTTACTTTTTCATGAGGACTCTATGGACATCATAAACTCCTTACCATTTGCAAACTTTAACGATTTTGCTTTTTCAAGGGTTTTGGGTAACCCCTCTTTATCTAATATTTTTTGTGACCAGGAGCTAAACCTTTCACATGATGATAATGATATTTCATCCAACTTTGTATTCAGACGTAAGTGATTTGAATGATTCATTTAATTCACTACATACTTTTTCTATGCTTCATTTAAATGCCCATAGTTTATTAAGGAATTTTGATGTCATAAAAAAATTGTTGAATTCTTCATAATGTTACTGCCTTAGCTACAGTATTACAGAAACCTAGCTTCATACTGATTCCAATCTTTGCTTAATTCAAATTCCAAATTACACCTTCATTCACAGGGACAGGAGTGTTAAATGCGGTGGTGGAGAAATTTTTAGAAATGATATTTTATCAAACCCTCTTTTATTTGAATCCATGTTTGTTAAGGTTAAACTCAACAATAAAACTCTGAGTCATTTATAAACCTCCTGATGTCTCAATGTCTGCATTCAATGATGATTTACATGTATCTGGTATTTTGCATAACATACAAAACAAAAAGAAATCTTGCTATCTTAGAAGTGATTTTAATATTGACCTTTTGAAGCATGACTACAGTATTTGCCTCATATTGCACATTTTCTTGATTTAATGTATTCTCATTCTTATTTACCATTGATATCAAAACCAACAAGGATTACATCCTCATCATCATTACTCGTTGATAATATTTTTTCCAATAATTCTACTGTAAATTCAAGATCTGGCATTCTATTTTCTGACATAAGTGACACCTTACCAATCTTTTGTTGTAGGGATTTTGGTACTGGTTCATCTGTTATTAACACAAATAAGCTTGTTTACCATAGGAGAGATACTAGTGCTAAAGCGCTACACAATGTCAAACTTGAACTTTCTTCTGCTGAC
This sequence comes from Chiridota heheva, assembly GCA_020152595.1. Lineage (NCBI taxonomy): Eukaryota > Metazoa > Echinodermata > Holothuroidea > Apodida > Chiridotidae > Chiridota > Chiridota heheva. The sequence goes on along the minus strand of JAIGNY010002382.1, from coordinate 106,097 downwards.
TGGGGCAATCAGCAACAAATCAGCAACAAAGTGGCAAAGGCAGGTTAAGTTGGCCACAGAACGTACAGTATATACAGCGTATGGTATGCCCTGTACAATACTGTATGTGTACAAGGAAAGGGTGTTGGACCCATTGAGTGTGGTGCATTAACGCAGCAGAACAGACCTTGGCAAGAAACAGTGACTGGATATAGATATGCATGAGATTTTTTACGCGAGATATGATTGGTTGAAAGGAGCAAGCCTCGCTAGCAAACAGCATGCGTTACGCACATGTTCAACCAGCTTTGGTGGCCTGGATCATATATCTGTTCTATATTGTATGTTTTGTGTGTGTAAGATATAAACGTCTTTTGTATGGCCATATGGGTGCATGTATGATGTTGTTATGGCGAGGTTTAAGATCATTTCGTAACATAAAGAAATATTTTGGCTTCCAAATAAATGGAATATACTGTAAGTCTGATTTAAGTTATTTTCTGAGCATTTTCATCTGTTATATTGTAGTAAGTATAATCTGTGTAATGAATTAGGTTTTTACAGAGAAATTCACTCTATTAGTTTGGATTAATTTATAGTTGCCTGGTGGGCATATCAACTTGCCCGGACATAAATATTAGTTGCCTCGGGCGATCGCACCGGCGATTTGTCGAACGCTGGACTGGAGACCTCTATTTAATGAAACTGATGCAGGTGTTGCATATAATTTATTTGTTGATAATGTTCACCATATTATCTCTAAGCATTAATCAAGAATTTAAGATTAATTCTAATAAGCTCCAATCTCCATGGATAACACAAGGTATTTTATGATTTATTTCCAAAAAAATAAGCTTCATCAGAAATATCTTTCTTTAATAATAAGTGCAAGTACCGCAGTACAAAAATAAGCTTACTACATTATCAGACTGGCTAAAAAGATACATTTAAAAAAATGTTTTGATGACAATAAAAACAACCTAAAGAAAACTTGGGATATCATTAATAAAATTCTTGGTCGTACTTCAGCCAAAACTTCTATATTGATAAAATTAAAGATAATGACAATAATATAACTGATAGACATGTGATGGCTGACACATTAAATAATTATTTTGTTAATATAGGTACCAATATTGCTAGTACAATGCCCACATGTAATTCAAACTTTTGTGATTTTCTTCCTGATGCAAACCCAACATCTTTATTTCTATCACCAACTAACTGCTCAGAAATTAAAAGTTGACTTAATTGTAACATGAAAAAGGGTGCTTGTGGTATTAATAAACTTCTCTTAATTTTCTCCAAGATAATCGTTTTGCTTTAGCAGCTCCTTTTATGTTTATCATCAATTTATCAATTTCCACTGGTGTTGTACCACTTCGTTCCAAGGAGCTAAAGTAACTCTGATATTTTAAAGTGGTGATTGTTTATGTGTTTCTAACTATAGACCTATCTCAGTACTTTTATCTTTATCTAAAATTCTAAAACATACAGTATCATTTACAATCGTACTACTAATTTCCTTGATAAAAATAAGATACTTAGCTACAGACAGTTTGGTTTTTGTAAAGGCCGCTCTACTGCTATGGCAGCTTTAGATGTCACTCAATATATTATAAATAGTTTTAACAATAGGTATTACTCATTAGGTGTATTTTTGGACTTACCAAAAGCCTTCGATACTGTCAATCATCACATTCTTTTTGATATATTGTATCATCACGGTATTAGAGGAGTGGCCTACAATTGGTTTGTTAGTTATGTTTATGTTTATGTTTATATATTTATATAGCGCTCAATATCTATACAATGCACATTCAGCGGCGCTGTACAGAAAATAAATAAAACTGTTCATAAAGTTAATAAAGTTCATAGGATAAAGATAAACACAAACAATTACTTATCAAACAGACATCAGCTTGTGTCCATTGATAATAGTTATCATTCATCTTATTGTAATTTAAATTGTGGTGTGACCCATGGGTCAATCCTTGAGCATTCGTTATTCTTGCTATATGTAAATGATATAACCTATTTACTCCGCTAAGCATAGCGGGGATATTTACCAGAGTTATACTTACCTTCCATGCTATAAATATGCAATCTGGTCACATGACCTAATTCTAATGCACTTCAACCGACCTTAAAAACGTAGTTACCAGCCCAGCCCTGACCTCCATAATACCTCTACTAACTGTCACTTAATCTTTTACACATTACACTTTTTGCTGATGATAGTATTTTGTACTTAAGCACAACAATTTTGATGTCATTTCAGTCATCAACTCTGAATTAAAAAATGTTGCTAATTGGTTTAGAGTAAGTAATCTTTAAATATCAGCAAAACTAATTTCATGGTTTTTCATCCCCATCATAAGAATATAAATAATATTGATATATTAATTCCGATCCTTCGATGTCGCCCAAATCAAACGTGTTGATGCCATTAAATTATTAGGTTTATACATCAACTCTTTATTAAAATGGTCTTCCCATATTAATAAGATTAAGACATCTATTTCTAAAATAATTGGGTTTTTTTTTTTTATTAAATTAAAGAGTTCGTACCTAGTTACATCCTTAACAATTTATATAATACTCTTAATCTTCCTCATTTAAGCTACTGCAATGTAGTTTGGGGTAATGCTCACCCTTCTCATCTAAATCAATTATTCATGCTTCAGAAAAAGGCTGTTCTTATTACCACCCAATCAAGTTTTTGAGCACATACATTCCTTCTTTTTACCAGATTATGTTTTCTTAATATTTTTGATACTCAGACACCAATGTGCTGTATTCATTTTTAAATTTGTTAAGCAACAATTATAAGATATTTTCAATGATTACTTTTCTTTTGCTCTTAATATACATTCCCACAACACCAGGTCCTCCCAACATTTATTTTCCCATAAATTCTGACCTTTTCAAATGCTCCATTGTATCTAATGGTATTAAGTTCTGCAATCAATTATGTGATTCAATAAAAACATAAAATCTGTGAAATTATTTTCTGATAGAATAAAAAAGACACTTATATTTAAATATGATCAACTCTAGTTTACCTTAATGTATTTTCATCACTATTTAGTTTATGTTTTTATTTGACTTCTTACCTATTTTTACCCAAACACTTTATTACTTTTCCACTGGGCTTCTTTACACTACCAGATGGAACAAATTGGATGGGAGGGGAAATTGGGCAAGGGAAGAGGGGGGATTGGGCAGAAGAATTTCACTATTTCATGTTTCTATACATTTCCTTTGTAATTAATTAATTTAGGTTAGGGTGGGCTTCTTGTAAAAGCTCTAGTTTCTAAGCCCTTCCACCATATTCTCATAAATTGTTGTCTTCTCATTGTAAATATTGTAATATATGCATGAAAATGGAAAATAAATAAATCAATTAAATCAAACACTAATAAGTACTCACCAATTTTGAACAACATTCATATTAAGTCCAACTACATTTGCTTTTACTGGTGTGTCCTTCTTTGCTCTGCCTTTTCCTACTCCCCTTCCTCTCCCCCTCCTGGGTGAGATTGGTGATTTTGTGGGAAAGGTTGGACTAGGAGGAGATGCTAGGTGCTCTTTGATTGTTTTGGGGAATTTTTTAGGAACATGGCTGGTGGGAGTTTTGCACATTTTGGAATTAGATGTATCCATTGGTACACTCATTGATGATGAAACTTGATTACATGGCGAAGCTGGGCTAGATGGTATAGACAATCTAGGTGACGATAATGAACTTGATGATGATGGCTGCATGCTACATGTAGTTGAACTTTGACTAGAAACCAAATCGGTCACTCCTTGTCCTTCACTGGGTGCAACTAATACCAAATTGTGAGCTCTGTCTTTCAAATATGAATTGTAGGTGGTGGTGACTGGTGTAATCTGATCACAGCGTAGAACATCTGAAGGTGAACCTCTGTTTGTATTTTGTTCCTGATTGAAAGAAATTCAAAACATTTTAAATATCAATACTCATAACCTTCTTCATACAAAAAGAGAATATTTACAGTACTGCCCACAATAAATTGGTCGGGGCAAAGAGAAATAGCATGACGCCTCGTTAGTAATTAATTGACGTAAAATTTTACACCAGTGGTCTAAGCATGACAAGCCACGGTAGCCACGTATGCCACACAATAATGATTTGCATAATTATTCACCGTGACAATTGGCGTGGCCATCATGGCGGCATGAAAATGATGATAGCTTAGGTTCAAATTTATAACGTTGGTAATCACTTTAATATTACCGACAATGAGGCGTTATGAGTCTCGCAAGACATAGTTTTGCATGTAAATACTTGAAAACTTCAAGCGTGTGAAATTTACACATGGTTTATGTCATTGTTAACTTCAATAAGTTCATGATGTTATCCAATTAACTTGAAGTTGGTTTTCTTGAAGATGTTGAAATATTATTCACAAGGTCCGATCTATTTCAAGAGTAACAATTATAAATAAACTTACTCATTTAGCAAATACATCCAGGGAGTTTACATTAAATCCCCAGGGCATCCACGGGAAGTGTACATTTTCTTTATTCACAATGCATTAATCCAAGCAACAGTTATAATATCATTTGGATTTTAGTTCCAAACGAAAAAATAGGTTCCCGATAATTACACACTCAAGCTTCGAAGTCCAACAGAAAGAACAGTCAATGAATGCTTCCAAAAAATGCTCCCCAATAATTCCGCAGAAAAAAAATCAAAAGCCCAAAACAAATTAAATACATGTAGGCCCCTGATGAAAACTCAAGTCCATGCTGTTTTGTGGCCATCAGTACAGATTTAGCAATGGGCTTCACTTTTTCCCCACAATGTACCAGCCACCCCATTGAACTCGACTCTGCGGCGGGAAGTACCTGGGGATCAGGAGATGTGATTACAAAATCAGCTCTTGTGGGAAATGTCGCAAATAATTTGAAATATTTCTGCACTGTGATCTCTATATTTAGGCCATAAATCTTACTTATCATGAAAGAATGTTTTTCTTCTCAGGTGCTGCGTCAAACATTCCTAAACAAATGGTTTATCACAACTATTATTGCTTTTGATTTAAGACCTGGCATCGAACAGTCTTGAGGTATTCAGTAATCTAGGCTGTTTGTTGAAAATTTTTGTGTTTGATTGACACCTTAATGTAAACAATTCAATTGTGCACAAAATGTGCACGGTCGAATGTGTATTAGATAGTATACAAATATTGAACAATGTGTGTGAGGGGGTGGCCAAGGACGGACGGTACATATACGTCATTTTTGCGCCATATTCAGAAAATGTGCTGGAAAAAAACCTCATTTCTTTTCACAACTGAATATTCTTCTACCCCAAATTCAATTAATAGGTGATCCCAATATTGTCCTTCCCATGCAGAAAGGGATTAAGAATTAATCTGGGCACCCCACCCCCTTGTGTATACAGACAAAGTTTCCCTGCTCTGTCGCAGCGTAACTATACACGAAACGGTACATAAAGCCCAGGTCCCTATCATAGCGAGTTCTCCCACTTAAAATCCATATTAAAACAATGTGTGTATTAATCGCTGAACATGTTGGGCATGGTGGAAATTTCCATCTCCCTGGGCCTGTAAACACGCATGATCATTCCAACCCATTTCCCTTATATTCACTCTTACCCTTGAAACAAACTTTTCCCGTTTGTTTGTTTGATGAAAGTTTAACGGCACCACAACAGCAAGGGTCAAATTGTGCCTGAGAGATTAGATCATTCCAGAGGTAGGAAGGAGAGTAAACAGGGGGAGATTGAGAGGAACACGAGAACTAAAAGCCAGAAAGCTGGGATCGAGAGAGGAAGTGTATGGGTGGAAAAATAATGTAGAGAGAGAAGGGGTGGGGAAAAAGGACTAAATATGGTTGTAGAGGGAAGCATGATGAAGGAAGGAAATAATTTTATCCGGAGAGTTTTTTTTGGAAGAGCTCGACTACTGAGTTGTGGGCAGCGAGGGAAGCTCTGGGAAGGTTGTACAGGGGGCATGCAAGGAGAATGTGATGGACTGTAAGGGTGCAATAGCAATTGTTGCAGAGGGGGGGGGAGTAAGTAAGGAGGTAAGAGTGAGTGAGGTGGGTGTGATCTATTCTAAGGCGAGTAATGTGGACGTTGTCGCCACGGGATAGGTTGTGAGTAGTGGGTTTGATCAGAATGGTGGGCTGGATGACGTGGAGTTTGTTACCAATTTGGGAGTCCCATGAGGTTTGCCAGCAGCCACGAATAAGGGAAGTGATGAGCGGTTTGATGTCAGAAAGGGTTTTGGGGAAAAGGGGTAGGGGAAGGGTGAGGGCAAGTTTAGCAGCTGCGTCAGCCCTGTCATTTCAGGGATGCCAACATGGCTGGGTATCCAGAAGAGAAGAATATGTTTCCTACGGAGGGATGGGGGGGGGGGGGGAGAGAGGAGTTTACAGAGGATGAAGTGAGATGTGGGGTTATCCCATTTAACATTGAGTAATAAGGTTAGGACAGCCTTGGAGTCAGAGAAGATGGCAAAGTAAGTGAGTGGAGAGTATTCAATCAAGTTGAGGGTGATTAACCTGTACTCTACCACGCGGCGATATTATCGCCGTTTTGGGTACCCCATCGGTAAATTTACACTAACTCACTTACTCTCTCACTCACTCTCTCTCTCACTCACTCACTCTCTCACTTACTAACCCTCTCTTTCACTCACTCTATCTCTAACACACTCTCCTCTCTCTCTCCCTCCTCTCTATCTCTCTCTATAAACCTTACAAATCGAATGCAATGAAATCATTTCTGATACTTCTTCCGAGCGACAGACATGTACGTGCCAGGCCCTGCTAGGGTCATGATTCCTCATAAATACGATAATAAATCCATCTGGTGTCTAAACTTGATAAATAAATGCATAATTTTTTTGTTCAGACACTGACTGACAGTCTGCAGATTATCTGCAGTGATTGATTTTTGTTGATAGTTTAGTTTATTGATAATACCAGACGTAAACTTTATCATTGAGAAACAAAAATCATTTCACGTTATCTTCTAAGAAAATATCAAATTTATTGTAGACTTTCTAAGGAAACTAGTCTTCAATCCTATCTTAAGTATCTCTGAAAAAACTTCTAAATTCTAAAAAATCTAAAAACATCTAATTCATATCACTTACTCTTTTTTATTTTATTGCCTCACACTTTGTGATGGTATAGTTAAATCAAATCATAGAGAAATAGTATCTGGGGTCAAATTTAATTGAAATTCCATCCATTGTGTATCTTATTACAATTAATCTTATTTCAATTAATTTCTTAATAGTTTTAAGACTTTTCTTGTTTGGATTAATATTTGGATTAAAGCCCAAATCGATATTCCTACTCCTTAAGTTTATCTCTATTTTTCCAGTTGAGTTCAGCAGCTTAGATTGACCTCATTTCTAAATTGAATAATGGACACATGATAAATGAATGGGGTGGGAGTGGATCACCAGAGCATGTGGGATGCTACTGGGAAAGGCGCATGGCTCTTTTAGTCCAGGCAAATTAGTTTATTTACTCTTTTTATAATCAGGATAAATCTTAATCTTGACGTACAATGCCAGTAATTTGTAGTTATTCACCTCGAATTTCTAACTATTCTATTGATCGCTGCAATTATTATTTATTGTTATTATCAGCAGAATGGGATGGGTTTTTTTCTTTATTTGAAACTTCAAGTATCAGAAGCTTAAGGAATTGGGTGTGGCTAAGAGGTCTTTGACACAAAACAAAATGTAAACAGGGTAATTTTGTTCCGTTCCTTTTACCCTCCTTTGTTTGTATTTTGAAGTTATATTTTTCTTTGTTTTGAAAAAGAAATTGCTGTACCCACTCCAGATGATATTAGAATTGTGTATTTATGATTCAACGTTAAAGTTATGATGTTAAGTCCGGGTTGTACTGTGTAAATTGCATTTTAAATTTGTATTTAATGGACTCGCTAACTCCTGGTTTTATACTGTCATACATTATCCACTTTTGCATTACAGTATACTATATCTAATGGTACCAAAAGAAAGTTGCAGTGCTATAACTAATTTTCCGATTCAACATAAGCACAAAGCTGTTGCCCATTCTGTGATTTGTGCAGTTGTTTATGTAAATATTTCTTTTTCCTGAAATTAAAAAACCCTGGGAAATAAAAAAAAATTTAATTTATTTAAAATTTATATTATTTAAAAATTATTTTTGTTTAATTTTATAAAAAATGTTTATTTTAATCGAAAATTTTAAATATGAATAATATAAAGTCGAAATTTATAAAGACGATCCCTTAGTTTTTAAATTAATAAAAAATAAAAAAATGTTTAGTTTTTAATAGAAATTTTAACTTTTTTAATTTTTAATTATTAATTAAAGAATATTTAAATTTTTTTTAATATTTTTATTAAATTTAATTTGGGGTATTAGGAAAGATTTATTTTAAAAAACCCTGGAGGATGGTGGTCTTCTTAAACTTGAAAGGAAAAATTGGTTTTAAAAAAAATTTTATTTCTTTTAATGATTTTTCCAAAAGTTTGTTTTATTTTTAGGGTTTGAAAATCAACTAAAATAATTTGGATTATTTATTGAATTCATTTTTTTAGAAAATTTTTGGGGATGTTTTATGTTAATACTTTTTGTTAAGAAGGAAAAAGGTACCAGGGAAGGCAAAAGGGTCTGGAGGGCCTTTTATCCAGGGCAGTTGGAATGGTGATTTGGGGATTTGTTTATTATTTAGTTAATTTTTTTTGGATCAAAGGGTAAGCTATGGACTCCATCTTTTCTCCCCAAAATTTTTTCCTATTTTGTTAGATCTTTCTCTAGTATGTGCACAGTTTTTGTATCTAACATTCTAAAGGAAAGAAAAGGCTAAATTTAAAGTAAACATTTTCCAAAAACTAGAAAAATTTTCTTTTTTTTTTCCTTGAATTCCCTATTTTAATAACAAAAGGAGTTGAATTTGTTTAAAAAAAAAAAAAATCCAGTACATGTTAATACTTTTTATATCATCAAGAGTTTTAAAATTTTTGGCTTTTCACTACACAGGGCCCCAAAAGTAAGTTTCTGTTTAACAACTGTTTTCTGTTATATTTTTTTAATTCAATTTTGTTTAAGAGTGGCCCTGCATGTAAAATAATCCTTAATTTTAAACCTTTTTTCCTTTTTAGAATTTTTTTTTAAAAGTAAATAACTTAATTAATGAAAAAAATTTAGGAAAATTTAAATACGGCCCATTTTGGGGAAAAACTTAAAGGGGCCAAGAATGGCCTTTGCTACTTATGAAAAGTCATTCAGTTTATAAGGGAAAGGGGTTAATCCTACTTATCCTTCTGTAGGTCCATTTAAAAGGAATGGTGCCTGTTGTTGGGGCCCTTGTTTCAGAACTTTTAACAAAAAGTTGCTGCTCATCATCTAACTGAAAAAAAAATTTGGAAAATTTTGTATTTATAATATTATAAAACCTTTGTGACACCTTATAATAAATTATAAATATTATTATTTTATTTAATTAAAAAATTTTTTTTTTAAAAACTTAAGAATTAAGATATGGATTGACATTTTAAGTTATTTTTGTTTTTGGGAGGCCTGTTGGCCGGTAATTGTCTTTCCTAAAAAAAACAAAACTTATTCAATTTTCATAATTTGATTTCCAACTAAAAAAAAAATTTTGGGTTATACCCGGGCCAAATTTTGATTTATAACATGAAAATTGTTATAAATAAAAGCTAGGAAAATTAAAAATTTTTTTTAATTGAATATATTATAAGTCTTAATTTATTACAAATACTAATTATAAAATGTTACTGTCCATGTTTTTCTTTAAAACCAAATTTTTTCTTTTTTATCTTTTTCGGGGGTAATTATTAAAAATTTTTAAAATAATTTGTTAAAAATTTAACCCAAAATTCACATAAAAACGTTTATTTAGGATATACAAACCAAATTGTAATTTTCAATTAAAATCCCTATGATGTTAGAACTTAAAATCTATGCAAATTTTAATCCTGAACATCGTTCAAAGGTACAATTTAAATTTTATAAAAAAAAAATTGAAACCTCAAAACCTAAAGGTTGGGCCCTTATTTGTTGTTCAGTAAAATTAAGAAGGCCTTAATCATCATAAACTTCCCCTACTTACTGTGGCCTTTTTGGGACAAAGGGGAATGTCCCAAAATTTCTCGGGTGTGACTATGGAAAATTAAAGACTGGGTTTGGAAACTATCTTTAGGACTCTGTTTGTCATGGAGTGTAAGTTAGGATTTTAGAAAGGGGGTTTGAAAAGGGCGACTGATGTGACAGAGTTTGAAGTGTTTTCAATACATTTGTAAATTTGGGCAAGTAAAAAATGCGAATATATGAAAAAGTATGACTGCTTTGGGAAAAGAAAATTTTGAAAAATTTGAATTTTTATTTCTTGGAATATCTTTTTTTAGGAAATTGCACCCAAATTTAGTTTGAGAACAGAAAATTTTTTTCTATAATTTTTTTAACTGGTTTTGTTTATTCGTGGGCTTCAGTTCTGTAATTTTGGGTTGACCCAAGATTATCGAATTAAGATAAAATTTTCCCGTCTTTTAAATTTAAATGTCTGTTTTTTAGTTTTAAAGTTTTTTGAGAATAAAAAATGTTTTCTTAGGTTTAAAGAGGTAACTTTTTTAGCCTATTGTAGTTATGTTTACCGTTCCCGGTGATTTAAGGGGTTATAGATTTCCAAATCAATCTTTTAATATTTTGGTTTAACGGGAAATTTGTATTAATTTAAAAGATATCTAACCCTTAATTTAAAAAATCTTAAAAATTGGGGGCACCAATAGTTGTATGATTGAATCATGAATATTATTTAAACCCAAGCATGGCCTAATTTGAAATCGATTACTCCAATGAATTTATAAATTTTAAGTTTGGGAAAGGGAGGTGTACAGTAGTCACAGCCTTGTGAAGCCATGGGCTCAAATATGTAATTTTTCCCTAACTTAAAAAAGGGAATAGGTTTAAAAATTGCATTTTTTCATATAAAAAATATTTCTATAAGTTTTAAAATATTTTTTCTTAAAGGTTTAATGACTGTAAGCAGTTTAATTTAACGGATTTTGACTCATGAAATAAGAACCTTTTAAAAATAGTGGGAATTGTGAAATGGGTTATGGAGTAAAAAATTTGGAACACCCAAAATTTTATTCTAAATGTGACGCCATGATGTTTTTGGAGCTAGGGCTGACCATTATATAAATGCGAAATTAAAACCTAAATGTGACCAAAAAGGGGAAAATTTTCATCCTTAAATTGTTTCTTTGCTTGGGAGTTATGGACCCATAATAGGAAATGCAATCCAAAAAATTTTTTTGGGTTTTACGGGAAGGATCTGCTTGTTTTTTTACAGGGCGGCCCCCCCTGCCTAAGGGGCCACCTCCTGGGGCTTTGCCTGGGACCCCCTTTTTTTGGAAATAAAATTAATTAAAATTACCCATAAATAAATATTACTGCTTTTTAAAATTGAATGATAATAATAAGGGAATTGTTGGGCCATTTGAATGGCCCATAAAAATTTTTATTATTTACTGTTCTAAAAAAATTAGGATTTTATCAGGTTTTTGGGGGTTAGGTTGGGAAAACTTAAGACATCTCTTCAATGCTTTAAAGGCCCCTCCAATTTAGATTTTTTTAAAAGCTAGTTTAAAGATCCCACTTAGCAGTTAATGCAGGTAAAACAACTTTTTTTTCCCTAAATCACAAAATAAAATTTTTAACTTGTAAATTTAAAAAATAATAATACCAAAGAAAGCTAATTTATAAACTGGACTCATCTAAAGGCCTTATAATATACCACCTAAAAGAAATTTGGGAAAATAATTCAATTAAAATTTAAATAAATCTAAAAATTAGGTTTTTATTTTTAAGGGAAGAATTGAAACCCAAATTTTCTTTACTTACCTACCCAATTTAGAAATAAAAAAATTTTTAAATTATTGAAAATTTTTGTTGATTTTAAAATGCCTTTTCACATGTTTTTTTGTTTCATGAATAAACTTTGAATGATTAGTTTTAAAACCTTGTAATTTAAAAACTCACCCAAAAGAAAATGTCTAAACTTTGAGAGTCCCCCACAGGGCCGGGGGCCTTTATTGTTGTTTGATTTTGAATTTTTCTTAACAATGTTTTTTTATGCCATATAAATTTTGAAACTGAATAACTTTCCTGTAAGTTTTAAAACCATTAAAAGGAAAATGTCTAATTCTGCAAAATCCCTCCACATGTTTGGCATTATCTACCTAATTTTGAAGTCTTTAAAAAATTTTCAAATTAATAGATTGGGTTGGCCCTTTTTACAATAAAATTTCTGAAAATAATTTAAAATTTTTATCCTAACTTGACCATAGTGCTAACATGGCTATCTCTTACTTTTAAACCTTTGTTGAATTAATGAATTCCTTCAAAATAAATATCTTTTTAAAATATATTTTCAAACTTTTTTTAATTGCTTAACCATTTAAAACTTATTCTTTCTTTAAATTTGAAAAAACCCTATAAATAATTGATTTTGGGCAATATTTGAATTAGTTAGTAGATTTGGGAAAGGGTGTGGAAAGGTTTGTATACCCTATTCGCGTTACCAACTATCAAACATAACAAATTGTATCCCAAAATATTTAAAGCTATTGTGAATGAGCTATTTAGTGTTTTAAAAATCTTTGCAGTTTGGGAATTAAGAATTACAGTTGGGCCAAAAATTAAAGGGCCCCGTAGATAGGTATTGTTATAAATTATCCTGCCAAAAACCGAACCTAGAAAAACAAAAAAATAATGTTTCCCATGACTTGACATCAAAGCTCTTTGGTAATGCACCAGTTAAAATGTTTAAAGCCTTTAAACTTGTAAAAAGGGTGATACGTTTTTTCAAAATTTTGTGCTCTTGGGGTTTATTCAAAAGAATCCGACAACCTTTTAGATTAACCCCTCCCTCCCCCTTTGGTAATAAAAGTTTTTATGGTTTTATGTTTTATCTCAAATAGACAATTCTTTACCGAACGTTAAAAAACACAACCCTTGTTTTCCCAATTTTAAAGTTTAAAATGTCCTTTCAAAAAAATTCCTTTCAGTTTTAGAAAGGAATTTTCAAATATTGCCTTAAAATTTTTTAAATTTAGGCGGGCCCTTTTTAATTTTCCAAAATTTTTAATTTGTTAAATATTGGTTTTCCAATTTTTTTAAAGGGGTTAAAAGAAAGAAATTTTTTAAAAATTTCCACTTGAAATTTACCGCCTTTTTCCCGGGGCTCAATATGCCGAATCCCTTTAAAGTTCAAAATTATTGAAATTATCAAAATTTTTCCAATTTCTAATTTTCCTAAAAAATTTTAAATTTAAATTATTTTTTAAACGATAAACCCCCTTTAAATTTGGGGGCCTTTATGAAATGGGGGATTAAAAACCTTTTAAAAATTTCATTTTTTCCAGATAATTTAAATTTTTTTCTTTCTATTGTATATATAAGTTTAAGAAAAAAGGGGGAAAAAACCCTTTAAAATTCTTTTGACTTAAAGGATAAAATAACCCTGTTTAAAGGCTTTAATAAGGGCCTTCTAATTTGTGCGTGAAAAAAAAAATAGTACAAACTAGGGAGGGGGCAAATAACTGAAAAAGTAAGATAATTTCAAGGTGTTGAGGGCTAAAAAAGGGAGCGGGAGCCGCCCCCTGCCAGGCCGAAAAATTGGGGCCATGAAAACCTAAAAAATTTTTGGCCCAAAGGAGCTCTTCACCAAAACCTAGTACATTTAACCCCTAAAAAATTCTAAATGTAACCAATACAAAATGTAGGTAAAAAAAAGTAAAATTTCCATTGTTTTTTTGCTTTATTGACTTGTTTTTCCCAAAATTGGGAATTTTCAAAAAATTAGGGTTTCCTTATAGTAAAAAGTTTCCCAAATATTCTACAACAAACCTTTTTAAGAATAAATCCAAAAAGGGTAAACTCGTACCCTTGAAGAATTCCGTTCTATTTTGCTTAGCATTATTTAAATAAAAATTTTATTTTATTTCCCAAAATAACTTAAAACCTTCCTTGAGAGAAACATGAATGATTAAAACTAACAGAACATAATTTTGAAAGGCGGCCCAATCAATCACTAAACCCCCTTAAATCTAACCAAAAACCAATGTAAAATATTTAGGGGACACCCCTCTTCCCCCTGTAATAACCTGGGACCCAAAAAATTTCAGAGAAAAAAATTTTGGAAAAAATTAAACAAAAAGGTTTTAAAACCAGACTAAAATTCTCATCCGCAATATGGGCCCAATTTTTTAAAATTTTAAAGTATTTTGGGTTGGTGTTATTTTAAAATGTTTTCCACCAGTATATGTTAATTTTACAGTAAAACCTGCAATTCACAAAAAATTTTACTTTGAAAATAAAAAAAAACCCAAATAATTTTTGAACTTTTTTCCCTTAAAATATGTTTTATAGTAATAGTTTTTAATGTTAAATTGAAGGGGTTTTTTGGGTATTAAAGTGAAAACTATACGCTACATTTTGGCTTACTCTACTAAATCTAAACTGTTCACACTTTTACCACCCCAAGTTAAAACTTTGGACAAGCAACCTACACATTTTCCCCTTCCAAAAAAACCCCAACCCCTTCTAAATATCTTAAACCCTATCCCCAAAACACCCCCTATAAAGTATGGCCATTTTTATCCGCGTTTTTATCCCACATAATATATGTAAGATGAAAAAATTTTCTAATAACTTAGAAAAAAAAAATTTCCAATCAAAAAAATTTACCAACCAAATTTGACATCATGTTACACAAAAACTTTCCCACAAATTGTCATTTTTGAATGAATAACCCTAAAAAAAGATTTCCCATGTTATTGAAAAAATTTTTTTAATGTCCCTATTTATCATGCCTTCAAAATACGACCCAATTTAAAGGGCCTTAAAATTGGGATGCCAAAATTCGACCGTTAATTTTTTTATATAAAAATCCTGCAACCTTCAAAAGGCCTTTCAATGAAATTTGGTTTTAGGGAAATTGTAGGGG
Source organism: Chiridota heheva (assembly GCA_020152595.1). Taxonomy (NCBI): domain Eukaryota; kingdom Metazoa; phylum Echinodermata; class Holothuroidea; order Apodida; family Chiridotidae; genus Chiridota; species Chiridota heheva. The sequence goes on along the minus strand of JAIGNY010002382.1, from coordinate 91,075 downwards.
GTAATTTCAAATAAAGGAGACTTGTTTTTTAAAGTATTTTGATTTTTATTTGGGTTGTTTTTGGTTTTTGGATTAAGAGATTGATGTGAAATAAGGTTTTAAATTTATTCAAAAGGTAGGCAAGAATGGCTAAAGAAATGGAAAATCAGGTCCGTTTGGGTGATTTTAAAATTAATTTATCGAAAAGGTGAAACCGATATGGGTTATTCGATATAATGAAAGAAATAGTTACCAATATTGTAAAGGGTTCTTGTTTATAAACCTTAAATAAACTTTTTAATTAATAAAAAATTTTTTTTTAAATAAACAAAAGGACCCTGGTTCTGCCTTGGTTCTTTTTTGTGGGGGTTGGAAAGTTTTTCTTATTGACGCCACACAAATCCTTTTGCCAATAGGAGGAAAAGGGAATTTTTGGAAAACTATTTGGTTCTGCCCTTTGTATTGTTAACCCCAAGTTAGGCTGCATTGTTTAAAAATTGTGATTCGTTGATTGGGTGGTGACTTGGTCTGGATTTAGGTATATCAAAATTTTCTAAAATTTAGGGTCTTTCAACTGGACAATTAATTTTTGGAGGTTAAAAATTGACAAGGTGGACGTTTTCTTTGGGAAATAAAACATTTTTGCCAAACTTACCTTTAAACGGTTTTGAACCATTTTCACAAGAAAAAAATAAAATGTACATCCAAAATAAGGGAACCTTTGATTTTGCAGAGGATATCCTTGCTTAATTTTAGCTTAAAAATTGGAGGATTCTTTGCTCTTTGCTGTTTCTTTTTGAAAATGAGGTATATAACATAAAATTTTAAATCTTTAAAGGAAGTCTTTTAATAAAAAAAATGGAGGTTTTTTCCAACCTAAAGCCAAAATGTTTAAGTATGCAACCTCTTCAAATTTTCTTTGCAAATTCCTTTTTCCCAATTCCAACTTTTCAAAATTAAACGCCATATTCTGCTTTTTAAAGCCGTTAAAGAAATGGTTTCCCGGGGTATTTGCACAAATGTTTTTAAAACTTTACATGTTTGACCTTTGGGCATGGGGATCACTTGGGGGCTTCCTTCCCTTTAAGGAGACATTGACAAAACTTCCCCAGAATTTAGGGAAAGGGGGAAAAAATTTTTGAATTTGAATAGGGATGGCTTTTAAATTGTTTATTTTTATGTGTTAAAAACCTGCTCCTTTGAACTCTGAGGTTTTTTTCCAAAAGGTAGAGGGTTTAGCTTGAAGTTTCGGAAAAATTTCGGCAGGGGCCATAGACTTTTATTATGCACTATTTTGGGAAAGGCCGATTTTTAAAAAAGGGTGCTGGTCCTTTCTTTTTTGAAAAGGCCCAATTAAAAAGATTGGGAGATTAAAGTTTTTTATTGTTGTTTTTTGATTTAAATTTTTGTTTGTTTTTCAAATGATGTACTGAAGGAAAGAAAAAGGGTGAAATTTCTTAAATTACATTAAAAAATTTATTAAAAAAATTTATTGTAAAAAAATTTTTTTATTAAAAATTTTTTTCGGGAATTCATTTCGAATTTTGAAAATTTCAAATGAAAATTCATAAGAGAGAATAATAGAGAATTCATAATTTCCCGGGGAAAATTTCAAAATTTCCAAGCCCCAGGCCCAAAAATCTTAGAAAAAATTTACTTTACAACCGGCCGGAGAAAAGGTTTTCCAAAAAAAACTGTTTTAAAAAAATTTCTTTCCCAAAGGCCTTCGGGAAACCCACAATAAGTTTACTCCCCGGAGGAAACTATTTGGAATCATTTTCCCCCAATTTTGATTAATTGAAAAAATTCTAACGTCTGTTTGTGGTCTTAGGAAAAAGTGCTTTAAACTTCACTGTAGAATGGGCATTTTTTTCCCCATTCGGACTTTTAAGCAGGGCTTAATAATGCCCGGGAAAGCATTGTTAGGGCCTATCTAAAAATTTTAAAGGGTTTTCTTTACCTTTTCCTTGGGGTTCTTTAGTTGTTTCGCCTTTTGAAACATTTTTTCCGTTCCCTTATTAATTTTTTAGGGTAATTAAATAACTAAAATTGTACAATTTAAAACCCGATCTTACCCTTTTAAAAACCTTTTTTTAACAAAATTTTATAATTTAAAAAAATTTCTTTTAGAAAATACATTTTGGGATTATTTTCCTCCATTAAAAATCTTTCTGTTTTTGTCCTTTTTTAATAGTCTTAAAATTTAAAATCTTTAGTCTTTTTACGGGAAAGGATATCAAAATTTTGACCCAAAAAATTTTCAAATTTTAATGATATTTTTCACATTTTATAAATAAAACAAATTAAAAAATCATAAATAAATTTCCCTGAATTTATACTTGGGTTTTACCCCAGCCATTCCTTTTCCCCATTTTATCATAAGAATACTTTAACCAGAACATCTCACCCGCAAGAGGGGAAGGGCTGTATAGAAAGGGCCCCTGGATTTTTCCCAACCCCCGTGAATTTTCCACAAGACTGATTTATTAGTTTTACTATGTGTTATATTTCCCCTTAATTTGGGGAACTGAAGGATAGCTAAAGTGGGGGATAGGCTAATCATTTGAAAAAGGATGTTTAGCAAAAGAGTGGTTTAATAAAGGGAGGGAAACTTTTGTTAAAAAACAATTTTTGTTTAAAATTTATAAAAAGGGGGGCCCAAAATTTCTAGGGCCTTTTTAATGGAACAAATTTCGATTCCTTTGTCTGGGAAATTTTAAAATTAACCTTTACCAAAAACGAGAAAATTTACTTTACCCAGTCGGGAAAAATTAATTTTCTGTTTCCAAAACTGTATAAATTTTTTAAAATCCTTAAGGATATATATCCCATTTTAATGGTATTTTTATTCCAAATTGAATTTAAGGCAATTTTGTAATAAATGAAACCAAAAATTCTTTTTGACTTACTAAAGAAAATTTATGATGCAGAAAAATTTTGGGAAAATTTATGGAATTTTTGGCTTAAAATTTCCGGCATAACATCCTTTAACTAATGTTTTGAACAATATTTAAATGTCCTATGAAAATTTTTAAAATTAAAATTTTTTAAATTTTTTTTGTGTTAGATTAATTGGGGTTTAAAACCTTGGTAAAAACATTTTTTTTATTCCCCTTGAAATTGTTTTCAATGGTATTCAAAGAGCTCCTGAATTCTCTAAAATAAAACAACTAAAAATTTCCCCATGTTCACATTTACACAAAAATTTTTAAATTTCAATCGAGGTTCCTTTAGAATTTTTAATTTGGAATTACAAGTTCCCCTTTAGGCTTTTAGTATAGTACTACTTCTGTTTAAATGTTGAAGAGTAAAATTTTGGGGAAAGATTTGAACCCAAGAAACAAATTTGTCTAAAAATTTGTATTAGAATAAATTTTTAAAAATATCTTTTTATCTTCTTAATATTAAATTAAAAAAATTTTCATTAAAATGGCTAGATTTGCCGGGATTTAAAATCCACCCAGTTACCCCTATCCATATAATTTACATGAAATCTACATTTCACCCAATGTTAGGTAAACCAATGCACACGGTTTGATTCCGAATTGGGTTTTGATTTTCCATAACAAAAACTTGACTCATTTCTAGCCACCAAGCGTAAAATGGACACCTTCTAAATACTAAAAATTTCGGGAACCCTGAAGATTGCTTAAAAAATTGGGGCCATGAAGCTATGGACCAAAGAGTGGCAATAAATCTGGAGGGTTAATTTGTTAAAATTAACATTTTGTGTTTGAAAATTTTCAAAAATTTTTGTAATCCTTAAAACTGTAAATGCAAAGGGTTTTTTAAAAAGGAGGTCTATCAATTTTTATAGATAAATAAATTGAACTTTTTCAAAAACAAATTTAAAATCTTATCCTACTAAGTTATTCATTTAAAAATTCCAGGGGGTTCCATTTTTTTTCCTGAAGGAAATTTTTAATGATACAAATTCCCATAATTTGAAATTTATTAATTTTTTAATTTTTTCAAAGATTTGCCAAAGACACTTTTGGATAATGAAATAAATCAATTTTCTTGCCCCCAAACCTTTAAAGGAAAAAATTGGGGGAAATAGAAAATTAAAAGCATTAAATTGTGGCCTGAAAACATTTTTCATTTTTGGGAAACCCCAAATCCGTCTTGGAATTTAGAGTGGCCAAGTTTTAAATTAAAAATTTTAAGATTCTTAGAGTTAAAAATTTCAGTACTTTTGTCTTTAATTAATCTTAAAAATTTGGAATTATTTCAATTAGTCTTCCAAAGATTTCTGTCAAAATTTAAAACCCCTTAGCCTATACATTTAAACAAAATTGTTAAATTAACATACAATACATCCTTTAACTTTCAATCTTGAATTTTACGCAACTTTTTGGAAGGAATATAAAGTTTCCCCTCTAAAATTTTTTGGGATTTAACTCCGTGAAAAACCACTTAAGGAGGTCTTTTAAATAAATGAAAAAAAAGGAAAAATTTAGTGTCTAAAGTTATTTGAATAAATTAAAAACATCTTTTCCTTTTGAAGTCATGTTAAAACCAAACACTTCTGAATAAAATGCGTAGAGTTGGGGGTTCTGAAAAAAGATTCCTTAAATTCAGGGTCTAATTTTAATTTTTTAAAATCCATTTTGTAAATACTGCTTTTTTTGTGCCCTCATCAGCTTTGAGTTTTTAATGCAGTATTGTTTATTTGAATTCATTTAAAAAAAAGACTTGCTTTCATTCAGACAAGACATTTAAATTTTAAATCCAAATCTCATAAATCTGCAAAATTGTTAACACTAAAATTGGCTTTAAAAAAATAAAGACAACCTTTTGGCATCTTTGGACCCAAAATGGTGTTCCAATGTTTTCAGTAAAAAGGGTTTTAAAAATTTTTGTTTATAAATATTTTTTTAAAATGGGAAAACAAGAGGAAACATGAGAAGTATTTTTTAATTTGTGCCCTTTTTACTTTTACAAGAAAATTTGAAAAAACATTTCGACCAATAAAAGTTAAATCCATCTAAGCCCAGGGAAATTAATTTAAAATCCTGGCCATTATAATTGGCCAACTGACCCACATAAATCCTTCATCATCCAACACTCCAAAAAATTTGGTTTAATTAAATTTCCCATAACCTTTCAAACAAATTTGCCAAACCATCTCCCAGTACTTCGACCAAAAAAGGGCAGGAACTTTCCTTTTTTCCAACAATCATTTAAATTTAAGGAAAAATAACACAATCACATGGTTTTCCATATTTTAAACATATGATATTGCCTTGAAACATTTCCCATAGTTTCCTATACATCCAAATAAACCATGGTCCCTTTTTTAAAGATATAGGATTTATATCTCAGTGCAAAAAGACTTTGGGGAATTCCTAAATTTTGGGAAAATTATTCATTTCCGTTTCCAAAATAAAATTTTTCTTTTAGAACATTTTAATTTCAAAATGTCCTGAATTTCCACATTTAATGGTTTCCCAACCTTTTAAAATTGAAAACCTTAACTTTCAGGAAATCTAAAACTTTAGCCCCACTGGAATCCCATATGGTTCCCAATGCTTCACTATGCCCAATACCTCCAAAACCCTAGTAAACTTCCCCAATTGGGGTCCTTGGTGATCCTTGGGCATCCCCCCAGCCAGGCCCCCACCCCTGCCATGACACCCCAAAATTTAAAATGGATAAACATTTCCCAATGGACATACCCATGAAAAATTTTTCTCCCCCCCAAATTTTTACATGTTTGATCCCAAAATCCTGGAAACCGGGATCTCCCTAATGAACCGGTCAAAAAGGGGAAAAGTAATAATTAAAGGAAAACAATTTGAAAGGGTTATAGGCCCCAAGGCACCACCCCAACGAAGCTTTGCCAAGGTCCAAAAATTTATTAGTAAAGCCCAGAGAATAAAATTTTCAGAAAACCAAAACTTATGAAAATGCTGGTAAAAAAAAAAAGTGGAGAAAAATTTAAAATTGGTTGTAGAGGTGATCTAAGGAAATTATTTTATCTGGAATTTTCTGAAGAACTCGCATATTGTACAGGGACTCTAAGATTGAGCCAACGGAACTGTTGGATTTAATAAAGTGGTGTTAAATTGGGAACCTAGGAGGAAATAAGGGGTTTAAAATTCAAGCCGGAATAAACTTGTGCCCAAATTTTTGATTGGATTTATCGGATTTGGTGGAAAACGATGAGTTTTTATAATTTGGAATTATAATTTCCAGGGTTACCAAAAAACAAAAGGTTTTGTATTTTTAAGGAAAATTAAGCCAAGTGCCTGACACCCTGTCATTGCAGGAATCAATTTTCTGGGTATCGAAGAAAAAACCCTTTTCCCTGAGATTGGGAAAAAGGGTTCGGAGGAGTCAGGTTGATTCCCCCTTTAAAGGGAAAATAAAAAGCCTTGATTAGAGAAAATCCAAATATGAGGTCCTAAAAAATTAGGACCGAAAATTGCAACCCTTCAGGAAAAATATAGTCGGGAAAATTGCACTGGTGATTTTGGATGATGGGAACACACACATGTTCAACCAGCTTTGGTGGCCTGGATCATATATCTGTTCTATATTGTATGTTTTGTGTGTGTAAGATATAAACGTCTTTTGTATGGCCATATGGGTGCATGTATGATGTTGTTATGGCGAGGTTTAAGATCATTTCGTAACATAAAGAAATATTTTGGCTTCAAATAAATGGAATATACTGTAAGTCTGATTTAAGTTATTTTCTGAGCATTTTCATCTGTTATATTGTAGTAAGTATAATCTGTGTAATGAATTAGGTTTTTACAGAGAAATTCACTCTATTAGTTTGGATTAATTTATAGTTGCCTGGTGGGCATATCAACTTGCCCGACATAAATATTAGTTGCCTCGGGCGATCGCACCGGGCGATTTGTCGAACTGGACTGGAGACCTCTATTTAATGAAACTGATGCAGGTGTTGCATATAATTTATTTGTTGATAATGTTCACCATATTATCTCTAAGCATTAATCAAGAATTTAAGATTAATTCTAAAAAGCTCCAATCTCCATGGATAACACAAGGTATTTTATGATTTATTTCCAAAAAAATAAGCTTCATCAGAAATATCTTTCTTTAATAATAAGTGCAAGTACCGAGTACAAAATAAACTTACTACATTATCAGACTGGCTAAAAGATACATTTAAAAAATGTTTTGATGACAATAAAAACAACCTAAAGAAAACTTGGGATATCATTAATAAAATTCTTGGTCATACTTCAGCCAAAACTTCTATATTGATAAAATTAAAGATAATGACAATAATATAACTGATAGACATGTGATGGCTGACACATTAAATAATTATTTTGTTAATATAGGTACCAATATTGCTAGTACAATGCCCACATGTAATTCAAACGTTTGTGATTTTCTTCCTGATGTAAACCCAACATCTTTATTTCTATCACCAACTAACTGCTCAGAAATTAAAAAGTTGACTTAATTGTAACATGAAAAGGGTGCTTGTGGTATTAATAAACTTCTCTTAATTTTCTCCAAGATAATCGTTTTGCTTTAGCAGCTCCTTTTATGTTTATCATCAATTTATCAATTTCCACTGGTGTTGTACCACTGTTCCAAAGGAGCTAAAGTAACTCTGATATTTTAAAGTGGTGATTGTTTATGTGTTTCTAACTATAGACCTATCTCAGTACTTTTATCTTTATCTAAAATTCTAAAACATACAGTATCATTTACAATCGTACTACTAATTTCCTTGATAAAAAATAAGATACTTAGCTACAGACAGTTTGGTTTTGTAAAGGCCGCTCTACTGCTATGGCAGCTTTAGATGTCACTCAATATATTATAAATAGTTTTAACAATAGGTATTACTCATTAGGTGTATTTTTGGACTTACCAAAGCCTTGATACTGTCAATCATCACATTCTTTTGATATATTGTATCATCACGGTATTAGAGGAGTGGCCTACAATTGGTTTGTTAGTTATGTTTATGTTTATGTTTATATATTTATATAGCGCTCAATATCTATACAATACACATTCAGCGCACTGTACAGAAAATAAATAAAACTGTTCATAAAGTTAATAAAGTTCATAGGATAAAGATAAACACAAACAATTACTTATCAAACAGACATCAGCTTGTATCCATTGATAATAGTTATCATTCATCTTATTGTAATTTAAATTGTGGTGTGACCCATGGGTCAATCCTTGAGCATTCGTTATTCTTGCTATATGTAAATGATATAACCTATTTACTCCGCTAAGCATAGCGGGGATATTTACCAGAGTTATACTTACCTTCCATGCTATAAATATGCAATCTGGTCACATGACCTAATTCTAATGCACTTCAACCGACCTTAAAAACGTAGTTACCAGCCCAGCCCTGACCTCCATAATACCTCTACTAACTGTCACTTAATCTTTTACACATTACACTTTTTGCTGATGATAGTATTTTGTACTTAAGCACAACAATTTTGATGTCATTTCAGCTCTGAATTAAAAAATGTTGCTAATTGGTTTAGAGTAAGTAATCTTTAAATATCAGCAAAACTAATTTCATGGTTTTTCATCCCCATCATAAGAATATAAATAATATTGATATATTAATTCCGATCCTTCGATGTCGCCCAAATCAAACGTGTTGATGCCATTAAATTATTAGGTTTATACATCAAGTCTTTATTAAAATGGTCTTCCCATATTAATAAGATTAAGACATCTATTTCTAAAATAATTGGTTTTTTTTTTTTTATCAAATTAAAGAGTTCGTACCTAGTTACATCCTTAACAATTTATATAATACTCTTAATCTTCCTCATTTAAGCTACTGCAATGTAGTTTGGGGGTAATGCTCACCCTTCTCATCTAAATCAATTATTCATGCTTCAGAAAAAGGCTGTTCTTATTACCACCCAATCAAGTTTTTGAGCACATACATTCCTTCTTTTACCAGATTATGTTTTCTTAATATTTTGATACTCAGACACCAATGTGCTGTATTCATTTTTAAATTTGTTAAGCAACAATTATAAGATATTTTCAATGATTACTTTTCTTTTGCTCTTAATATACATTCCCACAACACCAGGTCCTCCCAACATTTATTTTCCCATAAATTCTGACCTTTTCAAATGCTCCATTGTATCTAATGGTATTAAGTTCTGCAATCAATTATGTGATTCAATAAAAAACATAAAATCTGTGAAATTATTTTCTGATAGAATAAAAAAGACACTTATATTTAAATATGATCAACTCTAGTTTACCTTAATGTATTTTCATCACTATTTAGTTTATGTTTTTATTTGACTTCTTACCTATTTTTACCCAAACACTTTATTACTTTTCCACTGGGCTTCTTTACACTACCAGATGGAACAAATTGGATGGGAGGGGGAAATTGGGCAAGGGAAGAGGGGGTTGGGCAGAAGAATTTCACTATTTCATGTTTCTATACATTTCTTTTGTAATTAATTAATTTAGGTTAGGGTGGGCTTCTTGTAAAAGCTCTAGTTTCTAAGCCCTTCCACCATATTCTCATAAATTGTTGTCTTCTCATTGTAAATATTGTAATATATGCATGAAAATGGAAAATAAATAAATCAATTAAATCAAACACTAATAAGTACTCACCAATTTTGAACAACATTCATAGTAAGTCCAACTACATTTGCTTTTACTGGTGTGTCCTTCTTTGCTCTGCCTTTTCCTACTCCCCTTCCTCTCCCCCTCCTGGGTGAGATTGATGATTTTGTGGGAGAGGTTGGACTAGGAGGAGATGCTAGGTGCTCTTTGATTGTTTTGGGGAATTTTTTAGGAACATGGCTGGTGGGAGTTTTGCACATTTTGGAATTAGATGTATCCATTGGTACACTCATTGATGATGAAACTTGATTACATGGCGAAGCTGGGCTAGATGGTATAGACAATCTAGGTGACGATAATGAACTTGATGATGATGGCTGCATGCTACATGTAGTTGAACTTTGACTAGAAACCAAATCGGTCACTCCTTGTCCTTCACTGGGTGCAACTAATACCAAATTGGGAGCTCTGTCTTTCAAATATGAATTGTAGGTGGTGGTGACTGGTGTAATCTGATCACAGCGTAGAACATCTGAAGGTGAACCTCTGTTTGTATTTTGTTCCTGATTGAAAGAAATTCAAAACATTTTAAATATCAATACTCATAACCTTCTTCATACAAAAGAGAATATTTACAGTACTGCCCACAATAAATTGGTCGGGGCAAAGAGAAATAGCATGACGCCTCGTTAGTAATTAATTGACGTAAAATTATACACCAGTGGTCTAAGCATGACAAGCCACGGTAGCCACGTATGCCACACAATAATGATTTGCATAATTATTCACCGTGACAATTGGCGTGGCCATCATGGCGGCATGAAAATGATGATAGCTTAGGTTCAAATTTATAACGTTGGTAATCACTTTAATATTACCGACAATGAGGCGTTATGAGTCTCGCAAGACATAGTTTTGCATGTAAATACTTGAAAACTTCAAGCGTGTGAAATTTACACATGGTTTATGTCATTGTTAGCTTCAATAAGTTCATGATGTTATCCAATTAACTTGAACTTGGTTTTCTTGAAGATATTGAAATATTATTCACATGGTCCGATCTATTTCAAGAGTAACAATTATAAATAAACTTACTCATTTAGCAAATACATCCAGGGAGTTTACATTAAATCCCCAGGGCATCCACGGGAAGTGTACATTTTCTTTATTCACAATGCATTAATCCAAGCAACAGTTATAATATCATTTGGATTTTAGTTCCAAACGAAAAAATAAGTTCCCGATAATTACACACTCAAGCTTCGAAGTCCAACAGAAAGAACAGTCAATGAATGCTTCCAAAAAATGCTCCCCAATAATTCCGCAGAAAAAAAATCAAAAACCCAAAACAAATTAAATACATGTAGGCCCCTGATGAAAACTCAAGTCCATGCTGTTTTGTGGCCATCAGTACAGATTTAGCAATGGGCTTCACTTTTTCCCCACAATGTACCAGCCACCCCATTGAACTCGACTCTGCGGCGGGAAGTACCTGGGGATCAGGAGATGTGATTACAAAATCAGCTCTTGTGGGAAATGTCGCAAATAATTTGAAATATTTCTGCACTGTGATCTCTATATTTAGGCCATAAATCTTACTTATCATGAAAGAATGTTTTTCTTCTCAGGTGCTGCATCAAACATTCCTAAACAAATGGTTTATCACAACTATTATTGCTTTTGATTTAAGACCTGGCATCGAACAGTCTTGAGGTATTCAGTAATCTAGGCCGTTTGTTGAAAATTTTTGTGTTTGATTGACACCTTAATGTAAACAATTTAATTGTGCACAAAATGTGCACGGTCGAATGTGTATTAGATAGTATACAAATATTGAACAATGTGTGTGAGGGGGTGGCCAAGGACGGACGGTACATGTACGTCATTTTTTGCGCCATACTCAGAAAATGTGCTGGGAAAAAACCTCATTTCTTTTCACAACTGAATATTCTTCTATCCCAAATTCAATTAATAGGTGATCCCAATATTGTCCTTCCCATGCAGAAAGGGATTAAGAATTAATCTGGGCACCATACCCCCTTGTGTATACAGACAAAGTTTCCCTGCTCTGTCGCAGCGTAACTATACACGAAACGGGACATAAAGTCCAGGTCCCTATCATAGCGAGTTCTCCCAGTTAAAATCCATATAGAAACAATGTATGTAATAGTCGTTGTACATGCTGGGCATGGTGGAAATTTTCATCTCCCTGGGCCTGTAAACACGCATGATCAGACTCCTCATTCCAACCCATTTCCCTTATAGTCACACTTACCCTTGAGACAAACTATTCTCGTTTATTTGATGAGAGTTTAACGGCACCACAACAGCGAGGGTCAAATTGTGCCTGAGAGGTTAGATCATTCCAGAGGTAGGAAGGAGAGTAAACAGGGGGAGATTGAGAAAAACACGAGTACTAAAAGCCAGAAAGCTGGGATCGAGAGAGGAGGTGTATGGGTGGGAAAATAATGTAGAGAGAGAAGGGGTGGGGAAAAAAGACTAAATATGGTTGTAGAGGGAAGCATGATGAAGGAAGGAGATAATGTTATCCGGAGGTTTTTTTGGAAGAGCTCGGCTACTGAGTTGTGTGGAGTGAGAGAAGCCATGGGAAGGTTGTACAGGGGGAAAGCAAGGAGAATGTGATGGACTGTGAGGGTGCAATGGCAATTGTTACAGAGGGGTGGGGGGAGTCAGTAAGGAGGTAAGAGTGAGTGAGGTGGGTGTGACCTATTCTAAGGCAGGTAATGTAGATGTTGTCGACACAGGATAGGTTGTGAGTAGTGGGTTTGATAAGAATGGTGGGCTGAATGGCGTCGAGTTTCTTACCAATTTGGGAGTCCCATGAGGTTTGCCAGCAGCCACGAACAAGGGAAGTGATAAGCGGTTTGATGTCAGAAAGGGTTTTGGGAAAAGGGTAGGGGGAAGGGTGAGGGCAAGTTTAGCAGCTGCGTCAGCCCTGTCATTTCCAGGGATGCCAACATGACTGGGTATCCAGAAGAAAAGAATATGTTTCCTACAGAGGATAGGGAAGGGGGGGAGGGGGGAAGAGAGGAGTTTACGGAGGATAAGGTGAGATGTGGGGTTATCCCATTTAACATTGAGTAATGAAGTAAGGACAGCCTTGGAGTCAGAGAAGATGGCAAAGTGGCTGAGTGGAGAGTATTCAATAAAGTTAAGGCGATTAACCCATACTCTACCACGCGGCGATATTATCGCCGTTGTGGGTACCCCATCATTAAATTTACACTCCCTCACTTACTCTCTCACTCACCCTTTCTCTCACTCACTCACTCTCTCTCTCACTTACTCACTCTCTCTCTCACTCACTCTCTCTCTCACACACTCTCCTTTCTCTCCCTCTCTCTCTCTCTCTCTCTATAAACCTTACCAAATTGAATGCAATGAAATCATTTCTGATAGTTCTTCAGCGCGACAGACACGTGCCAGGCCCAGCTAGGGGTCATGATTCCTCATAAATACGATAATAAATTAATTTTCCATCTGGTGTCTAAACTTGATAAATAAATGCATAATTGTTTTGTTCAGACACTAACTGACAGTCTGCAGATAATCTGCAGTGAATAATTTTTGTTGATAGTTTAGTTTATTGATAATACTGGATGTAAACTTTATCATTGAGAAACACAAAATGGAAATTCTAGGTGTTGTAAATGAGAGAGAGAGTTGAACACACAATTACAATGACGGGGTCGTCGCCTGCGTATTCGGTTATGATAGTACAAATGCTATCACGAAACGCTTAATACGACCCGGACGAGAACACAGGTACGACGTACGGACAGACATAACATCGACAACCAAGTCAATGTCCACGGCCTTTGATAACCAGTTGTGGTGCACTGGCGTAAGTGTTGTAAATATTCCACCATGCACTTATATGGGAAAATATGACAAGGTACTTTTGAGCGGGAGGATCTCACACAGGGAGATATAACAATCAAGGGACTTGAAAATGCAGGTCACTGTTTGGGGTCGAAGTTTACCACATTGCAATTCAGCGATAAGTGTGCCCATTTATTTTGTAAGAAAATGTTGACATCCGGACAACCGTCATACCACTAGCATAGTGAATGATATGAGCATTTATTTCAGACCTTTTTACATGATATCAGACAGAAGTTATTGTGATGAACAGGATTTCCCTGCCCTGGGGATTTCCCAATGATAAACGAAGTGTGTGGCATATACAAAAACAACTAGAACAGTAAATACCGTCATGGTTCGCATGCCCATGCAAATTGACACCCATATTATATGACCCGGCCAATTATAGAAATGGCATCTCACACTAAGTCCCACATGGCACACCATGTACCACATGGCATCTCACCCCATGTCCCACATGGCATCCCATCCCTTGTCCCACATGGCATTCTACCATATCTTCCACATGGTATCCCACCCCATGTCCCACATGGCATCCAACCCTATGTCTGACATGACATCCCATAAGCTCCATAAGAAGTCTTATCCTAGCTATCACAGTCCCTGATTGAGCATACTATGTATTAAAGTGTCAGTTCATATAATAACCTTTATGCAAATGACCTGTTGCATAAGAAAAAAAGGTGGAGTCAAATAATTATGCCTGATATAGCCCTTGGTGTATACAACATGGTAAATATTAAATCATATGTCCTTCATAGCCCCCATCCATGTCCCACATGGCATCCCTCCCTATGTTTATATGCAATCACATCTTGTTACACTCCCTGACTAAGCATATTACATCAAAAAGTCTGGTTAGGTCATAATACTGTAGCAACTTTATGCAAATGAGCACAATAATAAAGGTGGAGTTTGACAAATCAAACCTGATACAACTGTTGGTGCCCAAATATTTTGAAGAATTTTAAGGATTTTAAATCTCAAGTACTACAAGAGAGACTTAAAGATCTCTAAAGAAAATTGGAAAATTATATCATTTTACGGTTATCTTCTAAGAAAATATCAAATTTATTGTAGACTTTCTAAGGAAACTAGTCTTCAATCCTATCTTAAGTATCTCTGAAAAACTTCTAAATTCTAAAAAAATCTAAAAACATCTAATTCATATCACTTACTCTTTTTATTTTATTGCCTCACACTTTGACGATGGTATAGTTAAATCAAATCATAGAGAAATAGTATCTGGGGGGTCAAATTTAATTGAAATTCCATCCATTGTGTATCTTATTACAATTAATCTTATTTCAATTAATTTCTTAATAGTTTTAAGACTTTTCTTGTTTGGATTAATATTTGGATTAAAGCCCAAATCGATATTCCCTACTCCTTAAGTTTATCTCTATTTTTTCCAGTTGAGTTCAGCAGCTTAGATTGACCTCATTTCTAAATTGAATAATGGACACATGATAAATGAATGGGGTGGGGAGTGGATCGCCGCAGCATGTGGGATGCTACTGGGAAAGGCGCATGGCTCTTTTTAGTCCAGGCAAATTAGTTTATTTACTCTTTTTTTATAATCAGGATAAATCTTAATCTTTGACGTGTACAATGCCAGTAATTTGTAGTTATTCACCTCGAATTTCGAACTATTCTATTGATCGCTGCAATTATTATTTATTGTTATTATCAGCAGAATGGGATGGGTTTTTTTTCTTTATTTGAAACTTCAAGTATCAGAAGCTTAAGGAATTGGGTGTGGCTGCGAGGTCTTTGACACAAAAAACAAAATGTAAACAGGGTAATTTTGTTCCGTTCCTTTACCCTCCTTTGTTTGTATTTTGAAGTTATATTTTTTCTTTGTTTTGAAAAAGAAATTGCTGTACCCACTCCAGATGATATTAGAATTGTGTATTTATGATTCAACGTTAAAGTTATGATGTTAAGTCCGGGTTGTACTGTGTGTAAATTGCATTTTTAAATTTGTATTTAATGGACTCGCTAACTCCTGGTTTTTATACTGTCATACATTATCCACTTTTGCATTACAGTATACTATATCTAATGGTACCAAAAGAAAGTTGCAGTGCTATAACTAATTTTCCGATTCAACATAAGCACAAAGCTGTTGCCCATTCTGTGATTTGTGCAGTTGTTTATGTAAATATTTCGCCCGCCATGTTGGTCACGATAAATTCACGATAGAGTTGCAAAAAATATCTTGATAATTAGCTACATGTACTGCTATGGCATAGAATTTATAATAAAAATGCGGCCATTTGACACTGATTTCTGACATGACAAATGTGGCGTCATGGTATTTTCTCGTTGCCACAACCAATTTATGTGAGCAATACTGTATTACTATTTTTAACAATAATAAGAGGAAGTAAAAGATTCCTGTCTTGTTGTTGAATGACTTCCATGTAAAAAAAAAAACAAGAGATAAAAACATATCACTCTTAAAACTTTGAAAGCAGAAAAATTAGTTCGGAAAAAACATTCCATTTCTTTTTAAAGAGAATGAATATTTTTTGGCCAAAAAGAGAATAGATTGATCATATTATTTTTTGCAGGGATCGACAAAT
Source organism: Chiridota heheva (assembly GCA_020152595.1). Lineage (NCBI taxonomy): Eukaryota > Metazoa > Echinodermata > Holothuroidea > Apodida > Chiridotidae > Chiridota > Chiridota heheva. Next base: position 75,035 of record JAIGNY010002382.1, on the reverse strand, counting down.
CAACCTAAATTCAATTTGCCCACCAGATGTATTTACCTGAATTCATGGTTGTTCTAGAATAAATAAGGTTGCCCTGTGTTTAGGCTTAATACATTTTCTGTTAAAGAAACGAATAAGCTGTACCCAGGGCAGAGATCCAAAATTATGGTTGTCCTGGCAGAGTTCTTGGTTGTCCCAGGCAGCTGGACAAGTGATTTGTTGGACACCGATTTTGTTTTATTATTTGAGTCAATTTCATTGTGGATTATGGAAGGATATTCCTTACCGTATAGGACTCCATCGTTCTCTGCTTCTTAGCTCCTTTTCCTGGAGTATTGGTTACAATCTTTCCTCTTGATATGCTGCACTTTGGAGTTTCTTCAACTATCTCAACATCACTAAGAAAGAAGAAAAACAACTCAATTAAGTAAGAAGCAGTCTGCCAAAAAGTACTGGCGAAGAATTGATTGAATCTGTTGTTTTCTCTTTGACCCTATTTTTCTCTGGTAATCACAGGAGTTGAATTTGAATTAAAAAAAAAAAAAAATCAAAGTGCCGAATTGTAACATGTTGGTACTTTTTTATGACCCCTCATCAAGTAGTTGGTTTAAATCTTTAATTGTGTCTTAATGTCCACTACAACAAGGCGTTTTCTTTCTGTAAGTTTCTGTATAATACAATGTGTTTTTTTTCTGGTATCACTTTCTTTTAATTTCATATGTTGTTTAGAGATGGGGGACTGCATTGTACAGGCACTATATTCCTTTAGTTCCTCCACACCATATTTGTAGCTTTCAGACATTTTCTTAATACAAAAGTGGAAATAAACTTTCATTAATGAAACAAACAACCAACAGATAATTTGTAACTACTGGACCATTTTGACGTTTGTTACACATGTAAGAGGCCAGAGAATGGCCCTAGCTGACTCTCCCACCTGAGAAGATCATTGCGCAGTTTGTCATACATGGAGTGGGATGGAGAGTGCCATACTTACTCCTCAGATGTGGTGGCCGATAATGGAGAAGACAATGGTGCCTGCTGTTGAGAGCTTGAATACTCTATGTAACAAGCCTGGAAACCATAAGAGTGTTCTGTTTCTGCATCATCTAGAGCTGTAATAAATTGAAAATTATAGAGAAATATATGTAACTATAATAGTACATCTTCTGTGACATCATATATATATATATATATATATGTATATGTATATGTATATGTATATATATATATATATATATATATATATATATATATATATATATATATATATATATATATATATATATATATATATATATATATATATATATATCTATATATATATATATATATCTATCTATCTATCTATCTATATCTATATATATATATATATATATATATATATATATATATATATATATATATATATATATATCTATATATATCTATATATATATATATATATATCTATATCTATATACATATATATATATATATATATATATATATATATATATATATATATATATATAAATGTAACAAGGAAAGAAGAACTTTTAAGCAATTCAAGTGATACTAGAGAGCTTTGACATTATTACAGAATGTTATTTATTTGTATTATGGTAGGCCTACTTGGTACGCCTGTGTAACTGTCTGTTACTTAAAGGGAAACAAAACTTATCCATCAGATTTTTGCTCACATTGAGTGCCTAACATTAAGATAATAATATGTTAGTGGACCTAGGCCTAAATGGAATTTGATTTATCAACAGTGACAATTGTTCCTAAGATTATTTTGTAAAAAGCTTGGGCAATATAAGGAGTCTTAAGGATATTTCGATATTGATATCGATATTATGCTCATCACTGATAATACACAATACATAAATTACTTAACATGTCATGACTGTCAAACATCCAAGGATTTTTCATTAAACAGCCACAAAAAGTTAATACATTCTATTTTTATCAAAGTTTCAGGCAGTCACTTATAATAAAACTTTATTAAGATATCAATATTGTGATAACAATTACCCCAAAATCCTTCCACGGACAAAAAACAACTTTAGTCACGGATATACATAAGCAGAAAGGCATTGTGCAATACTTTAACTTAATTTATTGCTTTTATGATGTTCAGACAACAAAAATCATATGTAAGATTTTGAATCCTCGGACATCATGTCAAAAGAAATACTGAATCTGATTTTTTCATTTTATTAAACAGTCATTAATTGACAAATCGCTGACAAAACCATGAGGTTTTTGCCATTATTTTGTTTGTTCAGAAAGTCTAAATGTGACAGTCCAGGCCTTACAGGTCGATCAGATAAACTATACTCACACTAAGTATACTGTGTACACATACTGTACACACAGTGATATGATACCACTAAGTTTCTTCTGAGTGACTGCACTCTTGCGAACATTGAAGAAGACTAGAAATTGGATATTCTATTTTATTTATGGACTTCTGATTGTCCAGAAGTCCATAAATGCTACCAAAATACATGTAATGCTTTTTCTGTAGGACATTCACGAGAAGTGAGATATGAAAAGTAAAGAAGAATTGGAGCTGTATTCTGCCAGATAAATCCTAATACCTACTATAAGTTCCTCAACAATATCTTTTTTTAAAGGACTGGTGCCATGTAAAAGCAAGATTTATTCAAAGTGATGTTTGACATTTACTGAAATACTTAGTAAGCCCTATTTCTCCAAAATAATAATTGGAGAAGTGTAAAAATTGTGTTATTTTGAAGTTCAGAATAACTTTCTGTAACGTCCACAAATTTATTTTAAAATGTGACGTACTGATTTTGGAAGTTGTAGGCCCCCGCAGAACTGCCTATGTAAATACATACAAAGTAATTACAAACCTAAAATGTTGTCAGCAGAAGTTCAGAAAGTTTATCCTTTGATACCTTAGGTTCCTTTTGAGAACTTGACGGAGACATTATAGATCCCCATAGTATACCCGAAGATGCAATCCACCCATAAATGTTTGGGATATTACCAGGGGAAGACAGATCCCTAGCTTTGCTGTTTCACAGGGGCGGCCCGCCCTGCCCCTTTGTGGCCCGCCCTTCCCCCTAGGGGTCCACCCTGCCCCCTGGGGGTCCGCCCTGCCCCTCATGAGAAAACAAAAATAATAATAATATCAATAAACCTCATAAATGAATACCTTACATGGATACAGAACACAGAATGATAGCATAGTAAGCAATTGTCCTGTTTGGCTCATGAATGGTCCTTACCAATCAGAATAGTTTCATTCTGAGGTACTGTATGATTATAGCTAAAATCCCAGAGCTTCTTCACCATGGGATTGAGCCTTAAGCGCCCCAGGACTCCATGCCGAAAAGACACAGTGCTTCGCGTATGCATTAATGTGAACCTCAAAAAGTCTAGCACCCTGCCCCTTTTTAAATCAAGCTAGGGGTCTGAAAGAAAGCCACTCTGAGCCAGCTGAATGCGAAGTACAACAAACCCTTCGTAAAAGCCTTCAGAAACATCACAGATTTAATGTTTACAACTTATGAATACTTTTTGGAAAAAATAATCAATGCCTCTCAGTCTCATCCGGTACATACACTGATTCATACAATTCTCTCCTTTTCGTCTAAGCAATACCATCATGCAATATATTTCCTAGACATCACCAAAAAAAAGCTAAAAGTTTAGGCCTACAACTGAACTCAGGCTGATAGTAGTGGATAAATACACACAATTACATGCATTGTATGTGCATAGGCTAGACCTAGGTATAGCCAACCGGAGATCAGTGATATTACTGTCCAACTTGACATGTCACAAAATGTTAAAAATTCAAATTAGAATAGGAAGTTAAGACATTTATATAAGCGGCAAAAAAGAGGTTTTTCTAAGATTGTAAAATGCTTAGGACATAGTTCAAACTTACATACTGTATGTATGAGAAAGTTGTTCCAAATTAAAAGATACATAAGTTGATACCAAAATTGCTACATGTCACCAGTCCTTTAAGATCTTATGCTGAACATCTTTTAAATGTTTTTGTGCTTGATATTTTCAGAAAGAAACCATGTTAAGAACATTTTATAAGCATAATGGTTGTTTATTTGAAAATGTATGTATATATTTTTGAATAAATTATGTTAATTTTTAAACAATTTTTTCCCGACTTATTTGTGCTGAGACAAGATTACCTCGCACAGAATAGTAAGTAATGTATGACTTACCTATGATGTCTGACATCATATAATGTGCATATTAATATTTGTATGATATTGATATTTTTCAAGTGATATATGGATATGGCATAATGATCAATATCGCCTAAGCTTATTTTGTAAAACAGTTGTGAATGTTCGTTCAAGGATAAAGCCAGCCAAGAGGCCAGGAAAAGTATATTGTGGCACCACACAAACACACTTTGTGGAGGAGAATTATACCCTTGTGCTAAAGCAAAAGTCAATGTTATTTAAACACATGTGTTCCATATTTGATGCCCTAAAACTTTAGAGCGCGGATAACATGGCGGCTATGTAACACTATTTTTGCACGTTTTTAATGGCCTAAACTTTACTTTTAGACTTAATACCGTAACGTTAAAACTGTAACATAGGAAGTAGCTCAGCCCATTCCTTCGTTGAGTATTACTTTTTGGTATCGTGGTATGTGTTGGACGCATATTTCATATCGTGGAAAAAGAGATATCGTGATGTGAACAGAATGTAGAGTGCTGAGTGAAAAGAAGAAGGGTAGAAGCAATAAGGGGGGCAGGGTAGAACACCCCTCTGAAAACGCTGAACTAGTAGGGGCCTGTTTATGATCCTTATCCAAGAGACGGTAAGCGCCATCCAACAATTGTCCATTTTTTCCAAAGGCTGGATGAGGAATAGAATATCAGCATGTCAGTTGTGCACTCTACCAACTGAACTACCTGACTCCTTGTGTATTCCAATCATGAGGTAGTTTGAATGCAACTCTTGACATAAAAATTGTTGTCTAGTTTTCTGGTTTGGGGTTTCTGCAATACAAAATTGTAATGTCAGATGTAAAACTTAATTGTGATTGGTACACAAGACTGGCAGTTCACTTGGTGTCAATACTCACAATAGTGTTTACACGGGTACCTGAAATATCCAGGTACCCGACCGATTGTGTTGCTACCCAGTTCTGAAAATATAACCAAGGTATGGATTTTCATAATATTACCGATTGCAGACTGTTTCTGTTTCAGAATTGTATGTTAAAAGAATAAATCTTAACTTGAAAGAATTATAAAAGTGTTTGTTTTCTTTCTATTCCAACGCAATGCAATAAAACAATCACAAAATATTGTCACAGATCGCAGAAATGATGTTGAATGAGCGATGTGGCTAGTAACGTAGGTACGCTAGTAGTACTACATGTACTAGTAGCGCAAAACTTAAATTCTCTAAACTTCACTGTAAAAAAATTAAAAAAACCAGCACGCAACAAGCAGTGTGTGTAGTATGCTGCAGAAAAAATATATTGCGGTTGTACATTACCAAACTATTTTTAAAGCGTGTCTGCCATTTGCTGAAAAAAATGTAACACCTATTATGAACCAACAACAATTTGTGTTTAAATGAAATTGTTACGTGCTACTGAGCGTGCACATAACAGAACCGTGGAATCGCGTATTATTCCAGAAAACACCCGTTCCGTAAAATTTTGAGGAATTGAGTATATTATTGTTGAACGGTATTTTATGAAGACAGGTCTATAAAAGAGACTAGAAACATTTGTATTCTAATTTTTTTATTCACAAAAACAAAGAAATAATTGAAAAAACAAGAAATATCACAAGATTTTACAAGGTACACTGTTAGATTTTAACAAATACTACCTTCGCGAAAAATATTGAAAAGGCCTTGTCGGCAGGTCGGATACCCAGATACCCGACCGATAATGCAGGTCAAGTACCTGGTCCGATTTTTAAACCCGGAGCAAACACTAACTCACAACAAGGAAGTCATGCTGAGTTCAACCTCTAAAGTTCCAGACAGAAAAAATAGGTAAACAAAAAAACATAACAAATGTAAAAATACGCCAATCGCCGATAAGTGTGAGCTTAGTGTAGGCACCCATAGGGCTGATTGTAGTCTGTGGCCTAGTCGGAAGGCCTAACTTGCAAACGTATAGGCCTAGCCTAGGCCTTGTTATTGCCACAACCCATGTACATGTATGTTATCACTGGGACATTTGTTTTGTGTATGTAGGTTGTTACAGACACAGGTGTTCCTAGCGTTATGGCAACCTATATACTTATTACATATATATGAAAAGGTAGGTCACTTTCTAATGCGACTTTCAAACCGTATATAAAAATTCCTTTTATTGACCATTCGCGAATCTTAATTACATTTTTTGACTCAACTCACATTTGATAGAGACTCCCTTCTTCATTTATAAACCACAGTATTTGTTCTTTTTTTCTGATGAGATGTACAAACGATGGATTTTCTACCGTCATTACAGTTATTATAGTGTAAAAGCCCAACAATTTGCTGCAAACCAATTAAAGCGCTGCTTTTTCATGATGTCTTTGCTTTCAGATACCGTGTTTCCAGTTCGAGTCACACTTAAGCAATCATTTATCATTTTTTTTTTCAACCAAAATGCGATAACTTCACTTCCTTTGCAGTCAGGTGGCATTTCACCCTCTTCAATTGATTATCCGAAAAAATGTTCATTAGTTGCCTTTTAACAGAAGAATTTTGCCAAAGCTAAATCCATCGATAGTTTGTTGGTCGCCATGTTTCAAAACTTTTGTGGATTGTCACGCCTGCGCATTTGTACTCTGGCTTCTTCATTGTACTAACGGGTGGACAAATTTTTCTATGTGCGGTATCTATGTGTCATCTTTAAAATCAATTGATTATTAATTTATTTTATTAATTTAAACCAAAAAATATTTAACCTTTTTCTGTTTTAGAACTTTTTTAACAAATGTGAACGATAAGTACAGTAGTTGCATTTCTTTGCATAATACAAAATATTCTTCTCCTTGTATTTCCATGATCTGACAAAAATTTAAAATGGACTCCGCATAGAAATTACAAATGCCATTGCAATTATGATTAGGTGAGTCACATGAACTATCATTTGAACTTTGACATCTTCAGAACAAACTTACCACTGTAGAGTACAAAGAACGGACAGAGAAAGTGTGCCAAAATCATCTGATTTTGCCTAGGCTGGATCATTATTTTGTCCAATTTTTCTTCATTGGAAGATAGAAAAGAATGTTGGAGAATTGTTGGAGTTCAAAGCTGGACACACAAAAGACAGGTAATTGAAAACATTGCTGAGCATCAAAAATCAGAATGAAATGCACAGTATAACGTCGGACTGAAATCAGACTAAGCCCTAGTTCGTGATGTCATAGCCTCAGATTCCTCAAAGTCTTTATGTATTCTATCATATATTTTGTCCTGTGAATTTGTTGCTTAAAAACCATGGGATATATCAAAAAAGTAGTAAAACTGAATGTAGAAAGGGCATTTATAATATACCACCTGAAGAAATTATGAGGAAAAATAATCTAAATAGTGAAAAATTAAATAAACTCTTTAAAATACATTAAGAATTGTGAATGTGATAAGGACACAACCTTCCATAGTCGACTTACTAGCCTACACCAGTCATTTCTACAGAGATAAGACAGAGCTTGAAACTTGAATATCTACTTGACGGAAATTAGATTTTTGAATGCATTTTGTTTCTTTTGATGTCCATGTTAGATAAAGTTGCTTGACCACTGAACTTACGTTAATCCTGTAAGTTTTAAAGGCTCATCAGAAAAGGCAAAATGTCTAAAAATTATCTGCAGAGTCCCTCCACTATGGGCCATGGCACTATCTCATCTTGATTGTTGTCAAAGTCAGTTATCATATGCTAGCCTTATGGAGTAGGCCTAGGCCCTTGCCTAGGCTAATGCAAATGCTAAAACCTAACGTTAACAATAATCTACGCTAACATTGGGTACCATAGCCTAGGCCCTAAGCACTAGGCTATACACTTTACGTTACTTCGTTGAACCTTCCTGTTGAAATTAAGGGTGAACTTACCGTTCAACAATGAACTCATCTTCGGTGTAAAAGATAATAGTATACAAAACAGTTGAAACCAATGCCATGAGGAAGTCTTCCTCCAGGCTCTTATTCCTTTCTTTCTAAGTTTTGCAAAGCATCTATCAAATAACTTGACCTATGCGCCCCAACTACGCAATTAGTTAGCTAGGTTGGAATCAGGCTGTCGGGAGTTTTAATGTTGTGTATACGGCCGTATATGCGCAGATAGGCCAACTATCGCATAGCTCACTGTACTCGGTAGGCATAGGCACTACTTGCATGGCATGCTGTGTGTATAGCAGCTACGGTGTGTAGTGGCTATGATGTTTATCTATCGCAGCTTGTGAATTTAATGATATGTCTTATCGGTTCTGTGAGCAAAGAACTTTTTTAAAGGAGACCCGGTCAGATCAGGGATATTGTCTATAACAGTATCCCTGGCCAGGGGTCCGGGAACGTCCTAGACAAACACTAAAAGATTGGAATGCTTTACCATCGGACATTGTACATGCAAAGCTCTTTGGTACATGCACCAAGTCTAAACTGTTTCAAAGCTAAACTTGCTAAGCTTGTTAATTGATTTTGTTTTCTTTCTCATACTTTTGCTACGCTCGGTTGGCGTTCATGTCCTCTAGAAGGATCTTTTCCGACCTAACCTATTCAGATTCAGACCCCCTCCCATAAGAAAGTGTTAAAATTAAAAAAGCGCAGTTTTTCCAAATTTTTAGAAAAAATTCCCCCCTTCCCCCCATGGTCAGATGAAAAGATTAAATTTACTGGTTTTTATGTTGTTAGTCTCATAATAGACCGCATATTCATGGACAGCGGAACGGATGAGGGGGGGGGGGACACAGGAGGCTTGGCTTCCACTTTTTTAGTTTAAAAAGTGTCCTTTTTCAGAAGGAAAAGTGCCTTTAGCCTTTTTAGAGAAGGAACATGCCCTTTCAAATAGTGCAAAACTTAGGAGGGTTGCTGTGCTACATACTTTGAAAGTAAGACAGTTGGAAAGCGCCCCTCAGATCATGTGTCCCCCAAAAAAAAAAAAAAAAAAAAAAAAAAAAAAAAAAAAAATTCAAACAACATCTGCCGCCAACTAAAGCGCATATTAAAATGACGTTCCAGACTAGGCCTATATGCATTGGAATTTCAATTTTTTGTAATCCTTTTTTGCTCTGAGTTAAGATATCCGCCGACTTTTCCCTCCAAATCTCTGAATCTGATTTTTTGCTCATTATAGGCCTATCTGAATTTTTCCTCTGAATTTTTTAATTTTTCGCTTAATATTCGGCTTTTTTCCTCAATTTTTTTTAAAAGTTTTTCAAGCCTCAAGGCTAAGAATATCTTACTTTTTCCAAAAAAATCTCTTCAATTCTTTGCTCATTGTATCCGACATTTTCCTTACTTTGTTGCTCAATATGTCCGATATCTTCCTTTCAAGTTCTAAATTTGTGCTCAAATTATCCAAGTTTTTCCTCATATTTTCTGAAGTTTTTCCTCAAAAAATCCGACTTTAATATTTTCGGTTACGGGGGACGAGATGGGGGATACCCCCAATATAATAGGGGCTCTTTATGCAATTGATGGTGGATTTAAGAGAGGGGTCCGTGTTTAGAAATTTCCATCTTTTGCCAGATAATCATTGAATTATAGCAAAATAACTATTTGATTATATATCAATCTGTCTGTCAGTGGCAAAAATATGCTGTGGAAAAACGATTAAAATTCTTTTGGCACTTTGAAGGCCTATCAAAAATTTAAGCCGCTGATTAGGAATGCCTTTCTAAATATAGAGCCTTCTCAAATATGTGTCGTGCAAATAAAATAAGCTACAAACATATTGCAACATATTTCATTACATAACTGAAAAATAGTAAGAAGTACATTTCAAGAGTGTGAAACAGTGGCGTAACTAAAGGGAGGCAGGAGGGCAGCCGCCCACCCATATTTGGCCAGGGCCGGGTACTATAAATGGGGCCCATAAGAAAAATATACCATTTTCTATATAAGGCCCGCAGGGCCTCACTCTCCCGGCCCGTAGGGCCCTAGCTACCCCACTGCTGTGGAGGAACCTTTCAAAACGAATAGAAGATGATGAGAGTTTGGAGTATAGCCTACAGTGCCGTTGGAAGGTATATTTAATACTGCGGGAGGGGGCTGAATTAGCATTTGCTGAAAGTGTATAGCGCGTTAGCGCTATCCGAGCGCAAGATTTCTGGCGTGGGGTCCAGACTCGCCACTTAAAGGCCCTAGTAGGGTTTATTGGCGAGGCCCCGGTAGAGTCCAGGGGACGAAGCCCCATAAACTGTTGCATTTTGACCATTTTATGGGTCTAAAATGATCGCACTCAGCAGTTAAACCCATTTGGAAGGGTAATTTAACTCTTTCTTGAACCTCTAATAATACCTAACTTGGTGTTACTTGTGACACTAATTGGTGTCAAAGTAACACCAGGTAAGGTGTTGATACATTTCAACACCCATGGGTGTAGTCCTCTCCTGACTCCCAGTATGTGTTAAAAGTAACGCCCATGGTGTTAGAATTTTAACACCAATTCTGGTGCTACCGACATGACATAATTTTAATTGTGCAGTAGTAAAACAAAACAGTAAAAAAAACCTATCATAAACGTTGTTGATTCTTTATTGAACTTGAGGAAAATTTTCCGAAAATTGAAAGGTATTTTCCTAAAATTAGAGATTTTCCTATAAGGTACAACTTGGTTCTTCTCTTATACGTTCCTGAGCGATACAGATCCTTCATCTTAAGAATATAATGACACAAACATTGGATAAAACTCCAAGTACCCATTGAAAGTAATTTTTCAGTCCCTTTAAATCATATACTAATGAACATTATTTACTTTTCATTTTGTTACCAGGCCCTTATATCAAATTTGCATTTTTTCTTCATATGTACACTGCAAAAACTATGGTGTTAAATCTAACACCATGGGTGCTACTTGTAACATTAACTGGGAATCAGGAGAGGACTACACCCATGGGTGTCAAATTGTATCGACACCTTACTTGGTGTTACTTTGACACTAATTGGTGTTACACAGGTAACACCAGTGGGTGTTAATTTAAGTCTTTCTTGAACCTCTAATAACACCTAACTTGGTGTTACTTGTGATACTAATTGATGTCAAAGTAACACCAGGTAAGGTGTTGATATATTTCAAGACCCATGGGTGTAGTCCTCTCCTGACTCCCAGTATGTGTTAAAAGTATCACCCATGTTGTTAGAATTTTAACACCAATTCTGGTGCTACATGATATAATTCTAATTGTGCAGTAGTGAAACAAAACAGTAACAAAAACTATCATAAACATTTTTGAATCTTTATTGAACTTGTAAACCTGTCAAATATACTCAATTGATATACAAACAACCAACCAAGCTTAATCTTTCAAGTAACAATTGTAGTCCCTTACACGTGAACCATTAAACATTCATAAGATATTGTTACACAATAAAACGTTAAATCCATTTTCAGAATCTAAAAGTGGCAAAAACGTGAATACAAATTTGACTACAATATTGCAACAGCAATCTAAGATGTTTTGTTTTTGAAAATGTACATTGTTAAAACATGTTTCATGTAAAATCACCGACCAACACACATCTAAGAAAAAGCTTGTAATGAAATTATACCAGGGCAGCACAATTTGTTAAAACATGGGACACATAATTTTACGGGAACCCTCAACTAGTTTTGAAAGCATACATTAGAAATAGCTTTGCTTAAAATCAGGAACATCTCAGCCTGCCCTCAAATGGAGCTGAGGACCGGTCAAAGTAAAAGTGATATATTTCTTTGTTTCCCAAACCACAAAGCTGTATTGGATCTTAGTTGCCGCTTTCGACACAATAAATCACGATATCCTGTTGAGTCGCTTATCCACACGGTTTGGCATCAATGATTCTGCACTTTGTTGGATTAAGTCATATCTTCGAGATAGATCCCAGCGAATCACTGTGAATGACATTGAGTCGGACTCTATCCAACTGAAAATAGGTGTCCCACAAGGGTCCGTGTTAGGCCCTCTTCTGTTCACTTTATATACTGCTCCGCTTGCTGACATCATTGAGAGATACTGTATTGCCTGTCATTTTTACGCAGACGACACTCAATTATACATCTCACTAAATAACTCAGATTTACATAATCAGTTACTTGCTCTTGAAAACTGTATCAAAGACAATAAGTGTTGGATGATGAATAACTTTTTGAAACTAAATGATGACAAAACTGAATTCCTTCTAATCGGTAGCAAGTACAATATCAGCAAAATGCCATGTGTATCAGTAAATGTATCAGTAAATGTCAATAACATAAGCCTATCTAACTCTCCTAAGGTAAACAAAAAATTAGGTGCAATATTTGATTCTGAAATGTCCATGGAAAAGTTTGTTATATCTAAATGTTAAAGTGCAATGTATTATCTCAGGTCAATTGCTCAAATTCGCCATTTCCTAGATCCTGACTCAACGAAAACCTTGATCCATGCCCTTGTTACTTCTAAAATTAATTATGCAAATTCTCTTTTGATTGGTGTCAACAAATCATTAATTCATCGTCTACAGTTGATTCAAAATTCCGCCGCTAGACTCATAACACGTACAGCTTATAGAGATCACATTACACCCATCTTATTCCAACTTCATTGGCTGTCAGGAGGTTGTCTTGACCATACCTGGAGTTTCAGGAGCTGCTGGGCTAGATGAGGATGTGGGGGTGGGTGACTCCGTGGGAGGATCAGATCGTCCGGGAGGTTCACTTGTACTTGTATTCTTGTCATCCTCATCATCACTGTCTAATATACAAATCAACTCTGAAAAAAAATGACATAATTTTCACAATTATGAGCTTTGTTTGTGTGCAAGATAATAGGAATCTTTTTTAAATGTTCTTAGCAACCTTTGACCTGATCTGCTTGAAAGGATTTTTTTTCTTTAGGAGTTTTTGCATTTTAAAGGTTTTACCAATGTATTGAAAAGTGACCACACATTGTACAATGTGATGACATGAAGGCTAAATACAATCATTTTTGCACTGGACACTGTAAGGTGAAACTGGTCAAATCTTTGAAATGCTATAACTCCTAATTGGAATAAAATACCAACACAATTTTGACACCAATTTATATCTATAAAAGGTGAGTTCTATGGTCAAGCATGTGCATCTTATAAAAAAGGATTTCAAAAGAATCAAAATGGTGAAGAAAGCATTCAAAAATCCTATTCTGTTAAAGGATTAATTAGTTCAGTAGTCAAGTATGTATGAAAGAGGGCTTCAAAAGAATCAAAATGGTGAAGAAAGCATTCAAAAATCTTATTCCGTTAAAGGATTAGTTAGTTCAGTGGTCAAGTATGTATGAAAGAGGGCTTTAAAAGAATCAAAATGGTGAAGAAAGCATTCAAAAATCTTATTCCATTAGTTCAGTGGTCAAGTGTGTATGAAAGAGGACTTCAGAAGAATCAAAATGGTGAAGAAAGCATTCAAAAATCTTATTTCTTTAAAGGATTAGTTCAGAGGTCAAGCGTGTTTATCTTATTAGAAAGAGGACCTATGAATAAGAATATTTTGCATTTTTATTTCGCCGAAACCCGAGTAACTTGTAAAATGCACCGCGACCTTGCAGCAGTAAACAGTGAACTGGTGAAACTAACAAGAGGCCATAAGTTACGCAAGGCTTTATTTAATCCCACTCACTCAAGACCCGTTTTATCTCATCCCAAAACCACATGGTCAAAATACTTTAACCGTGACAATCAGTACATTTACATGTAAATATTACCTGATGAGTCAAATAAATTTTGCAAGAAGAAAAAAATATTGCAAAATAATAAACAAACAAAAAAGGTTTAAACAGAGCTAAAATTCTGCATGCTTCGCAAATATGGTGGCAATTTTTTCCAGAAGACTGATATGAGCAGTACTTTCAGAGTGGTGGTGTGTTTTGAAATGTTTTACACCGAGGTATCATAGTATGCAAGATTTTCACAGCGAAAGCCCTAGCAAGTACAGCAAAAAAGTTCACGATGTTGAGATTAAATAAAATTGAAGAAAAGATTTCTGTTCTTTCTAAACTGAATTTCCAAGCACATTTTTCATAAAAATGATGATTTATACTGAATAACTAGTTTTTTTACATAGCATCGTAAATTGGAGAAATTGGAGTGTACTTCCAAAAATTGCAGTACTAAATGCGTGAAAACGATATACGCTCACATTTTTTGGCGTGTACACGTCTACTAAAATCCCTAAACTGTTCACAGCTCTGGTTTACCAGCACAGCGACAGTCTGAGCCACGTGGACAGATGCAAAATCACCACATTGTGTCCCGTTCCAAAAAATAATGACCCCTAACCTCTCTTATGAGATCATCATATGAGACCCCCTGGTGGGCCCCAGCAGCCCCTGTAGTGTAGGAGGTATAGGCAGTTTTTTGCCTATACAGCAGACTACAATATCTTATCTCCACATATATGTATATGTAAGTGATGAGATAAAAATGTTTCTAATAACTTAGAAAAAGGAAATTAATTTTCAAATACATAAACAATATCTTAGATCCGCAATTATGACATCATGATGTACACACGAGGTCACTTTCCAACACACTGGTGGCATCTTTGAAATGCAATAACCCTTAAAGAGAATAAGATTTCAACATGGTTATTTGAGCAATTTGTTTCTTTAATAGTCCCCTACTATTATACATGAACATTCAGAGGAATACTGTACCTCAAGCTTAAGACGGACTTAATATTAGGGATGTCAAGATATGTCGATTCCGTTATATTAGTTTTTTTCCATATCAAAAATACCCTGACCCAACATATCGTGATATGGCAATTTCACATGTAAATTGCATATTAAAGCAAAAATGTGGGGAACAATAATTTCAAATGAATGAGATCTTAAGTTAATAATTAAAGTATATCTGATTCTTTTATTCTGCCTTTCCTTAGCTCTTAGGTTTTTGGGGATTAATGAGATCTGCATGCTGAAAACCTAAGCAGTTTCCCAAATTAATATTTACAACATAGATATGGTCATAGATATCGCAATATATCACGATATGGTAATATATCACGATCACGATATGGTGATATATCCCAATATAATAATATATCCCGATATGGTGATATATCCCGATATGGTGGTATATTCCGATATGGTGATTTATCCCGATATAGTAATATATCACAATATTTTTGTCCATGATATTGATATCTCATGTACCCATATCGATACCGTGACAGCCCTACTATATATATATATATATATATATATATATATATATATATATATATATATATATATATATATATATATATATATACATACAGGATAATTACCTGGTTCTGTTTTCCTTGGTTTCTTTTTCCTTTTCGTCGGAGGAATGGACAAATTTCTCTTATTGACAGCTTTCACCACATAAGTCCTTTTTTGCACAATAGGAGTGTTAAAGGAATTTGGCATAAATCCCTCAAGTTTGTTCTTGTAAAACTCCTTTGTATTGATAACTTTCACAACAGATCCATTGGCTGTCATAGCTGATTGAAAACTTGTGATTCTGTCCTGACTTGACAACACTGGAAATGACAGTTGAGTCTGGATTTTAGGTGATATCAATATATTACACTCACTGCAAATCTCAGGGTTCTTTGACAACTGCTGACAACTTGGACATTTTTCTGATGTATAATCCCTGACTTTAAGAGGTGGACGTTTATCAAAAGTGTGTGGACAATGATCACATTTTTGCAAATTCTTAGTCCATATACCACAGTTGGTACACAAAGCTTCCTGCAAGAAAAATAATAATAATGTACATGCAAATAAAAAAAGAAACACAAATGAAGTATTTGCAAGACTGAATAATAGTTGCTTCAGATTTTAGCTTCAACAAACTTTCTTGCAGAAATTACTGTATGTTCTTCTATTGCTGCTTTCTCTTTGAAAAAATGAAGATATATAAAAACTCATGAATATTTAAATCTAATTAAATTGGAATGTCTTTTAATAAAAATAAAATGAAACTAAGTCTTTTTAACAACACCTAAAGAAGCTTGAAATAGTTGTGAGCTATGCACACCATCTTTCAATCCATTTCCTTTCCTGTTGCAAAAGTACGCAATTTGGGCTCAATTTTCAACTGTAACATGACTTTAAACGACCATATTTCTTCTCTTGTTAAATCTGCCAGTTCACAAATTCGCAAATATGGGCTTATCCGCAAATATTTGACACAAAATGCTGTAGAAACCTTTAGGCATGCCTTTGTCACTTCATGCTTGGACATGTGCAATCCACTTTTATACGGCTTGCCTGACATTCAAATAAGGAGACAAAATTGTATCCAAAACATTGCCGCTAGAATTTAAACCCGGACAAAGCCCAGAGAACACATTTCATCCCTGAACTAATTGCCAATCAGAGATAGGATCATTTTCCAAATTGTATATCTTGCTTATCGTTGTGCTCAAAAACACTGCTCCTTTGAATCTTTCTGAGGTTCTTGTTCCACAAATACCAAGACGGCAGTTTATGCGCTCCAATGACATGTCACTCTTTGTTGAAAAAACTTTCAAAAGGACATGGGGCCATAGATCTTTTACTTATGCTGCACCTCATCTTTGGAATGGACTTCTGCAGTATATTAACTCCTGTGTCTCTGGTCTCTTTCAAAAAGTATTTGATGATGGACACTAATAAACAATGACTCTTTGTTCAAAACTTAACAGTTTATTTTATTGTTTGTTATTTTGATTTTATGTTCTTGTGTTGTTTGTTTCAAATGCCATGATCATCTGTTTAAGGTAGATAATGGCGCTGTAGAAATCTTCATCATTATCATTATACTATATTATATTATATTATATTATATTTTTATTGTTATTATTACTATTATCATTATTATTATTATTATTATTATATTATCATTATTCAGGCAACTTCATTTTCTGTTTCTTTTGTAAAATAATGCAAAATGATAAATGCTCAATAAAAAGTATAAATGAATAATAAAAAGAAGCAATTTACATAATTTCCCCTAGTAGTCAGTGGTTGACAAATAAAATCTCCGGCTTCCCAGGACAACCAAAAGTCTTATCCGAACAAACATGACATTTACATGACCTGCCCGGATGTACAACTTGGTTTTCAACAAATTTGCATTCCATGTATTCAAACAAATTTGCATGAGCAACCATTTGCACTTCAGGACAACCACAAATTAAGATATTACTGCCCGGAGGTAAACTTAATTTTTGGTTGATTCATCGATCCCTGCCAGTTTTTGATTGGTTGAAGTACTTAAGTAACCACGTTCTGTTTGAATAGGTCTATAGGAACCCAAAGTGCTTCTCACCTTCACTGTAGCACCATCGGGCATCTCTCTATCCCTGGTATTCTCCGATCTTGTCTGAGATGCAGGGCTTCCAGTAGACCCTGACCTGGATGCATTGCTCACGGAACTATCTGAATCTCCTTGAGAAGCCTCTTTCTGGTTACCCTGAGTATCTCCTTGTGGCTCTTTACTGTTTGTTTCTTTTGCCTTTTTGACAGGACTATCATCGACAAGATTCACAACTTCATTATTTTCTTAAATGAATAGAGTAAAATAAACTTTAAACAATATGTACACATTTACAAAAACTTTCCGATTATACCTATTTTAAACAACTGCATATTTTTATTACAACAATCTTTATAATTTTAAAAGAGAATATTCAGTTTTTCAGATAAAGCTGAGCAAATTTTAAGGATTATTTTACATCCACTTTAAAATCTTTCTGTATTTATCCTTTTTTTTAAGTCAGTCTCTCCAAAATGATAAGTCTTCTCCCAGTCGTTGTTGATCTGGTGTATGGTTATGATCCAAAATATTGATATGAACCCAAACAATTTGTCACAATTTTATGTATATTCTTTCAGGCAATTGTGGTATAAAATGAAAAAAATATATAAAAAAATCATAAAATAAAGAATTTCATACTGATATTTATACTTGAGATATATTAACGGCCATGGTCAGCATTTCCATGGGTTTAATACATTAGGAATGGCTCTCCTTAAAACCAGAAACATCTCAACCTGCGCTCGAATTGAGCAGGGCCTGTGTGATAGTAAATTTGGGCCCCCTGGATCTATTTCCTAAGTCTAGTGAATTTATGTCCCCTCCAGACTGATTTTATTAGGTAATTTACTGGTGTGTTTGTTTGTTTGTTTGTTTGATGAGGTCTTAACGGCACCACGACAACGAAGGTCAAATTGTGCCTGAGAGGTCAGATCATTTTAGAGGTAGTAAGGAAAGAGACCAGGGGAAGAATGAGAGAAATTCAAGAACAAAAGCCAGAAAGCTGTGATCGAGAGAGGAGGTGCATGGGTAAAACTAAAAACAGAGTAGAGAGGGGGTGGAAGAGGAGGATTAAATATGGTTGTAGAGGGATGCATGCTGAAGGAAGGAGACTATTTTATCTGGAGGATTTTTTGGAAGAACTCAGCAATTGAGTTGTGAGGAGCGAGAGAAGCTCTGGGAAGGTTGTACAGGGGGCAAGCAAGGAGAACGTGTTGGATTGTAAGGATGCAGTGGCAATTGTTACAGAGGGGTTGGGGGAACCAATAAGGAGGTGGGAGTGAGTGAGGTGGGTGTGACCAATTCTAAGACGGGTAATATGAACGTTGTCGATACGAGAAAGGTTGTTAATGGTGGATTTGATCGGGATTGTGGGCTGGATAACATGGAGTTTGTTATCAATTTGGAAGTTCCATAAGGTTTGCCAGCGGTCACGAACAAGAGAAGCGATAAGCGGTTTGATGTCAGAGAGGGTTTTGGGAAAAGGGGAAGGGAGGAGGTTAAGGGCAAGCTTAGCGGCTGTATCAGCCCTGTCATTGCCAGGGATGCCAACATGGCTGGGTATCCAGAAGAAAAGAACACTTTTCCTGCAGAGGGTGGGAGAAAAGAGTTTCCGGAGGAGGAGGTGGCAGGTGAGGTTATCCCATTTAAGATTGAGTAATGAAGTAAGAACAGCCTTGGAGTCAGAGAAAATGGCAAAGTGACTAAGAGGAGAGTACTCAATAAAGTTGAGGGCGAGGAGAATGGCCTTAGCCTCTATGGAACGCCAAGTAGGCAAAAACTAGTTGAAAAATAAACAGGCGATCAAATTTATGTGAGGCGATGATAAACAATAGAAGCGTTGTAAAAAATCATAGGCGGTAAAAAATTTATCAGGCGATGTTTTGTTAGTGGTGTAACAAAATATTTAGTGGGCGATTAAATTTGGTTGGCGATTTTTTCAAGCGTTGATAAATTATTCGAGTCGATCAAAACTTAGGTGGTGGTAAAAACACGAGGCGGTGAATCAGCTGTTCATTGTTTATCAGCTGTTTGGCATTAGTGTTGTAAGCCTATTTATGTATGTACAGTTAGTAGCCTATGTTTCGACGTTGTTTTAATTTCTGTTCAAAATGGCAGCTGGCGGTCGTCCTAGAATGAATCTTTCCCGTGATCAACTGTTGTACTTTTGTGATATTGGATTTTCGAGACAGGAACTTGCTGGAATTTTCAATGTGTCCGAACGCACCATTGGGAACTATTTGCGGGAGTACCAACTCCGGAGAGAGGACAGGTGGCACAATTTGAGTGGTTGGTGTTTTTTTAATTTTCAGACTAGTTTTGTTATGTTGTATTGTAAGTTATTGGTAGTGTGGCGTCTTCGAGTCTTTGTGGCGGTCTTTAACTCAATTAATGAATGTGGAAAATACTATGATGCAGCAATGTTGGGATTAGGTCTAGGCTAAGTGAAATGTTCTTTAAACTGGGCTATAAGATTCACTGATTTTATACTTCCTCTCTCTGTATCTCATTCCAATTTTACTGTATTAGTTGTATCATGGGAGTTCTTTTTATCTTAATGGTTGTATATATATATATATATATATATATATATATATATATATATATATATATATATATATATATATATATATATATATATATATATATATATATATATATATATATATATATATATATATATATATATATATATATATATATATATATATATATATATATATATATATATATATATATATATATATATATATATATATATATATATATATATATATATATATATATATATATATATGTATATATATATATATATATATATATATATATATATATATATATATATATATATATATATATATATATATATATATATATATATATATATATATATATATATATATATATATATATATATATATGTGTATATATATATATATTTATATTATATATATATATATATATGTATGGATATATATATATATATATATATATATATATATGTATATATATGGATATATATATATATATATATATATATATATATATATATATATATATATATATATATATATATATATATATATATGTATATATATGTTTATATATATATATATATATATATATATATATATATATATAGACATATATATATATATATATATATATATATATATATATATATATATATATATATATATATATATATATATATATATATATATATATATATATATATATATATATATATATATATATATATATACATATATATATATATATATATATATATATATATATATATATATATATATATATATATATATATATATATATATATATATATATATATATATATATATATATATATATATATATATATATATATATATATATATATATATATATATATATATATATATATATATATATATATATATATATATATATATATATATGCTATCAGGAAGGGAGTCAGGTAGCTCAGTTGTTAATTATATATATATGTATATATATATATATATATATATATATGTATATATATATATGTGTATATATGTATATATATTTAGGCTATCAGGTAGGGGGTCAGGTAGCTCAGTTGGTAGAGCATGCTGGGGGTATACCTGGTTCAAACTTCTGACAGGTCTAGCCGGTTTTTCACAACTATGCAGACAGATACGCCGGTCATCAGAGCGGGAATACGTCGTTCGTTTGCAGCTCCTGCTCCTCAGTCGGCTGTTGAGAAAAATGGCAACGTTTGAGTGGTTAAGCTGTCGGTCCTGATGGTAGGACAGTCACACCCTATCTGGTTCTCTGAACACTTCTCGAAAACCCGCTGTTCATCCACTGGTCGCACGACCAGTGGACTGGCGTCTATGCTCCATATAGGAGTCTTGCTGATACTCAAGGAAGGATCATGTACAAGCAAACAAAAACCAAAAATGTATATATATATATATATATATATATATATATATATATATATATATATATATTTATATATATATATTTATATTTATATATATATATATATATATATATATATATATATATATATATATATATATATATTATAGGCCTATATATATATATATATATATATATATATATATATATATATATATATATATATATATATATATATATATATATATATATATATATATATATATATATATATATAGCCTATATATATATATATATATATATATATATATATATATATATATATATATATATATATATATATATATATATATATATATATATATATATATATATATATATATATATATATATATATATATATATATATATATATATATATATATATATATATATATATATATATATATATATATATATATATATATATATATATATATATATATATATATATATATATATATATATATATATATATATATATATATATATATATATATATATATATATATATATATATATATATATATATATATATATATATATATATATATATATATATATATATATATATATATATATATATATATATATATATATATATATATATATATATATATATATATATATATATATATATATATATATATATATATATATATATATATATATATATATATATATATATATATATATTTATTTATATTTATATTTATATATCTTTATATATAATAATATGCATATATATATATATGTATATATATATATTTCTATATTTTATTTATATAGATAGATGTTGATGTATATGTAATATATACATATATATATATATATATATATATATATATATATATATATATATATATATATATATATATATATATATATATATATATATATATATATATATATATATATATATATATATATATATATATATATATATATATATATATATATATATATATATATATATATATATATATATGCATATATATGTATATATATATATATATATATATATATATATATATATATATATATATATATATATATATATATATATATATATATATATATATATATATATATATTTAGCATCAAAATGCAGCATAATAATACAGTGATTATCATGGTTAATGTGACAAATTAGAACTATTATCATGCGCAACCCACAAACACAGACCACGCCGAGGAATACTGTTTATTCCTAAATAGGCTTTGTGGTAATGCATGTTACACATAAATACCAAAAAAAAAAAATGTTAAGTACCATGCTGGATGGTTTAAATAGGATATGTCAGGGGGAGATAGCCATGCAAAAGGTTTTTCCATGTCTATCAATATTTATAAGGGTCAATCTAAGTCTAATGTGAGTAATGCAACCATATTACAGTAGGGTAGGCCTAGCGCTTAGTCACTGTGCTGCCCACGTGTACGTATGTCGGTATGTAATATCACTGGGACATTTTGTGTACACTTTCAGCGGGATAGTGAAATACCTGGGACGGTTTGCCTATTATGAGGGATAACTAACGTTAACTGTTAGTGGTATGCTGAGTTAGACTTAGGCTAAGTTAGGCCCAACGTTAGGCTATTAAGATAAACATCTCACTTAGTTAAATGGCATTAACACTAATGTTAAAGTTACTTGCAGGGCAGTAGGCCCACTTGCATAGTTACAACTTAGTGGGAAGGTTATCATAACTTGTTTTAGTACAATTCCTTGAGATATGTTGATATTGTTCAGACAATTCCCACATGTAAACTAGCCGTGTGACCAAAAAAATGTAGATGGTCGATTGGTTTATGGTTTTTCATCATAACTTCCTTCTTTATTTTAAAACAGATGAGGAATTGGATGAACTTGTTCTTGACATCATCACTGAGAATCCGACTTGGGGTGAGAAGATGGTGCATGGCTTAGTGGAGAGTATGGGTCTGAAAATTAAGCGTGAGTCCATTCGTGGCAGCATTAGGAGATTAGATCCTGAAGGTGTTGAGTCGAGGAGAAGGAGAGCGCTCCAGCGGCGACAATATAAGGTTGCTGGTCCAAATGCACTTTGGCATATTGATGGGAATCACAAGCTTATCAGGTAGCATTTTAAACTGTCTTTATATTCGCATGCTTGATAAATGTTTTTGTACAAGCATGACACCCTTTAAGGATTAAGAGGCTAAAGACTTCATTCTACACTTTCTAACAACATTGAAGAGGGTAGTAGGGGAGGAAAAGTGTCATATAATTTTGTCGGTGATTGTGTGTGTTTCATATAGTGAAAAGAAAATTGAGTATTAAGATGTGTTAATGATGGTTATATGTATTTTTATTTATGTAGTTTATTAAGATAATCGGCAAATTTTGGCATTTCAAATGAGACATTTACAGACACTTGTGTTTCCTTCAAAATATAAGGTGGGGTATGTGTGTTTTAATGATTAAAGGACGCAATGCAAAGTAATGTCGGGATTACATGACGTAATGCTTAGAGAAGGGAGTCGTATTACATACAAATTTAGGGGTAATTGGGGACCGACAAATTACAAAACTACTTATTTATACATGTAATTGATTTTCGTTGCATCACATCACAAGTTCATTGTTATTGTTAAAAATACATATATAAATTTTCAGTTATGTCACTGGTAATCACATAAAGGATTGATAAATATATGTAGTTTATGTATGAATTATTGAAAGTCTTTATACAAAACCTGAGTGATATCATAGATAAATGAATAAAAACGTGTATAACCATCACTTACACCTCTTAATATTCTACGTTTTACTATCCAAAATTCAAACAATCAGCGACAAAATACTTTGCACCTTTTTTTCCCTCCCCCGCTTCAATGATGGCCTGATTGTTGCTTTCAAAAGGAAGAGGCTAAGTTCTTCATTCCAAACTTTTACTAACAGTGAGGAGGGGTAGTAGGGGAAGAAAGTGTTCCAAATAATTTTGACAGTGATTGTAGATGTACATGTAAGGTGTGAAGAGTGTTTGATATTCTTTTTTATACCAAATCACCCTTCTGGCTCATAGACTATTAGTTTCTTCTTAATAAGCGCCAAAGCTTTGCAGTGCAATATTTTGTAAACTGCAATGACAATGGTTATACACTAGTGGTCTCTGGTATCAAAGAAATAAAAGTAATTTATTTACGACATTAATGATAGAAAAACAAAAAAGGAATGTTAATGTTGCCTAAAAACATTTTAAACAACAGGCACTTTGTGTGAATGAAATTCAAACTATAATATGGGCTTGGATGAAATTCAAAAGGTAGTACTGAAGTGTTCGTAATGTTAATGATCAGCGCAGATCAAAATGAGCAAAAAATGATTTGTGGATTAAACTTGGTTTAGAGTGGGGTAATGAATTTGTGGGATATGTCTTCACTCTACATATTACTTAAATTCTATTTGTATAAAGTATATATTTAATAGGCGCACTTTTTTTTCTTACAACATTTGTAGGTGGAGATTAGTGGTTCATGGAGGCATTGATGGATTTAGTCGAATTCCGGTATTTCTTAAATGCAACGGAGACAACAAAGCCTCAACACTTCTCAGGTGTTTCAGAGCAGGGGTTGCAGAATTTGGTCTACCTCAACGTGTACGTTCTGACCATGGTGGGGAAAATGTTGACGTTTGCACGTTTATGCTACAGGAAAGGGGAACTGGTCGTGGCTCTTTTATTACTGGTAGAAGTGTCCACAATCAGCGGATTGAAAGGCTCTGGCGAGATGTTTTCCGAGTAAGCGAAACATTATTTTGCACTTATTAAGGATAGCAGTGATTTAGATTTGTGGGACTTTGGTACATATGAGGGGTAAAAAAGTTGTGGGTGAGTTGTTTGTACACTTACTTAAAAATTTCCTGTGTATACAACAACAGAAAAGAATTAATGGGCGATTGCATCTACTCTATGACCATTATACAGGAGTAATGCAAAAAAATAATGGTGATAATTATGTGGTTCCAATAATATTTTGTAATATAAAGTAAAAAACAATTTTCAATACACATAATTCAAGATATTGCAAATTTTAAGCAACCACAAAACCATACTGTGGTTTTAACCATATCCTGCAGAGGTTTCATATCTAACAGGAGCAACTGATAATCATACAGTGCCAAATTTTTTGAAATCATTACAAAATGATCTGCTGCTTATTGCTGATAATTAAAGAGTTACACCATTATTATTACTTAATCTTTTTGGCTGCTTTTGTCACTGTCGATCACTAGTGTCCTCCTGCATGTACTGCATAATCAGTTGGGGGTGAAAGGAATGGGGTTAGATTGCTGTCGCAGCTATTTGCAAGGGAGCAAAATATAGGTTTGGGTACCTTTTCCGAGGAGCCTAATTTTTCCATTCTCCGTCCCCCAAAGGGAGCTGTGGGTGCCCTGTTGCATACTATTTGTAAGCAAGTACATTAAAGGGATACGTTGCCACCAGCTCTCAATAAGGCTTTTTCAAAGCAAATAGCCCTGAGGAAGAGAGAAATTGTACTTAGGATCTTGAAGTTTGTGCCAGAAGCATCTCAGATTCAATGAGTGAAAGTAGGCTTAGGTTGAATAATAATAACAATTTAAGTTATCAAATTTGCCAGTATACCTCAAAGTACAAAAAAGTTACTAAAGGTATTTATATTAATGCTGTACATATACACAAAAGCAATTGTATTAAATTTTTGGGAGTACGGATGGATACAGAATTATCCTTCCACAAATATAAGTGAAAAATGCATAAGTGCTATGTACATTTTGTATCGTTTAAGGGTAGCATGTAGCCATTTAAATAGAAAGTCCCTTGAACAGTTGGTACTTTCTTTGGTCATCTTTGACTGAACTGTTGTATTACATTATTATACATCCTCCCCAAATCGTGCATAATGAATTTACAAAGTTGTCAAAATTTTCCCGCAAAACTTCTCCTGAATATAATGTTTGAAAGATTTGCATTGGCTTCCAATCAGTTCAATATTACTTTTTAGATTATTATGTATGTCCTACAAATTTGCAAATGGCTTAGCTCCTAATTACTTTTTAATTAATTTCTAATTCATAATTGTTTGGTTACTTACATGTGCTTTAAGCTAAAGGCAAGTACGTGTAAGTATGCATCGAGGTCTAATGCTACATATCACGGTAATCAATAGAAAAGGAAACTCTTTGGGATCATGCTTTTTCTGAGTGTGATGACCCAGGGAATGGAAGAAGCTACCAAGTAAGTATATGGTGTATACAAAGTACCTCTGATTGCATACTTGTTGTGTGGAAGTGAACGCTATATAGAACTAATCAATACTGTTAATAATGAAAAGGGAAATCATTAATTACAACCCCAAACAGAAAAATAATACCCTACTAGTTGTAGATAAAATGAAAATCAGAAATGCATTCAGATACAAAGCACTTTAAAGAACAATTACCAGAACACTTAATAAGAAGAGGATTAACTGTACTTTCTCAGTCCACTCCCGTCCAATGAGTAATAGCACGACTGGTATTTTTTTGTGATGAACTGACGTCTTGTCTGATTGGAGGAGGGGGTCATGTACTCCCATCTGCTTGGGCCATGTAAAGCAGGAAAAAGCATCGTACCTATGAGCTTAATGGCTTATGTGGATTTAGTTTCTTCTTTAGCTACTATAAAAGATTTCTTAACCAAACCTGCCTTTATATAGTGCATGTATTAAACATGGCCGCATCGGTTAATATGAAAGAAAGAAAATGGTTATTTTTTTATTGATCATTTCTAAAAGTAATTCTTTCTAAATATTAGGCACTATTGGAAGTTATAATTGAAGCATATAATAATTTCCATCTTTTTTTATTTCAGGGCTGTCTTCGCAAATTCTATGATGTTTTCTACCAACTAGAGCAGCAAGGGTCTCTGGATCCTCTCAATGATGTGGACTTGTATTGTTTGCACCATGTTTTTTTACCAATCATCAATTCTAACCTCCATAACTTCAGGCAGGCATACATGTTCCACAAACTTCGAACTGCCATGAACAGGAACCCTGTACAGTTGTGGATGGCGGGAGCTTTGGATGGATTTCCCATTGACATACTTGAAACAGAGGTAGTTTCAATTCTTCGTGATTTGATGGGTTATATTGTTGCCATATGATATGAATAATCAAATAAATATAATTACACTATACATATTGTACATAAAAGTTCCATATGATACTACCACAATGAATCTTCTATTCTTATTTGGGTGGATCATGAAAGAGGCAAAATCACAGTTTCTTTCATGTTATTTTGAATTATGTGTGCAGTTTTCACCATATATCTTCGCCTATGGGAATATCAATTTAGTCTAAATAGATTTGGTTTAATTGTATTTTGAAAGTTATTATCTGTCCCAAGTTCTGAATAATTTAAGTTTCCTTGTAGTGATGCCCTGGAAAGGACTGTTTTGTGTGAGTAACCCTAACTAGTGTCCGAGTCTTTCATATGAAAACAACATGTGCAAACATAATTTCTGCTGAGTTACAGTTACAACAAGACCTGGGATATAAAAATATATATATATATATATATATATATATATATATATATATATATATATATATATATATATATATATATATATATATATATATATATATATATATATATATATATATATATATATATATATATATATATATATATATATATATATATATATATATATATATATATATATATATATATATATATATATATATATATATATATATATATATATATATATATATATATATATATATATATATGTATATATGTATATATGTATATATATATATATATGTATATTTATTTATATATAGATATATATATAGATAGATATATATATATAGATAGATATATAGATAGATATATAGATAGATAGATATATATATATATATATATATATATATATATATATATATATATATATATAGATATATATATATATATATATATATATATATATATATATATATATATATATATATATATATATATATATATATATATATATATATATATATATATATATATATATATATATATATATATATATATATATATATATATATATATTTAAAGAGATATATAGAGAGATATGTATTTACATTTCACCTAAAAAGCCTGAAAGACATGTGGTTCCTGTCCTGAAAAGGAAGAGGAAACAATGCCTGGTTTTAAATAATAAATTTGAACGGTCTCCATTCATTTCCCTCTGATTGTTACAATTTAGCCATTGCTTGGTGTATGTGTATACCATAAAGATTGAAAGAGGTACAGTAGAAATGAATTTGTTGATTATTTATTGATAAATTCATGTGAAACATCTGTTGGGAGTTATTATAGTATATGTACTTTGAAATGAGGGTGAATGTGTGAAGGGAAGAGGGGATATTAGATAGGGAAGCGCAGAGAGAGGAGTGGTGGAGGGACAGTTATTATTGGATATGGTGGCCAGTTGAGTATGGGTGAGAGTCCTTTGGGGTGGGGGTTGTACTCATATGTTAGGTATATATACATACGTCGCCTGAAGAGGAGCCGTGTTTCCATCATTTTCAAAATGTAGCCCCCAAAAAATGCTGCTTTTCCATTTTTGTTAAGTATTCGATACTGCATGTGTCATCATTGTATAATTTCATAATACATGTGCGTAAATGTGAATTACTGCATAAATGGTTTCGGTGAATGTACTGCATACAATTTTTTTTTCTCCAAACAATATAGAAATCCAATTTTCCTTTTGTCTGATTTGCTTAGAATTTTGTCCTAACCCTAAATAAACTAAAATTAAAGCAGTTGCTACCCTGTTTGGATAAAAAAAAAAAAAAAAAAAAAAAAACTATCAGGCTGCACACTAATACCACTTAAAGTATCAAGTAAAGAGCCTCCCCCCCCCCCCCCTTCTCCCACTCATGCTGTTGAGAGCGGAATAGAAGAGGGTAATTCAAGGGTTTAAACAATTCAAGTTCATAAGTGGTATGTAAATTATTCATTGACCCCATCTTGTGCATATTCATGAGTAGGCCCTTGTGTAATAAAATCCTCTTAATTTAGTAAATGCTTGTCTTTTTTCTTTTATATTTGATATATTTTTGTTGTTAGGGAGTCTGTACATGTGAATTAATGTTTCTGAATTAGGAAATAAATCACAGCCTCATGGTACTTAGGTGGGGCAAACAAACCCTAAATCAGCAATCATGCATGGCCTATTGCATATACATATATGTGATTCATATAGGTTAATTGGATATAACTGGTTAATTTCACTTAATTGTGAAATTCCATTCTTGTAAGTACATTTGAGTTATTTGGTTGTCATTGTTGTTTTGAGCCCATTGTTTCAGAACATTTATTATACAATAGTTGCAACTGAAATCCACATTATGCACGTAAACCTC
This sequence comes from Chiridota heheva, assembly GCA_020152595.1. Taxonomy (NCBI): domain Eukaryota; kingdom Metazoa; phylum Echinodermata; class Holothuroidea; order Apodida; family Chiridotidae; genus Chiridota; species Chiridota heheva. The sequence continues at coordinate 45,258 of JAIGNY010002382.1, read as the reverse complement.
AAAACCTTTTCTTTTCTTGTTCTAACATCATATCTTTTATAACTATTTAATGAAAACATGAACACCTTCCATGAATGCAAATTATGACAATCATTTACTTGTTTTTTACTATTATAAACCCTTTTTTTTTTTTTCTTACAGGATGAAATTAATGAATATGGTATGGAAATTGGTACCGGTGTAAGTGATGGTGATGAGACTGTTGACGTCCCAAGTACTAGTCTTCCATCAGCAACTTTAGAGCATGATTTTATACACCACTTTCCAGTAGTTGTTGAGCAGCTTCCAACTCCAGAGGATCAGATGGGTTACTATACAGCTGCCAGACAATACCTTCTGAGCCATATGGATGATCCATAGACATTGTTGAGTCACACACACACAAGCGTCATAAATGAATAACTGTTTTTACATTGTAGTAACTATTATAATGTCGTTAATTATTGTACAAATGTTTATGTTATCAATATGTTTACTGTTCTGCATGGTGGGTGTGCTTTTTGGTTCGGGTTGGTTCAGAACCAAACCTTTTGGTTCTAGTTGGGATACCTGGTCAGCCGGGTGGTAATTGTACTTAACAAGGTTTTTAATTGTTATGTTTTTGTTCCTTTACAATAACTAAATAGTACAACATACTTTCACCCGTGTGACTTAACAACAACCACAATATGTATCGCTCAATTATAACATGCCATAATGATCATGGCTTATGGATACTTATCTTGGAACACAAAATTTCCTTATATGCAATGACATGACAGTTAATAAAGGGTTTACAATTAAATCGTTTATGAAAGAAAAAAATATTGGAACCTCAAAACCTTTTGATTCAGGTTGGGACACCTGGTCAGCCGGGTGGATATCGTTCCCATGTGCAGGTCTCATATGAAGGAACTTTAATCTCACCTCCTATGACACTTCGTCCCTTCCTTCTACATGGGATGTGATGCCATGTGGGACAAAAAGTAGGATGTCCTTGAGGGATACCGTGTGGAACATATGGTGGAATCCAAAGTGGGACATCAGGTGGAAAGGCACTTATGCAGGACATAACATGGGATGTCACAGGAGGGTGGATTAGCATGTAGAACAGTGTGGGTTGGGATGTGGAATAGTGGGTCGACATAAGGAACAGAGTGGAATAGGTTGGGGTGTCATCTGGATTTCATTTGTGGTGACATGTGGGTCATGTAAGTGGTATAATGACTGAGTATATATCTGTTTTTTAGTTGTGATTGCATTGAGTATAGGTATGGGATGACATTTGGGACAAGTTGGAATGTGGGATATTCTGGAATATGCATTGTTAGCGGTGAGGGGGATTTGTATCATTTCCAATGTCTAGTTTGTCATACGTTTAGGGATATTATTTTGCATATATTTGCTTTACTGTTATTGTACATTATTCCGTCGCTTTTGACTATGCTCGACACATTTTTGGTTCGCATGCGAAGCATTATGCGAACCTGTGTAATGACGATTATGTCCGTCCGGCCGTCCAAATATTTGTTCTGAGATTTTTTTAGAATGTTAAAGTTTTTTGAGAATTCCTCAGAAAATGTTAGTTTCTTCAGAGTTCCTCAGAAAAAGTTAAACTTTCTTCAGATATCCTAATGGAAGGTTAGAATTTCCTACAGTTTTTCAGAGATACTTAAGACAGGATTGATGAGTAGTTTCCTTAAAAAGTACAATACATTTAATATTTTCTTAGAAGATAACTGTAAAATGATATAATTTTCCAGAGATCGTCAAGTCTCTCTTGTAGCACTTAAGATTTAAAATCCTTCAAAATATTTGGGCACCAACAGTTGTATCAGACATGATATTTAAACTCCACCTTCATTATTGTGCTCATTTGCATACATTTGCCACAGTATATTACCTGATCAGACTTTCTTATTTAGTATGCTTGGTAAGGGAGTGTGACAGGATGTGATTGCATATGGACATAGGGAGGGATGCCATGTGGGCCATATGATATAATATTTACCATGTTGAATACACCAAGGGCTACATCAGGCATAATTATTTGACACCACCTTTTTTACTTATTCAACAACTCATTTGCATATAAGTTATTATATGAACTGACACTTTCATACATAGTATGCTCAATCAGGAACTGTGATAGCTAGGATAACTCCTTATGGAGTCTATAGGACGTCATGTGAGAAATGGGGTGGGATACCATGTGGTGGGACATGGGACGTCATGTGGGACATCATGTGGGACATGGGACGTCATGTGGGACATCATGTGGGACATGGGACGTCATGTGGGACATCATGTGGGACATGGGACGCCATGATGGACATGGGACGCCATGATGGACGTGGGATGCCATGATATACGTGGGATGCCATGTGGGACATGGGATGCCATGTGGGACATGGGATGCCATATGGGACATGGGATGCCATATGGGACATGGGATGCCATGATGGACATGGGATGCCATGATGGACATGGAATGCCATGATGGACATGGAATGCCATGATGGACATGGGATGCTATGATGGACATGGGATGCCATGATGGACATGGGCTGCCATGATGGACATGGGCTGCCATGATGGACATGGGCTGCCATGTGAGACTTTGTCTGAGATGCCATTTTTATAATTGGTCGGGTCATATAACATGAGTGTTAATTTGCATGGGCATGCGAACATGACGGTATTTACTGTTCTAGTCTTAAATTGGAAGCTGTATTATATGTACATACAGGAATGTGTATGGGGGTCAATTTGCATGGGCATACGAACATGAGGGTATTTACCGTTCTAGTCTTAAATTGGAAGCTGTATTATATGTAGATACAGGAATGTGTATGGGGGGTTCAGGTTGGAAAGGCTTAATGACATTCTTTCATTGACAATGGCAAGTTAGGGCCTCTCTTTTAATTGTTATAATTAAAAGGTGTCATAGTTATAAAGACTTAGCTTTTACATGTTTTATGAGTTACTGCATCGGTGAAGTAAACTTGAACTTTTTTTGTCCTAAAATAACAGGGAAAACTAAAAGATATTTTGAAGCTTGTAGTAAAATTAACAAATCAAATGAAAATGTGAGTGCCTCTTTTAAACCTCGAGTAATTTAAAAAAAAAAATGCCCCTATACTCTCTTAATAAGCCCATTCTCTATACTAGCTTTAAATATTCGCGCATAATTTTCCTTCCGACACTTCTTTGGGGTATCAGTAAAGAATTGGTTATGGTGGATTTATTTTTTAATTGGTAAGATAAATTGGTAATAGCAAAGATTTTCTTTCTTGATCTTTTAATCCTACCCAAAATTATTGATTATATAAATGTACATAATTCTATTGTAAAAATGTGTTTTTTCTCTGTTAAGTACAATAAAATGTCCATGCAAGCAAAAATGTTGTATATGTCTTCTGAATGACTTTAAATGATGTTATGTATTAAACTTTGTTCAATTAAAAATACATCCAATAAAGAATTAGATAATTGTACACTAATGTTTGAAGGACTGAACAGCTGCAGGCAACATGGGCTTTAGTGGTTAAGTATGATTTGAACTATTAAAACAGTAACAAATTTGGCTAAAAATGACCAACATCACTTTTAGTTTTTAGTTGTAAAAGTCTGAATAACCTTTTGCCAATGTTGTTTGGGAAACAGCATTGGACTTTTGGTAAATGTTTTCCGCATTGGCTCATACCCGGACTTCGGGTAAATGTTTTCCGCATTGGATCATACCCGAATCATCATGAAGCTAGAACAGAAATTCTGAAATTAATAAAGATTATGATATGTGTTCCTTTTACTATATCACAAATTCTGCAGAAAATTTAAAGTTTGAAACTTTGTTTAGTCTGAACTTGAAAACTAAATAGATTTTTGCAAATAATCAGATTTCTAATGCTCTTATTTTAAATCTTGTAGATGTCCATACTCTTTTAATGAAATTCAAAACCACAAATATTATTAAATATCTTCTTTATATTATTTTGCACTAGTTTTTTTATTTATTGTTTAACCACATATCAAAACAATAAATTACGAGTTAAGTCTTTAAATTTGAAAATAACCTAGTAATCAAAGTTAGACATTTGTTTCAATATTTGGAATGTGATATTAACAGAATTGACAAAAAAGTAGTTAAAAAAAAAGGATTGATACAACCAAATTGACTTTCCTGCCTGTTCATACAATCATAAACATAACAAAATTGCATATCTCCACAAATATTTCATACAGCTATAAAGTAGCTTAATTTGAGCAAATTTAGATTGTTTTTAAAACAATACATTTTAGTTGCATCTGCCCATAAACCTTCAAGACAGGCTAAATTGGGGCCATACAAAATATGGGATTGGGCATAGACTTATTGGTTTTCAAGTGATAATATTATTTTCCATACCGTTCAACAACAAAACAAAAAAAACTAAAAATAACACATAAAAAACAAAACAACATAAGCTTCGATTTTTATAATGCGACCTGGGAATAAAACTTTTGTACGAGTCTTGCATATGATACATTTGTATACAAAAAAGAAGGTAGTAGCTAACGAGTAAACAAAAATATTATGATAATGCATTTGAAGTGAATACAGAAAAAGAATAAACTGATGGAACAACTGTATAGCAGTTAACCTTTGCTACAACAAATTGTACATAACAAGTTCTTTGGTTGTTATGTTTTTGTTCCTTTAAAATAACTAAATAGTACAATATATTTCCACCCCGTTAACTTAACAACAACAACAACCTATGTATCGTTCAATTTTAACATGCCATAATGAACATTGTGCTTGTGCTATATAATAATTCATTTCCTAGTTTGGGGCAGTAAAAGTTAATTTTTTACCAATACGTATTGTTTTTCTTTCAACAATTTTAATTATTTTTTAAGTGCAGCCCTATTTTAAGTATCAAAAGATCTTTAAATGATTAGGTCAGTGGTCAAGCAAGACCATCTTATTATATGAAAGAGGGATTAAAAGAAATGAAATGGTGAAAGAGAGCATTCAAAAATCGTATTCCAGTATGGAAATTTACCCGCCAGTATTTCGAACGGAAGCGCCAGTGTTCGCTGGAATCCCCCCAAAACGTACATCTAGTGTATATGAAATATAACAAAAAACAAAATTCCAAAAAACAAAATTCAATTTTTTTTTCCCGTCAAAAAGTTATAAGATTAAAAGTTATTATTTTCTCCGTATAAACCTTTTTTTTTAGGAAATGTAAGCCTTTTATGAAAAATGTGCATAGCAAACATCACCTCTTTTTAAAAATTAATTTCTATCATCACTACCTGATATATATTTTATTAATGTTTTTTCCTGTTTCTTTCAGATGGTAAACTATAAAAGATATATAGAAAAAAAGATGGAAAAAAAATCCATGACTACAATCTGTTCTACCATAGAATTAGAGGAGAATCCTCTACTTCCACGGTTTCTACAAGGCTTTGTCATAGGGGCATATCTAGTGGCGTAGCCAGGAATTTCATATTGAGGGGGGGGACAGGGGGAGGAGAGGGCGGAGAATTAAACTGAAACAATTCGATATTTAGCGGCGTAGCTGAGGTGACACTTCTACCGCAAAGCGCTCGACTTGTCGGCGTGGGGTCCAGGGTCCGCTTAAGGGCCCCTGCTGTAGCCGATGGGCGAAGCCCCCGGAAGCTCTCGCAAAATTTGACACTTCAAAGTTAAGACGTATGTCACAACAAACGCATAGTACAATTCACTATCCACGCCAAAGACATCTACAATCAGTACACCATATACACACACAAAACCATGTTAACGCGCAATGTCAAAATGTAATGTTTCCATGTTTTCGTTTGTACATGGGCACATTTCTCGTCTCTTATCAAAGAGTTTGTGGAAGCTCTTTGCTCTTATAAAAAATATGGGTTGCCTTAACAGCTAAAAAAAGATTTCAAATATTTTACTACAAACTTGTGTAAATGTTGTCAAACTCTAGAAATGAGCCTGTTTTGTATCCCGTGTACTCTGATGCCCACTTCCCTGTTTCTATCTGTTTGTGCCTTAGTTCATGTATTTAAATAAAAAATCTCACAAATTGTTGATATACTAAAATATACTACTATAAAAAAACCTTTCTTTCTGAGAAAATGCCCTTTGAAAATCTAAAAGCATATAAAGCACCTGAAATGTCAAAGTTTGTTAAAACGACGGCAACAATTCTGAACCGATAACTTAAAATCTGAACCGAAGGCCGAAAATATTGCGGGAGGGGGGGGGCGATTCCCCCTCCCCTCGCTTACACCACTGGGCCTATCCAAAATTGCGCACGGACAAAAAGATGGTAAAAAACATTAAATCTTTGAGGAATTTAAGCCTATGACATAAGCTAGTCTAATTACAGCCGTTTAATACACGAAAGTGTCCATTGTTTTAATAAAATATCAAAGTACTAGTTTTTGGATTACCTTCTTCACTGTTTCAATTGTGTTATTTGTTTTTTTTTAATCCTCTTTCATAACAGTAAAATTTGCTTCACCCAAGAACCAAGTTTTTTACTCTTACCGCCAAACGCATCAAATAAATAACACGCAAATATAATTTGTGTGAACATATGCTTGTTCCTTTCATATTATGCTCAACGCTTCCAAATGTTATAATACTGTTAATACTTTGTCCACACCGCCCGTTGTTTATTATTAAAAAGAACAATAACCTTACTGTCGAAGGAAAATCACCTGTTCAAATTATCTATTACAGCAACATAAAATTTACCCACACCTTATAAGTTATAAATACAGTTGAACAAAAAAAGCCACTACCAAGCATTTCCACCACTGACACAAAAAAAACCACAACCATTTCAAAAATGTAATCGTCCACAACTTACTGCCTCCAAAAATACACCCGCCACCTACAAATAACATCGTCTGCCTAATTTATATCACTGTCTGTTTTGTTTTAAACCACACATCAATCAACGCTAGAAAAATAGACCACCGCCTTCATTTCTTTTATACCGCCACTTAATATAAACCACCATCGCTGCATAAATTTGACCACCCAATAAGTTTGACCATCGACTTGTTTTTTTTTCCACCTTCAAAAAAATTGTCATCGCCTCATAAATTCGATCATCGTCTCATAGATTTGATCATCGCCTAACAAAACCGATCATCGCCTCACAAATTCGACCTCAAAATTCGATCATCGCCTCACAAATTTGATCATCGCCTCACAAATGCGACCACGAAATTTGATCATCGCCTTACAAATTTGATCATCGCCTAACAAATTCGACCGCCTAATTATTTTTAACTAGTTTTTGCCTACTTGGCGTTCCATAAGCCTCGGCTGAAAAGATGGATGAGTGGTCAGGAAGTCTGCTACTGAGGGTGATGTCTTGGATGATGGCAGCAGCAGCTGTCTTGTTGCCTTCCTTGGAGCCATCAGTATAGATGGAGGTGTAATTTGAGAGTTGGTCTTTGATTTGGTTGTGGAGATTGATGAAGAGATTAGGGTGAGTTTGAGATTTGTTATAAGTGGAGAGGTCTAGGTGGACAGAAGGAAGGGGGGTGGCCCAAGGCGGAAAAGTGGGCCAGGAATAGGTGCCGAGAGTGGCGGGGTTGATGCCAAGTTGAAAGAGGTCTGATTTAATGCGTAAGCTGAAGGGGGCGATAGGGTTTTAGTCCTATCAAAGAGGGAGGAGAAATTGGGGTACCTAATGAGGTTGTAAACAGGGTTCTGGGTGTTGGTGAGGACTCTAAAAGCATAGGAGAGGCTAAGCTTTTTACATCTAAGTAGAAAGGGGGTTCGTTGGCTTCAACATGAAGGCTAGTGATTGGGGAGGTCCTGTAGGCTCCTAGACAAAGCCTGAGGGCTTCATTTTGGATGGTGTTAATGTGGTTGAGGTATGAGTTGTGAGCGACACAGTAAACAATATTGCCATAGTCAAGCTTGGCACGAATGGTGAGCCTGAAAATTTTGAGGAGAGCATATGGTTCGCCCCCAAGTAGTGTTGGAGAGCAGTCGGAGGAGGTTGAGGAGCTATTGCATTTTAGTTTCAGGTTGGTGATGTGCGGCTTGTAGGTGAGCTTGGGGTCTAGAGTTAGACCAAGGAACTTTGTGTTTTCAACTTTAGGGATGCGATTCCCATTGAGCACAAAGTTCGGGTTGGGGTGGAGGTTGTTGAAATGACAAAAGTGCATGCAGACTGTCTTGTCTTTGGAGAATCTAAAACCGTTATTGTTGCTCCAGACTTGCAGCTGATTGAGGCTGGTTTGAAGCCTATTTTCAACAATAGGAAAGCTAGGGAGGAGTAGAAGATGGTGAAGTCATCCACGTAGAGGGTACGTTTGATGCTGGGGCCAAGGTCATTCCTGATGTCATTAATGCTCAGGTTGAAGAGAGTGGGGAGAGGATGCTGCCTTGGGGACGCCCTCTTCTTGGGGGTACGGCTTGGAGAGGGTGTGGCCAATACGAACTTGGAACTGCCTGGGTGAGAGAGGAAGTTTTGAATAAAGATGGGGAGGTGGCCTCTGAGGCCAATGGTGTGAAGTTTCCGGGTAATGCCGTATTTCCAAGTAGTGTCGAAAGCTTTCTCGAGGTCAAAAATATGGCAATGAGGTGTTCCTTTTTGCAAAGGATTCCCGGATAGCGGTGTCGAGCGTAATTAACTGGTCTAGGTATTGCGATGTTTTCGGAAGCCGCTTTGGTGAGGAGAGAGGATTCTGTTGGTCTCGAGGAACCAGTTTAGTCTCTGATTAATGATCTTTTCCATAATTTTACAGAGACAGCAAGTAAGGGCGATGGGTCGGTAGCTGGTGGGGTCGGTGCTATCCTTCCCCGGTTTAAGGACGGGGATGACAATAGCTGTCCTCCAGATAGGGGGAAAGGAGTGTGAGGACCAAATGTGGTTGAAGATGGTGAGTAGGGTAGTGGTGGCTTTGATGGGGAGGTGTTTCAGAAACTGATAGGGGATGTTATCTGGGCCCTTGGAGGTGCAGCCAGCGTCGCTGATGGCTTGGTTTAATTCAGAAAGGGTGAGAGGGGTGTTGTAGCTTTCGGAGTTGTCAGAGGGAAAAGTGATTCTCCGGGCTTCATCGCAAGCTTTTTTGATTTTGAAAGCATTGGAGTAGTTGGTCGAGGCCGAGATGTTGCTGAAAGAGGCGGCGAGGTGGTCAACGATGTCTTTTTTTGCGGTGAGAAGGTCTCCATTCCAAGAGAGATGGGAGATGGAAGATTTGCCTACTCTGCCGTGGAAGCTGTTAACCATTCTAGTTCCTTCAATTAATTTTGTGTACTGAAGTGATAAGCTAAAAAGTGATGAGAAGTGATACAAGCTAATACACTAAAGAAAAAAAGGCATGCTTTACGCAAAACGGCAGTGAGATTTACTGTGAAGGGAGGAGGAGAAGGGCTTTTTTTGCTAAAGAGGGACAAGTTGTTGTCTCAGAATTTCATGGGAAAGAAGGGCTGGGGCACAAATTTCCTAGCGGACCATTTTTACTATGAGGGGGGGAACCAAATTTACTGATTGGCTACGTCTTAATTGTCTGGGGGACCCAATTTTCCTAGGAAATAAGGGCCGCAGGGGCCAAAATTTACTGGAGGGAAAAAATTACTTTTACACCGGTCGAAGAAAAAGTTATATATTTCTCTGTTTCCCAAACCACAAAACTGTATACAGTTTCACTTCTCCAAGGCTCCTTCAAGATAACTACTACTGCCACTGGTGTTACATGGTATTTGTAGTGACACACATCTGAATATAATGGCAATCCTTTGTAATATAAGTAGTAACCATAATCAATGCTGGCATTGTTTGTCTTTGCTGCTGAGGGAAGGTGTTATGATGCAAACTTAATCTTGTGAAATGATGTGGTTAATTTGTTGCTTCAAAATTGCAGGACAAATTTTTAAGCAGTGCCTTAACTAATGAGACTTTGAAGCAATTTAGTTAATGTCTCTATCTGTAAAATTTTACAATGAGAATATTTCTTACTCTTTTTTGTCTTGTGTTCAAGTAAGATTGGGGCTCTGCAAAGCTTCTTCGGTTGAAACATAATTTTTCTTTGCTGTCCTGGTGAAACTTCAACCTTTCTAATGGTAATTACAGAGCTACCTGCAGGTATTCTGTAAAAATAAGAAACAACTGATCAAATCTCTCTATGTTGTCACATGTTCACACAAGAATGTTACTTTATGTATTTCAAGTCAGAGGCTCTCTTTTATGACAAAAATATCTATCTAGCATTACAAGTTCCCTGCATTGAGGCTTCTTCATGTATAAGGTCACTACATATTACATGTAATTAAGATGCTTGAAGATTAATTACAAATCTTGGGGATGACCTTCTGTACCCAAGGAAAGCACAATTTGTCTAAGATTTTTTGTATCATACCCCGAATCAACATTCAGTTAAAATGGATATTTCCTATCTTCTTAAGTGACTGAAATTAAGGAATAATTTCATTTGCAAATTGCCCTAGAATTATAGCACCCTGTCGGGTGCACACCTCCACCCCCAGTTCATTCCTCATCCCCAATATAATTTACCATAGAAATACTAGGCCCACCAAGTTTCACCCCCGAAGATGGTTAAGGAGTCATGCTCATATGCAAAAGCAACCGGATTTGATTCCCGCCGCGAGCCCTGCATTGTGTCCATAAGCAAGACACTTGACTCTACTTGCTTTAGCTCACTCAGCTGTAAAATGAGTACCAGCCTTGCTGGGGAAATAACCTGCAATGGACTGGCATCCCGTGCCGGGGAGTCATGTGCTCTCATCTACTTGGGCCATGGAAGCTGGGAGTAAGCACCAAAGAGATGGGCTTAATAAATGGCTTGGATGGATTTAACTCTTGTTCAAACATTAACATTTTTGCACATGTTGAAAAATTTTACAAACAGGTTTGTCATACCTTAAAAACTGTAAGTGCTAATGGGTCTGTTTAAAGGAGACAAAAAGTCTGATACAATCCTTGTCTCATATGATAGAGGATACAAATCTTAACCATTTACCAAAAACAGCAAGTCAAAATCTTATTCCTATCTCAAGTTATTCATGGTTAAAATTGACACATGGGGGATGCCATTTCGTTCAATTCTGTATTGAAATTTTGTGGATGATGACATAATTTCCCATAGGGATTATAATGTATTTCTTTATTAATGTGATTAAAGTTTTTATTCCAAATTGATGTGACAAGTTTTAACAGCATGTTTGGATAATGAAATGTGTACACCAAAATTTTCTTGACCTTACAAAAGAAAAAACACTTTTTCATAAGCTAGAAAACTTGAGGTAAATTATGAAGAATTACAAAGCATTCCAACATCCTGCTGGGCTGATGACATCCTAACCTGCATGTTTTGGAAATCAAAATGGCAGCTCCTATGGCACTATTAAGTAGTAGCATTAAAAGCTTTTAATAATTACAAAAAAATGTGTTAGATTACTTCGGGAGTTATAAAACTTGGTCAGTACATTTGTTATTTTCAATTCAATCATATGAAATAAGGATTATGTCAGACTGTATGTCTCCTTTAAAGACTGTTCTGCTCAGAATTAAAATCTCCTACTGCCTATACACCTTTACAACAACAATGTCAAATATTAACACATACCAATAACACTCCTTCAAACTTTCAATCTCTGGAAGGTACTTACGCAACTGGGGTTTGTGAATTTGGAATAATAACATGATTCCAACCTCTTACGGCATTTTGGATTGTAGTACTGGCCGTGTCAAAAGCCACTTGTGAAGGAGGTGACAATGGAAAGCTAAAATGAACCAAAAGAAACAATGTGAATTGTCTAGAAGTTGATCTATGAATAAAGTGTAAAACATCATCTTCTAATTGAATGCTGCATGAATATTATATTAGTACAAGAGCACTTGGCTGAATAAAGATGGCGTAGAGTTCTGGGGTTCCTGGAATATTAAATGATTGCCTTGCATTCAATGGTACTGGAAGTTTCTCTGGTATATTTTAAATCAACTTTGACCTACGATATCTATTGCTTTTCGTGCAACCAGCACATCTAGCTTTGAGTTTTTAATGGCAGTAATTGTTGTATTTGATTTTTTTATGTCATTGAACAACAAGATCTTGCATTCATCTCTATGACACCAAGACAGTCAAATATGGAAATACAAATCTCATAAAATCTGCACAAATTTGTAACACTAAGAAGAGTTGCTTTAAAACAAAATGGAGGACAACCTGTATGCATCATGGACCCAACAATGAGGTGGTGTTGCCATGATCTGTGGTGTACATGTTAAACAAGAGTTAGATACATTTTGTGTTTAAGAAATATTTTTTTCTTAAAAATGGGTGAATAATCATAGTAGGTAAACATGCAGAGTATGTATTTTTTTTATGAGTTTGTGCTCCAATTACAATTTACAGAGCAAAATTTGAAATGTGAACATTTTGCGACCAGATATCATAAGTTAAATGCCTATACATAAGCTGTACATGGATAAGTTCAATTTAAAAGCATTTTCTGAGCGTTCATAGACCTTGTGGCAACTGAAGCTACAGTAAATCTCTTTACATGTATCACAAACACTTCCATCAAAATTGGTGTAAGTTGAATATCTTATAGACCTTTTCAAACCGAGTTTAGCCGAACGCGATCTCTTCAGTACTTCGACCAATCAAATGCTTGGGGAACTTTTCCTTTGTTTCCAACCAATCAGGCGCAGGTTTAAGGAAACAAATGTAAGCAGCAATACACGTGCGTATTTCCTTGATGTATAACGCACATATGATATGTGCGCCTGAAAACAATTTTTCATACGCTTGGTCCCATACCGTGCGTGAATTGTGCAGATGGCCAAGATTCTTCCAGTATTTTATTGGTCAATAAGATTCCCCCAGTATACGATTGGTAAATAAGATTCCTCCAGTATACGATTGGTCCATTATGGATATGTGAATCTCGACCATGTGACATTATTTCAATTAGTTATCCGGAAATTGCTGATTCAGATTTAAAAAGGTCTTTAGGACTATAATCAGGTGTTAATGTGCAAATTTGTTATGTACAATGTGAACTATCAGACCTTTGTATTTTCTTCTGTAAACATTGTTTTTTTATTTCTTTGCCACAATTTTTGGAAGGGAGTAGAAAGTTCTGACAAAACTTTTTTGGATCTAAGCCATACCCGCAGCAAACATACACGTTAAGAGAGGTTCTCTCCATCTTTATTATAGACTGAAACAAAGGAAAGAATTTAGATGATCTACATACAGTTTCAGCTGTCTTGAGTACACCTATATATCATGAACATTTTGGGAGTTTCCATGTTAAAGACAAACCAATAACTGAATTAACAAACAATTACTGTAGAATGAGATCGGCACTAAGCAGAGCAGAGGTCTTAAAAATCCTGCTGTTTTTACCTAAAATTTTACTCATTTGTGTTTTATAATACATGTAGCAGTTTTGTGCATGATGACTGTTATCCACTAAAGATTAAATTGGACCAGTTTGTTTAAGATTTAGACATCTTATTCTGAAGAAATATGCATTTTCAGAAAGCAAGGAGGATGTGATCCAGTTGAAAACATATTAAGTGTCCTTTATCCACCTAAGTCTTATTACAATGTTAACACTTATTTCTACACTGGCTTAGCAATAGACAGTCACACCTCAGTGGTCATCATTGACACTCATATAATCCGGTGCTAATCAATTGCTAATTCACGTCCAGCCAGCAGACTGTTCTCTATTGTTATATTGTTCATCAAAACTATAATCCACTATGTCAAATACCAAGGAAACAAGAGGAACAAGGAAACAGGAGGAAATGGTTCTTCTATCCTGATAGCAGTACTGGAAAGTAAAGACTTGAAAACAATGATACAAACTGCAACTAGAACAGTAAATACCGCCATGGTTCGCAAGCCCATGCAAATTGACATCTATATTATATGACCTGGCCAATTATAAAAATGGCATCTCACACTAAGTCCCACATAGCATCCTATGACCCACATGGCACCCCACTCTATATCCCACATGGATCACATCCCATGTGCCAAATAACATCGTGCCAAATAACATCCCACCATGTCCCACATGACATCCCATGACTTGTCCCACATGACATCCCATGACTTGTCCAACATGACATTTACCATATCTCCCACATGGCATTCCACCATACACTATATCTCACATGGCATTCCACCATATGTCTCACATGGCATTCCACTATATGTCCCACATGGCATTCCACCATATGTTCCACATGGCATCCCACCCTATGAAGCACATGGCATCACACCCTATGTCCCACATGGATCCCATCCTACATGTATGTCCCACATTAATCCAACCATATGTACATGACATCCCTACCTATGTGCCACATGGTATCCCTCCCTGTGTCCCACATGGCATCTCTCCCTATGTCCCCCATGGCATCCTACCATATGTCCCGCATCAGTGGTTTCCCACTGATGTCCCACATGGCATTCCACCTGATGTTCCACATTGGATCCTACCATATATTCCACATGGTATCCCTCCCAATGACATTCTACTTTATGTCCCACCTGGCATCACATCCCATGTCCCCAAGGCCTCCTACCCTATGTCCCACATAGCCTCCTACCCTATGTCACATATGGCATCCCAACCTATGTCACTCTCTGTGCTACTCGTGGCATCCCACCCCATGTCCCACATGGCATCCCACCCCATGTCCCACATGGCATCCCACCCCATGTCCCACATGGCATCCCACCCCATGTCCCACATGGCATCCCACCCCATGTCCCACATGGCATCCCACCCCATGTCCCACATGGCATCCCGACCCATGTCCCACATGGCATCCCGATCCATGTCCCAAATGACATCCCATGTCCCAAATGACATCCAATGTCCCACATCACATCATATCCCATGGCATTCCACCCTATGTCCCACATGGCATCTCACCCCATGTCCCAGTTGGCATCCCACCCCATGTACCACATGACATCCCATAGGCTCCATAAGAAGTCTCATCCTAGCTATCACAGTCCCTGATTGAGCATACTATATATGAAAGTGTCAGTTCATATAATATCTTATATGTAAATGACTTGTTGAATAAGAAAAAAAGGTGGGAGCCAAATAATTATGTCTGATATAGACCTTGGTGTATACCACATGGTATATATTATATCATATGTCCCGCATGACCCCCATTATGTCCCGCATGTACCCCATCTATGTCCCACATGGATCCCTCCCAATGTCCATATGCAGTCACAACCGGTCACACTCCCTGACTGAGCATACTAAATAAAAATGTCTGGTCAGTTCATATACTGTAGCAACCTTACGCAAATGACCACAATAATAAAGGCGGAATTTAATAATCATGCCAGATACAACCATTGGTGCCCAAATATTTTGAAGAATTATAAGGATTTTAATCTTCAGTGCTACGAGAGAGACGTTTGAGGTTTTCTGAAGAATATTGGAAAATTATATAATTTTACAGTTATCTTCTCAGAAAATATCAAATGTTTCGTACTTTTTTAAGGAAACTATTCTTTAATCTTGTCCTAAGTGTCTCTGAAACAGTGTAACATTGTATATAGAAATTCTAACCTTCCATAAGGATATCTGAAGAAACTTCGAACTTTTTCTGAGGAAATCTGAGGAAAAACTGTGGACGGACGGAATCGCCATTACATAGGTTCGCATTATGCTTCACATGCGAACCAATAAAAAAGGTTTCCAAGAATTACTAGATAAACTTTCCCACAATATCGAGGTCCATGAAGGAAGAATCCATGACCTTGAATATCACCTGGACAGAAGCTTCAAGGAACTTACCACATTGACCAGTGAACATGACAAATCTAAAATGTGATATGGAATGATGGAACAAATCAAATGTGAGCTTAATGTCATGGAACAATATTTCTGACACAATTTGAGTACATGTTTTTGGCATCCCAGAAAATACTGGGGAAAACATGGATCTCCTTATTAAGAATCTGGCTCATGACAAATTGGGAGGGGGGAGGGGGGGTGGATGTGAAAGGAAAGAAACAAGATGTGACAGAAGACAGCAAATTGGCAAACCAAACTCAAAAGGATGCAGAGCTATAATGATAAAGTTTACAAATTATACAGTAAAGTCTCAACTATTGGGAACAAGACGGGAACTTAAATCCACTGGTATCATAATACAAGAAGACCTCACCGCCAGAAACAAAGCACTACTGAAAACGGTATCAGATCATCCCGGTGTTTCTACAGCACGGTCCATTGATGGTCGGATCTTTGGATTAATCAAATCATTAGATGGCACCGAAACAAAGCAGAGGATCGCCGGTCCGAGTAACCTTACAAACTTATAGCCACTGAAGTTTAATATTCTGTACTCTTTCATAAGACTCTATGGACATCATAAACTCCTTACCATTTGCAAACTTCAACAATTTTGCTTTTTTAAGGGTTTTGGGTAACCCCTCTTTATTTGATATTTTTTGTGACCAGGAGCTAAACCTTTCACATGATGATAATGATATTTCATCCATTAATTTTAATTCAACTTTAAATTCAGACATAAGTGATTTGAATAATTTATTTAATTCACTGCATACTTTTTATATGCCTCATTTAAATGCCCATAGTTTATTAAGGAATTTTGATGCCAATTTTTTTTTTTTGAATTCTTATAATGTTACTGCCTTAGCTATTACAGAAACCTGGCTGCATACTGATTCCAATCTTTACTCAATTCAAATTCCAAATTATACCTTCATTCACAGGAACAGGGGTGTTAAACGAAGTGGTGGAGAATTTTTTAGAAATGATCTTTTATCAAACCCTCTTTAATTTGAATCCATGTTTGTTACGATTAAACTCAACAATAAAACTCTGAGTCATTTATAAACCTCCTGATGTCCCAATGTCTGCATTCAATGATGATTTACATGTATCTGGTATTTTGCATAACATACAAAACAAAAAGAAATCTTGCTATCTTAGAAGTGATTTTAATATTGACCTTTTGAAGCATGACTACAGTATTTGCCTCATATTGCACATTTTCTTGATTTAATGTATTTTCATTCTTATTTACCATTGATATCAAAACCAACAAGGATTACATCCTCATCATCATTACTCATTGATAATATTTTTTCCAATAATTCTACTGTTAATTCAAGATCTGGCATTCTATTTTCTGACATAAGTGACACCTTACCAATCTTTTGTTGTAGGGATTTTGGTACTGGTTCATCTGTTATTAACACAAATAAGCTTGTTTACCATAGGAGAGATACTAGTGCTAAAGCGCTACACAATGTCAAACTTGAACTTTCTTCTGCTGACTGGGGCAATCAGCAACAAATCAGCAACAAAGTGGCAAAGGCAGGTTAAGTTGGCCACAGAACGTACAGTATATACAGCGTATGGTATGCCCTGTACAATACTGTATGTATACAAGGAAAGGGTGTTGGACCCATTGAGTGTGGTGCATTAACGCAGCAGAACAGACCTTGGCAAGAAACAGTGACTGGATATAGATATGCATGAGATTTTTTACGCGAGATATGATTGGTTGAAAGGAGCAAGCCTCGCTAGCAAACAGCATGCGTTACGCACATGTTCAACCAGCTTTGGTGGCCTGGATCATATATCTGTTCTATATTGTATGTTTTGTGTGTGTAAGATATAAACGTCTTTTGTATGGCCATATGGGTGCATGTATGATGTTGCTATGGCGAGGTTTAAGATCATTTCGTAACATAAAGAAATATTTTGGCTTCCAAATAAATGGAATATACTGTAAGTCTGATTTAAGTTATTTTCTGAGCATTTCCATCCGTTATATTGTAGTAAGTATAATCTGTGTAATGAATTAGGTTTTTACAGAGAAATTCACTCTATTAGTTTGGATTAATTTATAGTTGCCTGGTGGGCATATCAACTTGCCCGGACATAAATATTAGTTGCCTCGGGTGATCGCACCGGCGATTTGTCGAACGCTGGACTGGAGACCTCTATTTAATGAAACTGATGCAGGTGTTGCATATAATTTATTTGTTGATAATGTTCACCATATTATCTCTAAGCATTGATCAAGAATTTAGGATTAATTCTAAAAAGCTCCAATCTCCATGGATAACACAAGGTATTTTATGATTTATTTCCAAAAAGAATAAGCTTCATAAGAAATATCTTTCTCATCCCTCTATTAATAATAAGTGCAAGTACCGCAGTACCAAAATAAGCTTACTACATTATCAGGCTGGCTAAAAAGATACATTTAATAAAATGTTTTGATGACAATAAAAACAACCTAAAGAAAACTTGGGATATCATTAATAAAATTCTTGGTCGTACTTCAGCCAAAACTTCTATATTGATAACATTAAAGATAATGACAATAATATAACTGATAGACATGTAATGGCTGACACATTAAATAATTATTTTGTTAATATAGGTACCAATATTGCTAGTACAATGCCCACATGTAATTCAAACTTTTGTGATTTTCTTCCTGATGCAAACCCAACATCTTTATTTCTATCACCAACTAACTGCTCAGAAATTAAAAGTTGACTTAATTATAACATGAAAAAGGGTGCTTGTGGTATTAATAAACTTCTCTTAATTTTCTCCAAGATAATCGTTTTGCTTTAGCAGCTCCTTTTATGTTTATCTTCAATTTATCAATTTCCACTGGTGTTGTACCACTTCGTTCCAAAGGAGCTAAAGTAACTCTGATATTTTAAAGTGGTGATTGTTTATGTGTTTCTAACTATAGACCTATCTCAGTACTTTTATCTTTATCTAAAATTCTATAACATACAGTATCATTTACAATCGTACTACTAATTTCCTTGATAAAAATAAGATACTTAGCTACAGACAGTTTGGTTTTTGTAAAGGCCGCTCTACTGCTATGGCAGCTTTAGATGTCACTCAATATATTATAAATAGTTTTAACAATAGGTATTACTCATTAGGTGTATTTTTGGACTTACCAAAAGCCTTCGATACTGTCAATCATCACATTCTTTTTGATATATTGTATCATCACGGTATTAGAGGAGTGGCCTACAATTGGTTTGTTAGTTACTTATCAAACAGACATCAGCTTGTATCCATTGATAATAGTTATCATTCATCTTATTGTAATTTAAATTGTGGTGTGACCCATGGGTCAATCCTTGAGCATTCGTTATTCTTGCTATATGTAAATGATATAACCTATTTACTCCGCTAAGCATAGCGGGGATATTTACCAGTTATACTTACCTTCCATGCTATAAATATGCAATCTGGTCACATGACCTAATTCTAATGCACTTCAACCGACCTTAAAAACGTAGTTACCAGCCCAGCCCTGACCTCCATAATACCTCTACTAACTGTCACTTAATCTTTTACACATTACACTTTTTGCTGATGATAGTATTTTGTATTTAAGCACAACAATTTTGATGCCATTTCAGTCATCAACTCTGAATTAAAAAATTGTTGCTAATTGGTTTAGAGTAAGTAATCTTTAAATATCAGCAAAACTAATTTCATGGTTTTTCATCCCCATCATAAGAATATAAATAATATTGATATATTAATTCCGATCCTTCGATGTCGCCCAAATCAAACGTATTGATGCCATTAAATTATTAGGTTTATACATCAACTCTTTATTAAAATGGTCTTCCCATATTAATAAGATTAAGACATCTATTTATAAAATAATTGGGTTTTTTTTTTTTTATCAAATTAAAGAGTTCGTACCTAGTTACATCCTTAACAATTTATATAATACTCTTAATCTTCCTCATTTAAGCTACTGCAATGTAGTTTGGGGTAATGCTCACCCTTCTCATCTAAATCAATTATTCATACTTCAGAAAAAGGCTCTTCTTATTACCACCCAATCAAGGTTTTGAGCACATACATTCCTTCTTTTTACCAGATTATGTTTTCTTAATATTTTTGATACTCAGACACCAATGTGCTGTATTCATTTTTAAATTTGTTAAGCAACAATTATAAGATATTTTCAATGATTACTTTTCTTTTGCTCTTAATATACATTCCCACAACACCAGGTCCTCCCAACATTTATTTTCCCATAAATTCTGACCTTTTCAAATGCTCCATTGTATCTAATGGTATTAAGTTCTGCAATCAATTATGTGATTCAATAAAAAACATAAAATCTGTGAAATTATTTTCTGATAGAATAAAAAAGACACTTATATTTAAATATGATCAACTCTAGTTTACCTTAATGTATTTTCATCACTATTTAGTTTATGTTTTTATTTGACTTCTTACCTATTTTTACCCAAACACTTTATTACTTTTCCACTGGGCTTCTTTACACTACCAGATGGAACAAATTGGTTGGGAGGGGGAAATTGGGCAAGGAAAGAGGGGGATTGGGCAGAAGAATTTCACTATTTCATGTTTCTATACATTTCCTTTGTAATTAATTAATTTAGGTTAGGGTGGGCTTCTTGTAAAAGCTCTAGTTTCTAAGCCCTTCCACCATATTCTCATAAATTGTTATGTCTTCTCATTGTAAATTTACCCCGCTAAGCGTAGCAGGGATATTTACGAGAGTTATACTTACCTTCCATGCTATAATATGCAATCTGGTCACACGACCTGATTCTAACGCACTTCTAACCGAACCTAAAAAAACGCAGTAACCAGCCAAGCCCTGACCTCCATAATACCTCTGTACCACCTCACTCAACATTCCACCGAGGCCTGAACGAGAGGGGAGGCGGGCGGGATGCATGGAAGGTAAGTATAACTCTCGTAAATATCCCCGCTACGCTTAGCGGGGTAAATTTACTTCAAGTTATACCTTACCTTCCATGCTATAATATGCAATCAGATTGCAACCGAGGATAGGAAGGAAGGGAGTTCAGATCGGCGCACATTTTTTTTTTTTTTTTTTAATGGCTGGTACGAAAACTCACACGAACCGAATCCCGTTTAAAGGACGAAATTCCTTCACCTCGGAAGGATGAAAGACCTCAAGAGTGGGAAGAACTAAAACATAGGAAACCACGGCGAGGTACAGTCAAACCGAACAAGGCACCATTCGTTGACAGTAACGGAGGCAAACCTCAAAAGAACCTGAGCGAAAAGCCCAGAAAAACAAGCCAACCGGAAGAGCGTTTGGATACAATTACAGCAAAGTGTCCACAAAAAACGCCACAAGCCACACCGGATTCGTCCACGAGACAGAACCGGCGAGGAAACTACGATTGGGAACGAAGCGTGTACCAACGAAAACGAATTGAAGAAATCCCGGACAAGGGAAAAATTCGTTAGCGCATAACCGCGTAAGAGCTTAAGTTAGCGGGGGAACACGAACGTCGAAAAGTGAGTCAGACCAAGAACAAGAGAAAAACCGCAAAAAGCGGTTTCTCGAACGGCGGCACGAGAGATCCCGTGAAAAGAGGTTATGCCCCGAACCCGAGTGCATACCGCGGCCGTTCGATGAACAGTTCAGACTACTTTAAAAGAAAGCCACTGGATGATCTATCGGAGGATAATGTCACATGACACACTACGAAGAGATCTCCCAGAACTTACCAGTGGTCGCGAGTCAAAGACCGTAGACCCCACTGGAAAAACCCTGGTGGATAGCTGCAAGTTATCCCAGAGCTCATGACGGAACTAAGCTTGAGAGAGGGCCCACCTCCACAACGGGGAGGGGCGACCAACCCCTCAGAAAAGCCATGCTACGTCGAGGAAAGGCGGGCCGAGGCCACACCATCAAACGAAGCGCTCCGGGACTGAGATGCAGTCCGCCGGAGCCTGGGAAAGAGACAAAAATCGTCCCTGACCCGAGGCCCGTACGTGAAGCCTGCAAGGTCTTGAGCAGCCAAAGGGGTCACAAGAAAAGTGCCCAGACCTTGATCAAGAAGCCCCCGTCGGCACCGACGGTGATATCTGACGGGTGAAAACTTCGTTCCTTACACCAGGTGGGAGCACCCGCACCACCACCAAAGGGTGTGACCACCGACTGAACGTGTAAAGCGGAGGGACTGAACGACACCATCTGCAGTCCAGAAAAAGCTGCCGACCCTGAGCAAAGGTCGTTGAAACCGACTGACCAAAAATCAAAGGCTAGCGAAACAAAAGGCAGGCCGTTAATATAAAACGTATACAAGAAGGGCTGCCAACCGTGTAAGGCTATGTAGCTGTGAGACGGCATGGGTCGTAAGACCGCGGAGCCGTACAACATAGTCGACGGCACCCAAGCGAGGACCGAAAACTGTAGCAGTTGCGGGACCGCGTAGCTCCAGGCCACGCCTATCAACAGCGAAACTTGTCTAAGAAGTTGACTGGAGAAAGTGTTAACGTACTACGTATAGTAACAACCTTGAAACCGCGGAGCCTACGGCTACGGGCGCGGAGAAAACGAATACCGTATGTCTGTACGGGCAGTTAAGTAACAGGCCGTAAAACCGCAAGGAAGCAGCTGTAAGGTGTTAAAGTATGGAATGAACCATACGTGCCGTTGTTGGTAATAGCAACCCCAAACGTAAGGTTGTCTATCAAAAGGCCACCTATAGTCAAGAAAAATATCCTACATGGAGGTAATATTGACAAGTAGGGGGTAACGTACTACATCAACCGTATGAGTCATAAACCCCAACACTGGGGTAGAAATCACGAAAGAGGTGACGTCCTGTGTATACTACACGGACCGTTAAACACCCTGCACCACGGAGCGGAAAAGCGCGTGGCTACTGGGGGACTTACGCCGTACAAAGTACGCAACCCCGTTAAGTATTATAGATCCGTTATGGGTCTACAAAGGCGTCAGCATGACAAGTAAAAACCACGAGTCCTCCGCCAACGATGTCTCTGTGCACCACGGAGCAAAAAGCTCGTGGCTACGCGAGGGGGACAACTGGTACTGGTACGTGTCCCGAACGTAGTAGCTATCAGTACAAAAGGACCGTCTAGGTCCACGATAGCGTGAACGTACTACACCTGTAACGTGAGTCGTTATCTCATTATACCTCTATTCACCACGGGGCCACCGAGTAAGTGGCTACGCGTAGGGAAGATGTACACAGTACGCGTTCCGTTGAGAATAGTTAAAATATATATAAACTGAGGCCGTAAGAAATACGAAGGAGTTCACGTGCCACGCAAGCTATACGAGTCGTAAACTGAGTTTGTTTCATCACGGAGCTACGAAACCGGTAGCTGCGTGGGGAAGAGGGCACTACAGTCGTACTCAGTACGTGTCCCGGTAAGAGAAACGGCCGCGGAACTCAGTAGTTCATGGCTACTGGTCCTCTACCACACAGCCGCGCTGCTGGTATAGGCCGTTAACTCCGTTTGTAGAAAATCACTACGGAGCCGCGAAGCCGGCGGCTACGCGTGGGGGACTGCCGTCGAACGCTAAAAACGTCCCAGCAAGAAAAACGACCGCGGAACACTGCAACACGTGGCGAACGGTCGCAATATCCCGAAGTTCCGTTACCCTGGTTTATCGTACGTTGTACGTAAAACCGCGTGAATATCTGTAGAATGTGAGCCGACGGTCTCGTTCGACGCAAGAATCACATTCAGAGTAGTTGGAACGGTCGTGGAACTACGTAACACGGAGGGAATAGCTCTCGTGATGGTATGCCTCCCGTAAAGAAGGAAATCTTATCACCCAACGCTAGGCCTCGAAACCCGAGCAAGCGCTAACACGCGACGCATCCTGGGAGCGTGACGTACCGACAAACGGGGACTCGTCCTCGTGTCCATGAACTGGTGAAAAACTATGCGGAACCGTGACGTTCAACGCGAAAATCTCACCAAGTCAGCTCACACGGACGTGGGGATCTCCGAAACTAACGGGTGTGACGTACGTTGTACGTTACCTTGCTGTAGAACTAAGCAGCACTACAGACCCAAACGTCATCCCATGCCCCGGACGGAGCCGCCAAGTTGTGTTACGGACCCTTACGGGGCCGTAAAACAAGCCGTGGGGGCCGTATGGAACCGATTACCGGAGCCGTACGGACCCTAATGGACCCGTGCAAGTAATCCAATGGCTCTACAACTAGCCGTAAAAAAAGGGGACTAACTCACGTAAGACCCCGTAGGGCGTCGCCTCTTGTGGGCCTACCGGTCCCATCGCGGAACCGAGGACCACAGCGGTGTACACGGGTTTGAACATGTCGATAACACCAAAGCGCAACCTAGGAAGCGTTTACATGCGACGCATCGCAGGACAGTCAAGGCGCGTAACGCACCGACACTAGGGACCTGCCCGTCGTGTAGATGATATAGGCGCAAAACATCGCGGAACTGTGACGTTCAACGCGGAAAATCCTACAGAGGCAGTTTACACGGCCGTGGAACAGCGTAGCTATGACCAAGCAGCTTCCTAGCTAGCGAACTCAACTTCGGGATTCATCGTACAGTGTACGTTATCCTGTTGCAAAAACTCTGAAGTCGTACAGGCCCGTACGGTCTAGAGAAGCGTTTGCACGCTATGCAAAGCGGGACCTCTGAGGTGCGTAACGTACCGACGCACGGAGGCCTGTCCTCCGTGCCTACAATACTGGTGAAAGTAATTGCGGAAATGTAACGTTCAACGCAGATAATCGTATAAATGGTGTTCACATGATCGTGGAACTGCGTAGCTAATGGCCACGGAACCATGAATAGAATAGCTCTCACGGCGCTATACTACTTGTGAAGATTATCACTTGTCACCTGGCCACATAGCTCGTAGCTAGCGGGTGCATATCCGGGTAAATCGTACGGTGTACGATATCCCGTTACAAAACTACGGAGCCGTACGCATCCGAACACCGGAGCCGCACGCTCTCAGTCGCACCTTGAAAAATACCGGTCGCGGTGGAGTCTGTGCTCCGACCACGCCGCTTGAACCCAATCGCTGCAAAGAGTACCACGAATGGACTCGCAGCATAATCTGCACGCGTAACGCGTGAGATGGATGTGACCGGAGCGTAAATCAAAGAAGCGTTAGCACGCTACGCCGGGACATCAAGGGTGTGTAGAGCATCGATGCCCGAGGGCCTGTCCTCCATGTCCATGATACTGGTAAAAATAATTACGGAACGGTAATGTTCAACGCAGACAATCTTAATTGCGTTTGCACGAGTCGTGGAACTGCGTAGCTAATGGCTACGGGACCAAGAAGAAAATAGCTGTCGTGATGCTATACTTCTTGTAAAGAAAGTCATCTGTCACCTGACCACGTAGCGTAGTAGCTAGTGGGCGTATAACCGGGTGAACCGTACAGTGTACGTTATCCCATTAAAGATAAGTTCCGCTCACTGGAGCCGTCCAATGGAAGCGAAAGGACCCGTAAACGCGGACCGTGGAATCGTATGGAACCGTACGGACCCGTAAACACGGGCCGCGGAACCGTCCAATGGAACCGTACGGACCCGTAAAACACGGACCGTGGAACCGTACGGACCCATAAACATGGGCCGTGGAACCGTATAACTGTCGTAGCCGTTGGCTACGGGACCAAGAAGAAAAATAGCTGTCTCAATGCTATACTTCCGGATTAACCGTACGGTGTACGTCTTTCAAGAGGCGCTCCGCTAGGAGGGGCGGCGACCCCGCCTCCTGGCTTTGGACCTGGGTGGCGGTGGGGAGACGAAGAGGGCCTATCAGACCGTCGCTTCTCCACTTTCTCCGCCGCTCTTTGAAAGTACCGGTCGCGGTGGAGTCTGTGCTCCGACCACGCCGCTAGATCCCAATCGCTGCAAAGAGTACAGGGATTTGACTCGCAGCATAATCTGCACGCGTAACACGTGAGATGGATGTCACCGGAGCATAATTTAAAGAAGCGTTTGCACGCTACGCATCACGAGACATCCTGGGTGTGTAAAAACATCGACACTCGGGGACCTGTCCTTCATGTCCATGATACTGGTGAAAATAAATACGGAACTTGTAACGTTCATTGTAGACAGTCTTAATTGCGTTCACACGAGCCGTGGAACTGCGTAGCTAATGGCTACAGGACCAAGAAGAAAAATAACCGTCAATGCTATACTTCTTGCCAAGAATGTCACCTGTCCACGTAGCTAGTGGGCGTATAACCGGATTAAACCGTACGATGTACGTTAACCCGTTAAATACGGACCCGTGTAAACACGGGCCGCGGAACCGTCCAATGGAACCGTCCGCCCCGTAACAACGGGCCGCGGAACCGTATGGAACCGTCCGCCCCGTAACAACGGGCCGCGGAACCGTATGGACCACAGAACCGTCCGCCCCGTAACAACGGGCCGCGGAACCGTATGGATCCCGGAACCGTATGGATCCGTCCCCGGAACCGCACAATGCCCGCACATAGGGCTGCGGAACCGTCAGGGACGGTCCAACGGAACCGTATGGAATCGTCCGCCCCGTAACCGTATGGAACCGTCCGCCCCGTAACAACGGGCCGCGGAACTGTATGGAACCGTCCAATGGAACCGTCCGCCCCGTAACAACGGGCCGCGGAACCGTATGGAACCGTCCAATGGAACCGTCCGCCCCGTATCAACGGGCCGCGGAACCGTATGGAACCGTCCAGTGGAACCGTCCGCCCCGTAACAACGGGCCGCGGAACCGTATGGAACCGACCAATGGAACCGTCCGCCCCGTAACAACGGGCCGCGGAACCGTCCAATGGAACCGTCCGCCCCGTAACAACGGGCCGCGGAACCGTATGGACTCACGGAACCGTCCAATGGAACCGTTCGCCCCGTAACAACGGGCCGCGGAACCGTATGGACTCACGGAACCGTCCAATGGAACCGTTCGCCCCGTAACAACGGGCCGCGGAACCGTATGGACTCCCGGAACCGTATGGAACCGTCCCCGGACTCGCAGCAGCCCGCGTACTAGGGCTGCGGAATCGTCGGGGACTGTCCAATGGAACCGTTTGGAACCGTGTTTACAACTTAGGCGACGTTCGTTAACGCCCCCAAGAGGTTCTCTCTCTCTCTCTTACCGTTACCGCTCTAGGCGCAACGCCTCTAAGAGCGTAACCTTCTCAGTGAATTTCTTTTATATCTGAAAAGAGAAGAACATATATCCATGCGTACATACACAAATACGGCAAAGTAAGTATGATCTTACGGACACGCTAAAGAGAGACGAGGCCTAGCAGTCTAAACAGAACATCAAAACTCTCTTAAACAGAAAAACTCTTCACTGAAAAATAAATTTCTTAAGAGAAGAACGTATGTCCATGCGTACAAACCTAAACACGGCAAAGTAACTATGATCTTACGGACACGCTAAAGAGAGACGAGGCATAGCATTCTAAACAGAACAACAACACTTGCTTTAACAGAAAAAAATTTAAACGAAAAAATTTTCTATCTGAAAAACTTTAGAAACCCGAGAAAACGCATCCAACGTAATGACTTTACTAGCGCCGGGGTAGCGTGGGAAACACCAACCACTGTGTACTTGAGGTCTGTAAAGATAAAAAGGAAAGATTATTTTCCCTGTAATTAGGTCGTCGGAGAGACCCACCCACGGTCTCTCCGACACCCCAATTTTAATCCTGAAAATTAAATATTTTATCTCAAATCTGTGTTAGAAAAATAAAAATATTCATATGCTGTTAACGTGAAAACGAAAATAAGCTCGCTAGTAACAACTGTAGCTCCCTAGAGTTGTTACAGGGCGACCCCACATTTACCCAGCGGTGACTATGACCCAATGCGCATGCGCCAAAATCGAAAAAGGAAATTGGCCTAATGCATACGAGAAGGTGTACTGAAATATCCTAACGTGCTAAACACTATACATAGTATAACGCTAGGGTCACCTCGAGGCGGGTGGGGCTAAGGGAGAAAAAGACTAATTCCCGGGGCGAGAGGTCCCCTAGATAGGCACAACCTGTGCTCTAGGACCTAAAACACCCACCACGAGAGTAGGACGCTCTCGAACTAGCCACTCGCTATGTATGAATGGAGACAAAAACCCGCTATCCTAAGTGTAGGCTACACGGGTAAAGTCGTGTAGGTCGGCCGAAAAAATCTCGGACCCATGGCTACCTCACCCTTCTCTCGGAAGACTTGAAAAGGCGAGCCAGATGAGAACGGGCAGCGTAAAAACTCTTCAGGTAGAAGCTGCCGAAGAGAAAAGAGTTAGAAAGGTTAATTAAAAATAAAATAAAATGACCAGTTTTCAGCGATGTTAGTGACAACAACGCGCTGAAAAAGAGTAAGGTGGTACAGAGGTATTATGGAGGTCAGGGCTTGGCTGGTTACTGCGTTTTTTAGGTTCGGTTAGAAGTGCGTTAGAATCAGGTCGTGTGACCAGATTGCATATTATAGCATGGAAGGTAAGGTATAACTTGAAGTAAATATTGTAATATATGCATGAAAATGGAAAATAAATAAATCAATTAAATCAAACACTAATAAGTACTCACCAATTTTGAACAACATTCATATTAAGTCCAACTACATTTGCTTTTACTGGTGTGTCCTTCTTTGCTCTGCCTTTTCCTACTCCCCTTCCTCTCCCCCTCCTGGGTGAGATTGATGATTTTGTGGGAAGGTTGGACTAGGAGGAGATGCTAGGTGCTCTTTGATTGTTTTGAAGAATTTTTTTAGGAACATGGCTGGTGGGAGTTTTGCACATTTTGGAATTAGATGTATCCATTGGTACACTCATTGATGATGAAACTTGATTACATGGCGAAGCTGGGCTAGATGGTATAGACAATCTAGGTGACGATAATGAACTTGATGATGATGGCTGCATGCTACATGTAGTTGAACTTTGACTAGAAACCAAATCGGTCACTCCTTGTCCTTCACTGGGTGCAACTAATACCAAATTGTGAGCTCTGTCTTTAAAATATGAATTGTGGGCGGTGGTGACTGGTGTGGTCTGATGGCAGCGTAGAACATCTGAAGGTGAACCTCTGTTTGTATTTTGTTCCTGATTGAAAGAAATTCAAAACATTTTAAATATCAATACTCATAACCTTCTTCATACAAAAAGAGAATATTTACAGTACTGCCCACAATAAATTGGTCAGGGCAAAGAGAAATAGCATGACGCCTCGTTAGTAATTAATTGACGTAAAATTATACACCAGTGGTCTAAGCATGACAAGCCACGGTAGCCACGTATGCCACACAATAATGATTTGCATAATTATTCACCGTGACAATTGGCGTGGCCATCATGGCGGCATGAAAATGATGATAGCTTAGGTTCAAATTTATAACGTTGGTAATCACTTTAATATTACCGACAATGAGGCGTTATGAGTCTCACAAGACATAGTTTTGCATGTAAATACTTGAAAACTTCAAGCGTGTGAAATTTACACATGGTTTATGTCATTGTTAACTTCAATAAGTTCATGATGTTATCCAATTAACTTGAACTTGGTTTTCTTGAAGATGTTGAAATATTATTCACATGGTCCGATCTATTTCAAGAGTAACAATTATAAATAAACTTACTCATTTAGCAAATACATCCAGGGAGTTTACATTAAATCCCCAGGGCATCCACGGAAGTGTACATTTTCTTTATTCACAATGCATTAATCCAAGCAACAGTTATAATATCATTTGGATTTTAGTTCCAAACGAAAAAATAAGTTCCCGATAATTACACACTCAAGCTTCGAAGTCCAACAGAAAGAACAGTCAATGAATGCTTCCAAAAAATGCTCCCCAATAATTCCGCAGAAAAAAAATCAAAAGCCCAAAACAAATTAAATACATGTAGGCCCCTGATGAAAACTCAAGTCCATGCTGTTTTGTGGCCATCAGTACAGATTTAGCAATGGGCTTCACTTTTTCCCCACAATGTACCAGCCACCCCATTGAACTCGAATCTGCGGCGGGAAGTACCTGGGGATCAGAAGATGTGATTACAAAATCAGCTCTTGTGGGAAATGTCGCAAATAATTTGAAATATTTCTGCACTGTGATCTCTATATTTAGGCCATAAATCTTACTTATCATGAAAGAATGTTTTTCTTCTCAGGTGCTGCGTCAAACATTCCTAAACAAATGGTTTATCACAACAATTATTGCTTTTGATTTAAGACCTGGCATCGAACAGTCTTGAGGTATTCAGTAATCTAGGCTGTTTGTTGAAAATTTTTGTGTTTGATTGACACCTTAATGTAAACAATTCAATTGTGCACAAAATGTGCACGGTCGAATGTGTATTAGATAGTATACAAATATTGAACAATGTGTGTGAGGGGGTGGCCAAGGACGGACGGTACATATACGTCATTTTTTGCGCCATATTCAGAAAATGTGCTGGAAAAAAACCTCATTTCTTTTCACAACTGAATATTCTTCTACCCCAAATTCAATTAATAGGTGATCCCAATATTGTCCTACCCATGCAGAAAGGGATTAAGAATTAATCTGGGCACCCCACCCCCTTGTGTATACAGACTCTGTTTCCCTGCTCTGTCGCAGCGTAACTATAAACAAAATTCTATCTGAAAAACTTTAGAAACCCGAGAAAACGCATCCAACGTAATGACTTTACTAGCGCCGGGGTAGCGTGGGAAACACCAACCACTGTGTACTTGAGGTCTGTAAAGATAAAAAGGAAAGATTATTTTCCCTGTAATTAGGTCGTCGGAGAGACCCACCCACGGTCTCTCCGACACCCCAATTTTAATCCTGAAAATTAAATATTTTATCTCAAATCTGTGTTAGAAAAATAAAAATATTCATATGCTGTTAACGTGAAAACGAAAATAAGCTCGCTAGTAACAACTGTAGCTCCCTAGAGTTGTTACAGGGCGACCCCACATTTACCCAGCGGTGACTATGACCCAATGCGCATGCGCCAAAATCGAAAAAGGAAATTGGCCTAATGCATACGAGAAGGTGTACTGAAATATCCTAACGTGCTAAACACTATACATAGTATAACGCTAGGGTCACCTCGAGGCGGGTGGGGCTAAGGGAGAAAAAGACTAATTCCCGGGGCGAGAGGTCCCCTAGATAGGCACAACCTGTGCTCTAGGACCTAAAACACCCACCACGAGAGTAGGACGCTCTCGAACTAGCCACTCGCTATGTATGAATGGAGACAAAAACCCGCTATCCTAAGTGTAGGCTACACGGGTAAAGTCGTGTAGGTCGGCCGAAAAAATCTCGGACCCATGGCTACCTCACCCTTCTCTCGGAAGACTTGAAAAGGCGAGCCAGATGAGAACGGGCAGCGTAAAAACTCTTCAGGTAGAAGCTGCCGAAGAGAAAAGAGTTAGAAAGGTTAATTAAAAATAAAATAAAAATGACCAGTTTTCAGCGATGTTAGTGACAACAACGCGCTGAAAAAGAGTAAGGTGGTACAGAGGTATTATGGAGGTCAGGGCTTGGCTGGTTACTGCGTTTTTTAGGTTCGGTTAGAAGTGCGTTAGAATCAGGTCGTGTGACCAGATTGCATATTATAGCATGGAAGGTAAGGTATAACTTGAAGTAAATATTGTAATATATGCATGAAAATGGAAAATAAATAAATCAATTAAATCAAACACTAATAAGTACTCACCAATTTTGAACAACATTCATATTAAGTCCAACTACATTTGCTTTTACTGGTGTGTCCTTCTTTGCTCTGCCTTTTCCTACTCCCCTTCCTCTCCCCCTCCTGGGTGAGATTGATGATTTTGTGGGGAAGGTTGGACTAGGAGGAGATGCTAGGTGCTCTTTGATTGTTTTGAAGAATTTTTTAGGAACATGGCTGGTGGGAGTTTTGCACATTTTGGAATTAGATGTATCCATTGGTACACTCATTGATGATGAAACTTGATTACATGGCGAAGCTGGGCTAGATGGTATAGACAATCTAGGTGACGATAATGAACTTGATGATGATGGCTGCATGCTACATGTAGTTGAACTTTGACTAGAAACCAAATCGGTCACTCCTTGTCCTTCACTGGGTGCAACTAATACCAAATTGTGAGCTCTGTCTTTAAAATATGAATTGTGGGCGGTGGTGACTGGTGTGGTCTGATGGCAGCGTAGAACATCTGAAGGTGAACCTCTGTTTGTATTTTGTTCCTGATTGAAAGAAATTCAAAACATTTTAAATATCAATACTCATAACCTTCTTCATACAAAAAGAGAATATTTACAGTACTGCCCACAATAAATTGGTCGGGGCAAAGAGAAATAGCATGACGCCTCGTTAGTAATTAATTGACGTAAAATTATACACCAGTGGTCTAAGCATGACAAGCCACGGTAGCCACGTATGCCACACAATAATGATTTGCATAATTATTCACCGTGACAATTGGCGTGGCCATCATGGCGGCATGAAAATGATGATAGCTTAGGTTCAAATTTATAACGTTGGTAATCACTTTAATATTACCGACAATGAGGCGTTATGAGTCTCACAAGACATAGTTTTGCATGTAAATACTTGAAAACTTCAAGCGTGTGAAATTTACACATGGTTTATGTCATTGTTAACTTCAATAAGTTCATGATGTTATCCAATTAACTTGAACTTGGTTTTCTTGAAGATGTTGAAATATTATTCACATGGTCCGATCTATTTCAAGAGTAACAATTATAAATAAACTTACTCATTTAGCAAATACATCCAGGGAGTTTACATTAAATCCCCAGGGCATCCACGGGAAGTGTACATTTTCTTTATTCACAATGCATTAATCCAAGCAACAGTTATAATATCATTTGGATTTTAGTTCCAAACGAAAAAATAAGTTCCCGATAATTACACACTCAAGCTTCGAAGTCCAACAGAAAGAACAGTCAATGAATGCTTCCAAAAATGCTCCCCAATAATTCCGCAGAAAAAAAAATCAAAAGCCCAAAACAAATTAAATACATGTAGGCCCCTGATGAAAACTCAAGTCCATGCTGTTTTGTGGCCATCAGTACAGATTTAGCAATGGGCTTCACTTTTTCCCCACAATGTACCAGCCACCCCATTGAACTCGAATCTGCGGCGGAAGTACCTGGGGATCAGAAGATGTGATTACAAAATCAGCTCTTGTGGGAAATGTCGCAAATAATTTGAAATATTTCTGCACTGTGATCTCTATATTTAGGCCATAAATCTTACTTATCATGAAAGAATGTTTTTCTTCTCAGGTGCTGCGTCAAACATTCCTAAACAAATGGTTTATCACAACAATTATTGCTTTTGATTTAAGACCTGGCATCGAACAGTCTTGAGGTATTCAGTAATCTAGGCTGTTTGTTGAAAATTTTGTGTTTGATTGACACCTTAATGTAAACAATTCAATTGTGCACAAAATGTGCACGGTCGAATGTGTATTAGATAGTATACAAATATTGAACAATGTGTGTGAGGGGGTGGCCAAGGACGGACGGTACATATACGTCATTTTTTGCGCCATATTCAGAAAATGTGCTGGAAAAAAACCTCATTTCTTTTCACAACTGAATATTCTTCTACCCCAAATTCAATTAATAGGTGATCCCAATATTGTCCTACCCATGCAGAAAGGGATTAAGAATTAATCTGGGCACCCCACCCCCTTGTGTATACAGACTCTGTTTCCCTGCTCTGTCGCAGCGTAACTATAAACAAAATTCTATCTGAAAAACTTTAGAAACCCGAGAAAACGCATCCAACGTAATGACTTTACTAGCGCCGGGGTAGCGTGGGAAACACCAACCACTGTGTACTTGAGGTCTGTAAAGATAAAAAGGAAAGATTATTTTCCCTGTAATTAGGTCGTCGGAGAGACCCACCCACGGTCTCTCCGACACCCCAATTTTAATCCTGAAAATTAAATATTTTATCTCAAATCTGTGTTAGAAAAATAAAAATATTCATATGCTGTTAACGTGAAAACGAAAATAAGCTCGCTAGTAACAACTGTAGCTCCTAGAGTTGTTACAGGGCGACCCCACATTTACCCAGCGGTGACTATGACCCAATGCGCATGCGCCAAAATCGAAAAAGGAAATTGGCCTAATGCATACGAGAAGGTGTACTGAAATATCCTAACGTGCTAAACACTATACATAGTATAACGCTAGGGTCACCTCGAGGCGGTGGGGCTAAGGGAGAAAAGACTAATTCCCGGGGCGAGGGTCCCTAGATAGGCACAACCTGTGCTCTAGGACCTAAAACACCCACCACGAGTAGGACGCTCTCGAACTAGCCACTCGCTATGTATGAATGGAGACAAAAACCCGCTATCCTAAGTGTAGGCTACACGGGTAAAGTCGTGTAGGTCGGCCGAAAAAATCTCGGACCCATGGCTACCTCACCCTTCTCTCGGAAGACTTGAAAAGGCGAGCCAGATGAGAACGGGCAGCGTAAAAACTCTTCAGGTAGAAGCTGCCGAAGAGAAAAGAGTTAGAAAGGTTAATTAAAAATAAAATAAAAATGACCAGTTTTCAGCGATGTTAGTGACAACAACGCGCTGAAAAAGAGTAAGGTGGTACAGAGGTATTATGGAGGTCAGGGCTTGGCTGGTTACTGCGTTTTTTAGGTTCGGTTAGAAGTGCGTTAGAATCAGGTCGTGTGACCAGATTGCATATTATAGCATGGAAGGTAAGGTATAACTTGAAGTAAATATTGTAATATATGCATGAAAATGGAAAATAAATAAATCAATTAAATCAAACACTAATAAGTACTCACCAATTTTGAACAACATTCATATTAAGTCCAACTACATTTGCTTTTACTGGTGTGTCCTTCTTTGCTCTGCCTTTTCCTACTCCCTTCCTCTCCCCTCCTGGGTGAGATTGATGATTTTGTGGGGAAGGTTGGACTAGGAGGAGATGCTAGGTGCTCTTTGATTGTTTTGAAGAATTTTTTAGGAACATGGCTGGTGGGAGTTTTGCACATTTTGGAATTAGATGTATCCATTGGTACACTCATTGATGATGAAACTTGATTACATGGCGAAGCTGGGCTAGATGGTATAGACAATCTAGGTGACGATAATGAACTTGATGATGATGGCTGCATGCTACATGTAGTTGAACTTTGACTAGAAACCAAATCGGTCACTCCTTGTCCTTCACTGGGTGCAACTAATACCAAATTGTGAGCTCTGTCTTTAAAATATGAATTGTGGGCGGTGGTGACTGGTGTGGTCTGATGGCAGCGTAGAACATCTGAAGGTGAACCTCTGTTTGTATTTTGTTCCTGATTGAAAGAAATTCAAAACATTTTAAATATCAATACTCATAACCTTCTTCATACAAAAAGAGAATATTTACAGTACTGCCCACAATAAATTGGTCGGGGCAAAGAGAAATAGCATGACGCCTCGTTAGTAATTAATTGACGTAAAATTATACACCAGTGGTCTAAGCATGACAAGCCACGGTAGCCACGTATGCCACACAATAATGATTTGCATAATTATTCACCGTGACAATTGGCGTGGCCATCATGGCGGCATGAAAATGATGATAGCTTAGGTTCAAATTTATAACGTTGGTAATCACTTTAATATTACCGACAATGAGGCGTTATGAGTCTCAAGACATAGTTTTGCATGTAAATACTTGAAAACTTCAAGCGTGTGAAATTTACACATGGTTTATGTCATTGTTAACTTCAATAAGTTCATGATGTTATCCAATTAACTTGAACTTGGTTTTCTTGAAGATGTTGAAATATTATTCACATGGTCCGATCTATTTCAAGAGTAACAATTATAAATAAACTTACTCATTTAGCAAATACATCCAGGGAGTTTACATTAAATCCCCAGGGCATCCACGGGAAGTGTACATTTTCTTTATTCACAATGCATTAATCCAAGCAACAGTTATAATATCATTTGGATTTTAGTTCCAAACGAAAAAATAAGTTCCCGATAATTACACACTCAAGCTTCGAAGTCCAACAGAAAGAACAGTCAATGAATGCTTCCAAAAATGCTCCCAATAATTCCGCAGAAAAAAATCAAAACCCAAAACAAATTAAATACATGTAGGCCCCTGATGAAAACTCAAGTCCATGCTGTTTTGTGGCCATCAGTACAGATTTAGCAATGGGCTTCACTTTTTCCCCACAATGTACCAGCCACCCCATTGAACTCGACTCTGCGGCGGGAAGTACCTGGGGATCAGGAGATGTGATTACAAAATCAGCTCTTGTGGGAAATGTCGCAAATAATTTGAAATATTTCTGCACTGTGATCTCTATATTTAGGCCATAAATCTTACTTATCATGAAAGAATGTTTTTCTTCTCAGGTGCTGCGTCAAACATTCCTAAACAAATGGTTTATCACAACTATTATTGCTTTTGATTTAAGACCTGGCATCGAACAGTCTTGAGGTATTCAGTAATCTAGGCTGTTTGTTGAAAATTTTTGTGTTTGATTGACACCTTAATGTAAACAATTCAATTGTGCACAAAATGTGCACGGTCGAATGTGTATTAGATAGTATACAAATATTGAACAATGTGTGTGAGGGGGTGGCCAAGGACGGACGGTACATATACGTCATTTTTTGCGCCATATTCAGAAAATGTGCTGGAAAAAAACCTCATTTCTTTTCACAACTGAATATTCTTCTACCCCAAATTCAATTAATAGGTGATCCCAATATTGTCCTTCCCATGCAGAAAGGGATTAAGAATTAATCTGGGCACCCCACCCCCTTGTGTATACAGACAAAGTTTCCCTGCTCTGTCGCAGCGTAACTATACACGAAACGGTACATAAAGCCCAGGTCCCTATCATAGCGAGTTCTCCCACTTAAAATCCATATTAAAACAATGTGTGTATTAATCGCTGAACATGTTGGGCATGGTGGAAATTTCCATCTCCCTGGGCCTGTAAACACGCATGATCATTCCAACCCATTTCCCTTATATTCACTCTTACCCTTGAAACAAACTTTTCCCGTTTGTTTGTTTGATGAAAGTTTAACGGCACCACAACAGCAAGGGTCAAATTGTGCCTGAGAGATTAGATCATTCCAGAGGTAGGAAGGAGAGTAAACAGGGGAGATTGAGAGGAACACGAGAACTAAAAGCCAGAAAGCTGGGATCGAGAGAGGAAGTGTATGGGTGGAAAAATAATGTAGAGAGAGAAGGGGTGGGGAAAAAGGACTAAATATGGTTGTAGAGGGAAGCATGATGAAGGAAGGAAATAATTTTATCCGGAGAGTTTTTTTTGGAAGAGCTCGACTACTGAGTTGTGGGCAGCGAGGGAAGCTCTGGGAAGGTTGTACAGGGGGCATGCAAGGAGAATGTGATGGACTGTAAGGGTGCAATAGCAATTGTTGCAGAGGGGTGGGGGGAGTAAGTAAGGAGGTAAGAGTGAGTGAGGTGGGTGTGATCTATTCTAAGGCGAGTAATGTGGACGTTGTCGCCACGGGATAGGTT
The DNA here is from genome assembly GCA_020152595.1 of Chiridota heheva. Taxonomy (NCBI): domain Eukaryota; kingdom Metazoa; phylum Echinodermata; class Holothuroidea; order Apodida; family Chiridotidae; genus Chiridota; species Chiridota heheva. Next base: position 7,911 of record JAIGNY010002382.1, on the reverse strand, counting down.
GTGAGTAGTGGGTTTGATCAGAATGGTGGGCTGGATGACGTGGAGTTTGTTACCAATTTGGGAGTCCCATGAGGTTTGCCAGCAGCCACGAATAAGGGAAGTGATGAGCGGTTTGATGTCAGAAAGGGTTTTGGGAAAAGGGGTAGGGGAAGGGTGAGGGCAAGTTTAGCAGCTGCGTCAGCCCTGTCATTTCAGGGATGCCAACATGGCTGGGTATCCAGAAGAGAAGAATATGTTTCCTACGGAGGGATGGGGGGGATAGAGAGGAGTTTACAGAGGATGAAGTGAGATGTGGGGTTATCCCATTTAACATTGAGTAATAAGGTTAGGACAGCCTTGGAGTCAGAGAAGATGGCAAAGTAAGTGAGTGGAGAGTATTCAATCAAGTTGAGGGTGATTAACCTGTACTCTACCACGCGGCGATATTATCGCCGTTTTAGGTACCCCATCGGTAAATTTACACTAACTCACTTACTCTCTCACTCACTCTCTCTCTCACTCACTCACTCTCTCACTTACTAACCCTCTCTTTCACTCACTCTATCTCTAACACACTCTCCTCTCTCTCTCCCTCCCTCTCTATCTCTCTCTATAAACCTTACCGAATCGAATGCAATGAAATCATTTCTGATACTTCTTCCGAGCGACAGACATGTACGTGCCAGGCCCTGCTAGGGGTCATGATTCCTCATAAATACGATAATAAATCCATCTGGTGTCTAAACTTGATAAATAAATGCATAATTTTTTTTGTTCAGACACTGACTGACAGTCTGCAGATTATCTGCAGTGATTGATTTTTGTTGATAGTTTAGTTTATTGATAATACCAGACGTAAACTTTATCATTGAGAAACAAAAAATAGATAGTATTGAAAATCACCCACCCCAGTGGTGTAGAAGTGGGGGGCTCAGGGGCTGATCCCCTAACTATTTTGGAGGGGGGTCAGCCTCTAGCTATACTTGATAATTGCACATTGGAAGCAGAGTTTACAGAGGATGAAGTGAGATGTGGGGTTATCCCATTTAACATTGAGTAATAAGGTTAGGACAGCCTTGTTTGTTTGTTTGTTTGATGAGGTCTTAACGGCACCACGGCAACGAAGGTCAAATTGTGCCTGAGAGGTCAGATCATTTTAGAGGTAGTAAGGAAAGAGACCAGGGGAAGAATGAGAGAAATTCAAGAACAAAAGCCAGAAAGCTGTGATCGAGAGAGGAGGTGCATGGGTAAAACTAAAAACAAAGTAGAGAGGGGGTGGAAGAGGAGAATTAAATATGGTTGTAGAGGGATGCATGCTGAAGGAAGGAGACTATTTTATCTGGAGGATTTTTTTGGAAGAACTCAGCAATTGAGTTGTGGGGAGCGAGAGAAGCTCTGGGAAGGTTGTACAGGGGGCAAGCAAGGAGAACGTGTTGGATTGTGAGGATGCAGTGGCAATTGTTACAGAGGGGTTGGGGGGAACCAATAAGGAGGTGGGAGTGAGTAAGGTGGGTGTGACCAATTCTAAGACGGGTAATATGAACGTTGTCGATGCGAGAAAGGTTGTTGATGGTGGATTTGATCGGGATTGTGGGCTGGATAACATGGAGTTTGGTATCAATTTGGAAGTTCCATAAGGTTTGCCAGCGGTCACGAACAAGAGAAGCGATAAGCGGTTTAATGTCAGAGAGGGTTTTGGGGAAAAGGGGAAGGGAGGAGGTTAAGGGCAAGCTTAGCGGCTGTATCAGCCCTGTCATTGCCAGGGATGCCAACATGGCTGGGTATCCAGAAGAAAAGAACACTTTTCCTGCAGAGGGTGGGAGAAAAGAGTTTCCGGAGGAGGAGGTGGCAGGTGAGGTTATCCCATTTAAGATTGAGTAATGAAGTAAGAACAGCCTTTGAGTCAGAGAAAATGGCAAAGTGACTAAGAGGAGAGTACTCAATAAAGTTGAGGGCGAGGAGAATGGCCTTAGCCTCGGCTGAAAAGATGGATGAGTGGTCAGGAAGTCTGCTACTGAGGGTGATGTCTTGGATGATGGCAGCAGCAGCTGTCTTGTTGCCTTCCTTGGAGCCATCAGTATAGATGGAGGTGTAATTTGAGAGTCGGTCTTTGATTTGGTTGTGGAGATTGATGAAGAGATTAGGGTGAGTTTGAGTTTTGTTATAAGTGGAGAGGTCTAGGTGGACAGAAGGAAGGGGGGTGGCCCAAGGCGGAAAAGTGTGCCAGGAATAGGTGCCGAGAGTGGCGGGGTTGATGCCAAGTTGAAAGAGGTCTGATTTAATGCGTAAGCTGAAGGGGGGCGATAGGGTTTTAGTCCTATCAAAGAGGGAGGAGAAATTGGGGTACCTAATGAGGTTGTAAACAGGGTTCTGGGTGTTGTGTTGGTGAGGACTCTAAAAGCATAGGAGAGGCTAAGCTTTTTACATCTAAGTAGAAATGGGGGTTCGTTGGCTTTGGAGTCAGAGAAGATGGCAAAGTAACTGAGTGGAGAGTATTCAATCAAGTTGAGGGTGATTAACCTGTACTCTACCACGCGGCGATATTATCGCCGTTTTGGGTACCCCATCGGTAAATTTACACTCACTCACTTACTCTCTCACTCACTCTCTCTCTCACTCACTCTCTCTCACTTACTCACCCTTTCTTTCACTCACTCTATCTCTAACACACTCTCCTCTCTCTCTCCCTCCCTCTCTATAAACCTTACCGAATCGAATGCAATGAAATCATTTCTGATACTTCTTCCGAGTGACAGACATGTACGTGCCAGGCCCTGCTAGGGGTCATGATTCTTCATAAATACGATAATAAATGAATTTTCCATCTGGTGTCTAAACTTGATAAATAAATGCATAATTGTTTTTGTTCAGACACTGACTGACAGTCTGCAGATTATCTGCAGTGATTGATTTTTGTTGATAGTTTAGTTTATTGATAATACCAGACGTAAACTTTATCATTGAGAAACAAAAAATAGATAGTATTGAAAATCCCCCACCCCAGTGGTGTAGAAGTGGGGGGCTCAGGGGCTGATCCCCTAACTATTTTGGAGGGGGGTCAGCCTCTAGCTATATTTGATAATTGCACATTGGAAGCAGATAACGCATGTTGCATGTTGAAAACTTAAACATTGGGGAGAAGAGCCCCAAGAGCCCCAGCTCACAACACCACTGCCCCATCCCACATCTAATTCATATCACCCACTCGTTTTATTTTATTGCCTCACACTTTGACTATGGTATAGTCAAATGAAATCATGGAAAAATAGTATCTGGGGGGTCAAATTCAATTGAAATTCCATCCATTATGTATCTTATTACAATTAATCTTATTACAATTTTTTTTTTTATAGTTTCATAACTTTTCTTGTTTGGATTAATATTTGGATTAAAGCCTTAATTGATATTCCCTACTCCTTAAGTTTATCTCTATTTTTTTCACTTGAGTTCGGCAGCTTAAGGTTGACCTCATTTCTAAATTGAATAATGGACACATAATAAATGGATGGGGTGGGGAGTGGATCGCCGCAGCATGTGGGATGCTACTTGGTAAGGCGCATGGCTCTTTTTAGTCCAGGCAAATTAGTTTATTTACTCTTTTTTTATATTCGGGATAAATCTTAATCTTTGACGTGTACAATGCCAGTAATTCGTAGTTATTCACCTCGAATTTCGAACTATGTTATTGATCACTGCAATTATTATTTATTGTTATTATCGGGAGAATGGGATGGTTTTTTTTCTTTCATTTGAAACTTCTAGATTCAGAAGCTTAAGGAATAGGGTGTGGCTGCGAGGTCTTTGACACAAAAAACAAAATGTAAATAGGGTAATTTTGTTTCGTTCCTTTACCCTCCTTTGTTTGTATTTTGAAGTTATATTTTTGCTTTGTTTTGAAAAAGAAATTGCTGTACCCACTCAAGATGATGATAGAATCGTGTATTTATTGTTTAACGATAAAGATAAAGTTATGATGTTAAGTCCGGGCTGTACTGTGTGTAAATTGCGTTTTTAAATTTGTATTTAATGGACGCACTAACTCCCGATTTTTATACTGTCATACATTATCCACTTTTGCATTACAGTATACTATATCTAATGGTAGCAAAAGAAAGTTGCAGTGCTATAACTAATTTTCCAATTCGACATAAGCACAAAGCTGTTGCCCATTCTGTGATTTGTGCAGTTGTTTATGTAAATATTTCGCCCGCCGTGTTGGTCACGATAGATTCACGATAGAGTTGCATAAATTATCTTGATAATTAGCTACATGTACTGCTATGGCATAGAATTTAGAACAAAATTTCGGCCATTTGACACTGATATCTAACATGACAAATGTGGCGTCATGGTATTTTCTCGTTGCCATGACCAATTTATGTGAGCTGTACTGTATTACTATTTTTAACAATAATAAGAGGAAGTAAAAGATTCCTGTCTTCTTGTTAAATGACTTCCATGAAAGAAAAAAGAACAAAAACAAGAGATAAAAACATATCATTTTAATTGTCGAACTAACCATGTCCATGTTCCTGGAGCTGACTCCAACACTGTAAATCTTGAATATGGGACCCCACAAGGCTCTGTTTTAGGACCTTTGTCATTCACACTTTATACTATCCCAATAGGTGACATATTGCGGAAGCACAAGATCGAGTATCACATATATGCTGATGATATACAGATTTTCTTAGCCTTTAACCCTAAAGTTCCACTCGATGCTGATTGTGCTTTATTCAAACTGACCTCCTGTGTGCAAGATATCCAACAGTGGATGATTGCAAACAAACTTAAACTTAATGAGGACAAAACAGAGTGTATCATATTCTCTTCATCAAATGCTAGTAAAGCCCTTGAGAACCTCAAGTTTGTTTTTGGCAATACTTGCATCTCACCAGTCACTTCAGTTAAAAATCTGGGAGTTGCTTTCGATAATAGAATGTCAATGGACAACCATGTGACACAACTTAGTAAAACAATTAATTTTCACATTAGAAACATTGGCAAGATTCGTCGGTACATTGACGTTGAAACCTGTCATTATGTTGTTCGATCACTCATCCTATCACGTTTGGACTACTGTAATTCCCTTTTGAATGGTATTACCATGAAAAATGTAAATCCCCTACAGAAACTCCAAAATAAAGCTGCTAAGTTTATCCTCAGGAAACGTCGTCGTGATCATGCCTCACCCTTGCTCAACAAATTGCATTGGCTCCCTGTGTCACAGCGAATTTTATACAAAACATGTCTTATTGTCTACAAATCCCTGATACATCAATCACCTGAATACATATCCAACAGTCTGAAACTTTATACACCAGCACGATCCCTTCGCTCCTCTTCTGAAAACTTCCTGACTGAACCCAGAACTAACACCAAAGCTGGTTCTAGGGCTTTTTCAGCTGCAGCACCCCATGTTTGGAACTCTTTGCCTTCACACATTCGCCATGCCAGTTCACTTGGACAGTTCAAAACACGTCTTAAGACTTTTCTTTTTTAATCATGTTTTACTTACTGAACTTTGGGGCAGCATTCTGGGCGCTTTGTATCCTATGGAAAAGGCGCCTACTACAAATGAACATGGATGGATGGATGGATCATTCTTAAAACTTTGAAAGCCGAAAAATTAGTTTGGAAAAAACATTCCATTTCTTTTTAAAGAGAATGAGTTTTTTTTGGCCAAAAAGAGAATAGATTAATCATATTATTTTTTGCAGGGATCGACAAATCAACCTAAAATCAATTTGCCCACCAGATGTATTTACCTGAATTCATGGTTGTTCTAGAATAAATAAGGTTGCCCTGTGTTTATGCTTAATACATTTTCTGTTAAAGAAAAGAATAAGCTGTACCCAGGGCAGAGATTCCAAAATTATGGTTGTCCTGGCAGAGTTCTTGGTTGTCCCAGGCAGCTGGACAAGTGATTTGTTGGACACCGATTTTGTTTTATTATTTGAGTTAATTTCATTGTGGATCACAGAAGGATATTCCTTACCGTATAGGACTCCATCGTTCTCTGCTTCTTAGCACTTTTTCCTGGAGTATTAGTTACGATCTTTCCTCTTGATATGCTGCACTTTGGAGTTTCTTCAACTATCTCAACATCACTAAAAAGAGAGAAAAAAAAAGAACTCAAATTAAGTAAGAAGCAGTCTGCCAAAAAGTACTGGCGAAGAATTGATTGATTCTTTTGGTTTCTCTTTGACCCTATTTTTTGGTAATCACAGGAGTTGAATTTGAATTTAAACAAAAAAATCAAAGTGCCAAGTTGTAACATGTTAATACTTTTTTATGACCCCTCATCAAGTAGTTGGTTTAAATCTTTAATTGTGTCTTAATGTCCACTACAACATGGCCTTTTCTTTCTGTAAGTTTCTGTATTATACAACTGTGTTTTTTTTCTGTTATCACTTTCTTTTAATTTCATATGTTGTTTATAGATGGGGGACTGCATTGTACAGGCACTATATTCCTTTAGTTCCTCCACACCATATTTATATCAGCTTTTAGACATTTTCTTAATACAAAAGTGGAAATAAACTTTCATTAATGAAACAAATAACCAACAGAAAATTTTAACTACTGGACCATTTTCGTGTTTGTTACACATGTAAGAGGCCAGAGAATGGCCCTTGCTGACTCTCCCACCTGAGAAGATCATTGCGCAGTTTGTCATACATGGAGTGGGATGGAGAGTGCCATACTTACTCCTCAGATGTGGTGGCCGATAATGGAGAAGACAATGGTGCCTGCTGTTGAGAGCTTGAATACTCTATGTAACTAGCCTGGAAACCATAAGAGTGTTCTGTTTCTGCATCATCTAGAGCTGTAATAAATTGAAAATTATAGAGTAATATATGTAAGTATAATAGTACATCTTCTGTGACATCATATATATATATATATATATATATATATATATATATATATATATATATATATATATATATATATATATATATATATATATATATATGTAACAAGGAAAGAAGAACTTTTAAGCAATTCAAGTGATACTAGAGAGCTTTGACATTATTTCAGAATGTTATTTTTTTGTATTATGGTAGGCCTACTTGGTACGCCTGTGTAATTGTCTGTTACCTAAAGGAAAACAAAACTTATCCGTCAGATTTTTGCTCACATTGAGTGCCTAACATTAAGATAATAATATGTTAGTGGACCTAGGCCTAAATGGAATTTGATTTATCAACAGTGACAATCGTTCATAAGATTAATTTGTAAAAAGCTTGGGCAATATAAGGATATTTCGATAGTGATATCGATATTAAGCTCATCAATGATAATACACAATACATAAATTACTAAACAGATGTCATGACTGTCAAACATCCAAAGATTTTTCAATAAACAGCCACAAAAATTTAATAAATTCTATTTTTATCAAAGTTTCAGGCAGTCAGTTATTATAAAACTTTATTAAAACATCAATATTGTGATAACAATTACCCCAAAATCCTTCCACGGATAAAAAAACAAGTTTACTCACGGATATACATAAGCAGAAAGGCATTGTGCAATACTTCAAGTTAATTTATTGCTTTTATGATGTTCAGACAACAAAAATCATATGCAAGATTTTGAATCCTCGAACATCGTGTCAAAAGGAATACTGAATCTGATTTTTTTATTCTATTAAACAGTCATTAATTGACAAATCGCTGACAAAACTAAGAGGTTTTTGCCATTATTTTGTTTGTTCAGAAAGTCTAAATGTGACAGTCCAGGCCTTACAGGTCGATCAGATAAACTATACACACACTAACTATACTGTGTACATTTACTGTACACACAGTGATATGATACCACTAAGTTTCTTCTGAGTGACTGCACTCATGCAAAAATTGAAGAAGACTAGAAGTTGGATATACTATTCTTTTTATGGACTTCTGATTGTCCAGTAGAGCTGTA